>MJUT01051900.1:450828-470782 GCA_002080005.1 Gigantidas platifrons
TGAAATTCCCATAGGGTCCAATGATAAACTAAGTCGAGTCATGGCGGCCATCTTGGATATACGATCGGCACAAAAATAACAAATTTAGTAGAGGACCATCCAGTCATCATTTCTGTAATGTTATAATTCCATCGGCTAGGTAGTTTCAAAGTTTCAACCAATCAGAACACATTATTGGCCCTGGTGGCCATGTTGGATTTCCGATCTGCACCAAAATAACAAATTTAGTAGAGGACCTCCCAATGAACATTTCTGCCAAATTTGGTCCAAATAAATTCCGTGGTTTCAAAGAAGAAGAAGAAAGTATGAAAAGTTTACAGATGCGGACGACGACGGACGCAAAGTGATGACAAAAGCTCACATGACCCTTTGGGTCAGGTGAGCTAAAAAGGTAAAAAAAACTAAAGCTACCGACGTTGGCGTGATGAGCGATATAAAAGAATACATCGTCTGCTTTGTGATTATTTGTTTTGTTTTATTGTTCTTTTTTCAGATTTATTTTTCTCGAATTATTTATTTGAATGGTTTTCTTTTATAAGTTCTCGTATCGTGCTGTAATCATTGCATGAGATATTACAAAAAATTATGAAGATCAATCGAAATATGCAGTAAAACTAAAAGCATGCGATTCTAGTGGCGAGTCATGCTGATTGTGTGAGGCTTGACGGACCTGTGGAGTACCGATAGATAGCAAAATATTCCGCCGGAGCCCGGAATATTTTGCTATCTACCGGATTTGACGGGCGTATATCATACTACAACTTTTAATAAATACTTACTTTATAAAAAAAACTTCATAGGTATGGTTGGATCATTCTATCTTCAGTAGTCCAGCACTAGTTACTCCATAGTAATGTCAGTATAGGCATGGAATATTGCACATACAAACTGGTAGGGCCTATCCTCAGTAGTTCGGTCTTGCAAATGTTCGGACACTTCTAAAGACCATGCGCGTGGAAATGATAAGTAAAATAAAAAAAAACAACAAAAAAAACAAAAGAAAGAAAAAAAGGAGTTTCTCTTTTGAACTTCTACTTTGAAAATTATAATTCATTTTTCATTTAATGAACCTTTTTATGTCAAGTCCTTCAAGACGATAATTTAAGGTTTGAGATTTGCTTCGGCCTTTTGGAGGGGGAGGGGGCTATCTTGTTCCATTCCATGTGCTATTTATTTCTAATATAGCACCAGTGTGGTAGAGGTTTCTCCAAATTAATCGAGTTATAAAAACAATAGTATATATATCTATATTTAATTTTCTTCAATATTCAAAACATATATTTTGTTTACCATACGAGTAATTTTCGCAACATATTTGTATAGTATCCGGAAAATATGCATGATCAAGTCGACAGCTAAAGTTTAATTTTCGATGTGGCCGTACTCGTCGACAGCTAAAGTTTAATTTTCGATGTGGCCGTACTCGTCGACCAAAATAATGTTTACAAAAAATTCTTTAATATTTAAATGCCAATCGGAAACAGGTGTTACTATTTTGGTCGAGACATGCGGCCAATACGTATTTTGTCCAAATCGTTAAAATTTTTACCAAATTTGGTTCATTTTGAACGTTCCGGCTTGTTTCCGGATGTTAGAATTGACAGATGACGTCATCAATATGCAAATATCAAATTGAGACGAATACTCCCAACATCTATTTTACAGGGCCGATATAGGCTCCTGTGGCCCTACTCCTTTGACTTAATATGCAATGTTAATTGATATAAGGAATAAATACATGTTCCAAAGCTGTATTATGCATAGTAACTGTATATAATGCATGTATGATGTAATAGATATATGATAGTATCACAGAGATGATTTAGTTTCTGACTGTATCTGGTCTTTTGTTAGATATATTATACATATACTTCTATAGTAATTTATGTACAACTAAGTGGAGCTAGGTCATGGTCATTATCGTATGGTAGTTGGATTTACAACTACCTATATGCAATCAGTGTCTATCGGCACTAAAGCTGCGAGTTCAAACCCCGTTCATGGTGAGGTGTACTCGATACAACATGATGTGATCAAGTTTGTCAGTGATTTGCGACAGGTTGATGGTTTCTTCTGGTACTCCGATTTCCTTCACCCATAAAACTTACCGCCACGATATAACTGAAATATTGTTGAAAGTGGCGTTAAACACCATAAACCAACCATCTAAGTGGAACATATAATCTCCTCTTTCTGGAACATTCATAAATTCAATGACATTGTAGGGGCCCGGGTGGCTCAATGAGTTAGGTAGTTGGATTACCTAACAACTCATACAAGCCTATCACCAATACGGCATGGGTTCGTGCCCATCTTTTTAAATTACAAAAAAGGGTGCACTTGACTTGCAGCCGCAAGTGATAAAGGTTTACCAGATGCTTGCCCATGGTCGGTGGTTCTCTCCGGGTACTCTGGCTTCTTCCACCACTAAAACTGGTCGCCATGATATAGCTGAAATATTGCTGAAAGTGGCATTAAACACCAAAAATCAATCAATCAATCAATCAATGACATTGTCCAAAAATTGTTGTTTAATGCCAAATGAGCAATTTTTCAGCAATATCATAGCGAGAACATGTTACACTCGATCAGATGAGATCTGCTTTCACTATACCAACATGCTTAGTTTGATTTTTATAGTGCTAACTCACTGAAACAACAGTCCGCTTATAGAGATGTCACTACAACTCTGACACATTATCCTGATACCGAGCAAACCCGTCTTTGCACTTACTCATTAATGCTGTGTTTTTAACTGAGAAGCAACAATAGTATTTGGTTTGACCAGACCGGGACTCGAACCCACGAACTACCGCACTCAAGACCGGTACATCACCGATGTGGCTTCTTGTCAAAAATGAAGAAACAATCTTCTTCACCAATTTTTAACCCTTTTATTTACATTTTAAAAATATGCTGTTTACGATCGGATTGGTGTGATTTGTTAAATAAACTTTTATTACAGATTGTGCAACATCTGTCAAAATGTATAACTGATGTAAAGGAATTCCAATAAAACAGCCAATAAAGTCATCAAAATATTAACCTACAACGAACGGACATGTAAAACAGAACTATGACAGAAGAACATAAATGAATTTAAAGATTACATTTTTTTATAATATGAAATGATTTTGAGAAATGGTGTGAAGCTAAATGTTTTATTTATAACAATTGTTATTTTACCATCAAGTGAGCAAGTATTTCATATATATTCATGACGAGAAAAAGGAAGCAATTTTCTTGTTCTTTTTCGTGTCCTCATAATTTTTTTTTTCTCTCTACCACTTCAGAAGGGTAAGTTTTTCATTTTTGTGGTACCTTTTGACCAAGTTTCGCCCCTCGGTCCAGCGCAACATTATTTACAGTATTTACTGATCATGTGACTTCGAAAATCGATCAAAAAGACCATAAAAAAGAATGTACCTTTTAACAATTTAATCAAGTGATTTATTCTTAGTTTAAACATATTTGATTAATTAATAAATATAGTACAATAAGATAAATTTCAATATGATACAATACAAATAAAGGGATTCGAAAACAAGTTTAGAAAAATTTATATTAATTCGTTTCCCTGATTTATTCTTAACAGGGATAATTTACCGTGAAGTAACACATTTTGTTCTTGTCAACTCTGCCTATTTGCATACAGCAAATGTCCAAGCATAATATCCATTTATACGGAGCATACAATAATACGATAAATGAAATTCCAGCAAGGGGAGATAATGCAGGTTGATCATACAACATGATTCTCAAGACATCCATTGTCCACCTTGGAGTAAATAAAAGTTTCCCATAGGTATCATTGATATACTGATTTTTATTTATGAAATAAAGAACTATAAATGTCCAGAGTTGTTTTCATCTTTCAGCTTTACATCCTTAATTGTGTATTATTGGCAAGTCAGAAATCATGTAATGATAGTTTATTTTTAAACAAATATTCCACTGAAAAGTTGTGTTTATTGGCTGATTCACTGCTCATTTCTATGATAATGTTAAGAATTATGGTCAGCAAAAAAAGATGTTTACAACATTGAAATAGAGTATTAATTATGCAATATTTCAGCTGTCATTCTGTGTTGAACTACACAACCCCCCACGATGACGGGAATACGAAATGACTTAATCTTAGCAAATTTTCAGCAATCAATTTAAATTTTTTCACTCTTCAATTTCTTTGCCATCGGTAAAAAGAAAATCTTTATTAACCAAGCATATATGAATGGATTAGAGACTATATCAGTCGGTGTCCTGATTGATAAACTGACAGATGTAAACAATGAATCAATATATTTGGTGAACTACATGCAGAGTTCATGCACTTTTTTGTTGAGCAAAATCAAGGACTTTTCAAGGACTTTCCAGGACAAAAATTAGTTTTCAAGCACCTTTTTCTGAGCATTTTCATACATTTTATGTATATAAAACCTTGTTTAACCTTACCTTTCTTCAAGTGAAAATACCAGAGAGAACAATTAATAACACACATCGCACGGTGTGCTCCATAACAGTACAAGATACTCTACACTAAAACGACTAAAGAACGGGGGACAACATAAAGACGTATTAAAAAATGTGTTCATAACCCCCTCCCCCCAAGGATAGTTTCTGACAAAATCAAAAGATGTTTAGAGAATTATGCATAGTTATATAATGCCAACCGTGCATTATACAACAATAATGATGGGGTGACCTTTTTCCCATGTCCTTAATTTTTACAATTAAAAAATATGTTCTTAAAAACATTTTCTATAATTTCCTCTATAACCACAATTTTTTTGACTTCACCAATTCTCAAAGTTTTAAATATTTTCCCATCGTTTTTGTTTCCCAAATCCCTACACATTTTGCCTCTTTTTTTTCTTAATGCTCAAAACTGTTTCAACCCCCTTTCAGATCCTTTCACACATGACAGAAATAAAGATATAAAAATACCTTTCATATGACTTTGGATGGCCGATTCTCCCATGGAGGAAATGTCAAAACTTTTGTTGCAGCATTTGCAGTGTGCTTTATGAATATCTGGGCTATTTCTAAGCCAGGCATGGTATTGTGGCTGCTCTAGCCATTTGTTCAGGAATTTACATTTTCCCGGCATTTTGAACTGGCAATGATCACTGGCAACCGACGGCTGATCAAACAATGTAGCGTAGATCCTTGTTTACAACTACAATGGAATTTAAAAACACACCAACACTTGTTACCTTTAATCCAAATTTATTATAAACCCCAAAACAACAAACATACACCGCGTATATATACACAAATGTGCTCCGTTGGCTCCGTTGCATGAATTTCATGATAGTCTCATGTTACAGTCAATACTCTGATGGAGAAACGGCGGAGCAAAGTAAATTATATAATCAAATGGTGAAAAGAAAAACGGTGAATTCGCGACACTCCTGCACACGAAATTTAATCAAAATATTCATAAAAGTCTTGTTTACAAGAAACATTAGTAGCCACTTCTTGTCTGTTAATCATTTGCACAGTTCTGGTTAATGTAAGAACTAATGTCTGTGTTTTAAATGTTGATGTCGATATTTCGACTGCAGTTTCAGAATTAGCCTCATCGTCGCTAACAATTATCACATCATCGTCACTATGAATAGTCTGTTCATCACACGAGTCTTCACATTCTTTGTCTGAAACGGTATTACCATGGTTACCGCAGGAGTCCTGTATATCATCATCTATATCAGCATCCGAAATATCTTCATACTGAATGTCATCACACGGCTTCTGTATATTATCTTCTATATCAGCATCCGAAATATCTTCATATTGAATGTCATCACACGGCTTCTGTATATTATCTTCTATATCAGCATCCGAAATATCTTCATATTGAATGTCATCACACGGTTTCTGTATATTATCTTTAGGAATATCATCATGTATCTGTTTGTCATCAGTCCTCACATTTGCGTTTTCATCGAGATAGTCATCAATGTCAAATGTTCCTCCGTAGTTTGTATTTTCAACAACAGCAATTAACCCAAACACACTGTCATCCTCACTAATATCCTCGTAATACTGTGAATCATTGTCAATATCACCTCTACGGGCTGCTAGGGCTTTTCGTCTTGCGTCTTCCTTTGAATACTTATGTTTCCGGCCTGTAAGATGTTTGTAGAGATAGCCTCTTCTTATAAACCGTGAAGTACATGACTTTTGAATACAGTTCCAATACTACAACATACAATGACTCTCTTGTAAATGTATTTTCAGGTTTTTCTTATAGATGTAGGATCGGTTACACGTATCACATATATAAACTGGCATGGTGAAATTTTCTCGCACTAATTGCTTCAGTTTATATATATAAGAAAGTTTGAATGAAAATTTCGTGCAGATTTCCCGCACTAATTGTATTGACTCCGCTGGTTCATTATTATTTAAATGGCTCCGCCAAACAAATTTCACGTTCAAATTATTTAAATTACTCCGTGAAATAAAGCCATATGTCAACATAGTGAATTTGCCGCCAAATTTATTGACTCCGCCGGGTAAAATGAATTCCACAATAATTTTATTATTTTTGCAATTAGACTGAATAATAATTATGTAACTATACATTTAGTCACCTTCTTCGTTAGTTAAAATCTGTTTAATTCTTTTCTTCGCTATTTCTGCAGATTTTCTAACGGGTCATCTTTGTTCTTGTGCACATCCTGTAATAATGTACTTTTTTCCTCTAACACATTTTCACATTTTCTCCTGCTTTCTATGGGAAAAAGGAGATTCAATGGGCGTTTTATTACTCTCCCGCTTGACATCTCTACCTTAGCTGATCTTAATTTTTTATCACCACTGGGTATTAACTCTATTAATTTTCCCAATTTCCATAATCCTCTCGCAGTTTCATCCTTTATAAGAACAATATCACCCACATTTGGAGAAAACGAAGACACAATTCTACCCGTTTTTAATTTGACTGTGTTCTTTCTCTTACACTGAGCAAATATTCATCACGCCATATCTGCCAAAACGTATTCAACAGTTTTTGTCCCTTTTTCCACACTTTTATCAATTTATCTGCTGAACAGTCTCGAGGTTTATCTTCTGTATCATTCAAATCGTAGTCAATTTCTGGAACTCCAACATCTGGATTTATGGTTAGAAAATTGCTAGGTGTTAACATAGTGGTAGAATTCACGCCATCTCCTACATACACTAACGGGCGAGTTTTCACAATAGCTTCAATTTCCTTCAAAGTCGTATGTAACTGTATATCCATAAGGAGTTTTCGGCTGAGTGTTTTGCGCAACGATCTCTTCACAATGCCCACAAGTCGTTCGTAGAAGCCTCCCATCCAAGGGGCCAATTCTGTAATAAATACCCATTTAATCCCTGCCATTGAAACGTAATTCTGAACATCCTCACATTTACTTATTTTATTCCAAACTGAATTTAGTATAAAACTTGATGATTTAAATTGCATGGCGTTGTCACTTATAATTTCACTCTGAGTACCTCTCACAGAAATAAATCTTCTGAATGCCATCAAAAATTCTTCTGCTGACATGTCGTTTAGTAACTCTAAATGAATTGCACGTATGGCTACACACGTAAATAAGCAAACCCATCTTTTCACAGTTTCACCATTGTGTTTAACGTAAATCGGCCCTAAATAATCTAGGCCGGTAGTGGAGAATAGAACAGATTCTCATAAGCGACTTTTGGGATATGGAGCTAGAGTGGGCATTTTGTATGGGCCTCCTTCCTGTTTTCGACAAACTAAACAATTTCGCAATACCGTTCGAACTATTGCACGACGTTGTGGTATCCAGTAAGTGTATCGAATTCTACTAAGTGTTTGAGAAACGCCGCTATGTAACAGTTTTCTGTGAGTATTTTGTACAATCAATGATGTCAACATATCATTTTTGGGTAAAAGTATAGGACACCTAGCTCCTTCGGTGAAATCTAAATTCTGTAATCTGCCTCGACATCTTAAGAGGCCATCTATATCAACAAAAATCCCCAATTGCTGTTGTAAATTATGCTTCCGCTTTTCTGATATTGCGCTGTACATATCTAAGAAGTGTTTTCTTTGTACATATAGTATCCACATTTTTTCTGCACGTTTCAATTCCACGCTGGTTAAAAAGGGATTATCAGATCGTTTTCCCTTTAAGGATTCAACGAAACGCAACATCCATGCCGTAATGCGAATCAACTTGATAAATGACGAATATTTGTCAACAGAAATTCCGAATGGAGTAAGCTCAGGTGATAGATCACACACACTTTGTGTAACACAAAGTTGTTTGCTTAGTTGGTTTCCGTAATTCAGACATGTAATTTTCAGTTGCATATTTTTCTTCTTTTGTTTTACAATCAGTCCAGGTACAAGGATAATTTTTTAACCAGATAGGACCATGCCACCACAGAGAATTTCTTTGCAGTTTCTGAAAGGATGTACCACGAGTGGCACTACCTGCCGGATTTTCAGCTGTGTCAACATACCTGAAAGTAACGTCGTCATGTGCCTTTATTTCGGTTATTCGGTTTTTCACAAACACAGATAAATCTTTGGTAGACTTAATCCATTTGAGAACACATTGCGAATCGGTCCAAATACACATTTCCAATATTGGTACATTCAATTCCTGCTGAACATACTTCGCACATCTCGTACCAATTAGCACCGCCATTAATTCCAGTCTCGGAATAGTCATCCCTTTTAACGGAGCAAGTCTTGTTTTGGAAAATATTAGGTCAACCTTAGAATTATTTCCACTAATTTGATGTAAGTATACAGCAGCAGCATACACCCTTGCTGATGCATCACAAAAACAAAACAATATAAATTTCACTTCATCAATTTTGTTTTCAGTGTTGCAGTCTTTCCCAAGGTGTTTTTACTTTTACAGGACATTCGGGCTGGTAATAAAAACAAATTTACCAGACCAAACCAACTTTTACCAGACCGAAAAAAATTGACAGTCAAAGATACTTACAAAATGTTAATAATTTTGTGCTTGTGGTATCTGATCAGTTAATTCCAGTTATTCTAAGTGCAGACAAGACGATGAAGAGACAAAGAATGATTCTTTTCCCCAGAGCATGAAGCAAACCCTTTAATAAAATATTTATTTCTGTCTACATGTTTTTTGACTATAGGAGTCTTGCATACCTGTGCTTTTTTTTACAAGTACCCTCCCCCTTTTTTTCCTTTTGAAATATGACTGTGATCTAATGTCACCCAAATGGTAATAACTCATATTTGTGTTATCTTCAGCAGGAGAAAGATGTCTGCAAATTGGCTGAACTTTCTTCAACTATATTTAGCTAGAGCCTAGTAATATTAATATATCACAAACGTATATTTTTATTGTCATGAACACTGGCAGTCAAAAATGTATTTATTATTTGTCAGACCTTAAATCAGATTGCAACAATTGAATAAAGTTACTGTAGTTCAAAGTCTATTTTTTTAATTCCATGTACCGGGTATGTATGTCAATAAACAGTTCCTATAGATCGTAATATTAACCCGGTGTCAAGTATAAAATATCAATGTGGATGGATAAAAATGTGAAACGTCCCCGTGCATTTTAACGAATTTGGAATGGCCACCACTTGCAAATGTGAACATATTAAACATGAGTACTATGTTTTATGTCACAGAAATGAGAAAAAATTTAATCAAAAGTTCGTTTTGCTGAAAGTAGCTTCGGACAAAAAGTTCGGTCAACATTTCCCATAGCACAATGTTGGGTTGCGTCCCCTTTAAAAAGGCGCCAATATTGTTTGTTATTGAATGAAATTAAACAAATCTAGGCCTCAATAGTGAACAATACCATCATCATCAATGACCTTCTGATGAACTACATAAAATATTTTCTTACCGACAAAGAGCAGATCGTGGCAGTATTAAAACATGAGAAATACAGTTGTAGATAATTACTGAATCGGTCGTCAGACTTTCGGTCCAGAGTACCGGTAAACATTATCGGACCATGCTGATTTTTACCAGCCATGTCCGACGGTCCTTCGGAAAGACTGGTGTTGATCAAGATAGATCACGGAACTTTGTGTTCGGTTATATTCTTTAATTCACTTTGAACCGAAAACCACTTTGGTAAAATGCCAACGTGAATCGTGTCATCCCAGTCCAGATGTTCTTTCCACAACTCTTGTAGTAATAACTTACCGCGAACAACTATAGGCGAAAATAATCCCAATGGGTCAAAGATACCAGCAACTTTCTTTAAGATGGATCTCTTTGTTGGAATGTCAGAATTAATGGATGAAGTCCCTGTGTTAGATTTAAGACAAATGGTATCACTTTTGGCATCCCAAATGTGCCCTAGAACATTTGTTGACTGAATGAGTGTCTTGTCATCAGGACATATGAATTTATTGACGTCATCACTACTTGAAATCCACTCTCGTAAATTCATTGACGCTTTCTGAAATATGCGCTTAGCTTCTCCGTAAAGATTGGTGGCTCCAACGACACTATCCTCGCCCGTTATAAGATTATCCACATATATGTCCCTCTTAATCCTCTGAGCAACTTCACTTTTGAATGAATCGAGATGACTAGCGATCGTAGCACTTAATAGAAATGGACTTGATATAACACCAAAAGGCACTCTACAAAAACCAAATTCCTGAATATTTTCTTCACAAATCACTGGTTTCTCACAATCCTTAAGCCAAATAAATCGTGTCATATCTCTATCGTTTGGTTCTAAACCAAGTTGCAGAAAAGTCTTTTCAATATCAGCAACTACTCCAACTCTGTGAAGCCTAAATCGCATCAAAATCCCACAAAGATCAGACACCATTACTGGACCTCTGAATAAACATTCGTTTAAGCTCTTACTGTCTTTGCCTTTCTTTGCAGATGCATCGTAGACTATACGAAGTTTTGTAGTCGATTTCAGGGATTGATAACTGTGTGATGAGGAACGTAATGCCTCAAAGCAACATTGTTTTCACTATTTGGCACCTTTTCTATTATCCCTTTGTCTAACTGATCCCGTATCAGACTGAGTTGTACTGTGCCATGAGGTTAGGACTGTTTTGTATACGAGAGACGGTTGATCTCAAACGACCCATAGCAAGATCTCGATTTACTGGCAACTCTGGGTTTTCGTCCTTCCATGGCCACTTGACTTGATATCTTCCTTCTTCAAATCTAAGAGATTTCTGGAATAATGTCTTAGCCCTTTCATTGTCATTTTGTTCATGGTCTTTTATCCCAATTGTTTCAACATTCCAGAAGTCTTCCAGATCTGGTTTTGTAGGTACACTAGAGTCTACACTAGTAAACACATTGGAATTTGTAATGTTATTTCCATATGTCAGAATCAACAGACTAGATTCACTGCTATCCTTGTAATGTTCCTCGTTATTTCTTCCTGTGATTATCCAACCAACTTTGGACGCTAGTAGATACAATCCTGGCTGAAGTTTGATTCTTTGAGGGAGAACAATGTCCAAATAGTAATCATTTCCTATTAATAAATCTACTCTAGACAATTCATTTTTAACTGGAATATCATCTGCTAAATCTGCCTCCTTGATAAAACTTCTCAGATGTTCTATCGAAACAGAATCCATACTTTTTCTCTGGACATTTCCACTCACTACTGGAACTATATTTGCACAAATATTTAAATATTTCCCGTTGTTCAGCTTTATGCTTAAGTTTGTACTTTTCGTTTTAATAACCTTCGGTTTTTCACTTCCAAAGGTAATCAACTTTAATTCTTCTTCTTTTTCACCCTTTAATCCTAACTTTGTTGCTAAACGTTCGGAAATATACGTTCGCTGGGACCCAGAATCAAACAGAAGTCTTACTTCCTGTCGCATTGAATTAATAGGATTCTTTATTTCTGTTTTAGCCGTCTGCATAAGAACCATTTCATCAGACGAAACCAAGACATTTTCTTCACATTGGTATACATCATTTTGTTCACCACTACATTCATCAGTATAATTAGCACTTTTGGTCAAACGAGCTCGCGAAATTTTAGCCTTGTATTTCCTAGGACACAGACTCCGATGGTGGGAATTGATATCACCACAATGAACACACAGTTTGCTCCGCTTACACTCCACTGAATTGTGTCCAAACACTTATAACAACTTCCTCTAATACGATTCTTGCATTCCTCAATCGTTGTATATTTTGGACATTCATCACTCCAATGACTATTAACATTTGCAGTGAGAGCTTCAGCAGATCTTGCACCTTTTCCATTCCTTGAAACGAAGCATTGGTTTTGCCGCAGTTTAAACTCAGACCGACCTTCATTTGCGTCATGCCTTGTAACTCTACTGGGCTCCGTTGGTACATGATTCCTTTCAGATCTCTCTCTGGCATTCACATAACCAAGAAGTCTTTCGCATAAACCTTTTATGGTCCATTTTGCTGTAGAGCCTTTCTGAATTTCTAGCTGGAGCAGTACATCCTGTGGTAATTTGAACGTTACAATGGATACAAACACGTCCTGATTTACATCTTGATGTAACACTTCTAGACTACGGAGATGTTTATTTATGTTATCATGAAACAATCTTAGGCTAGACGTAGTATTGCTTGCTTGTTGTAAATTTATCATTTTGTTGTAGTGCAAGTTAACCACATCTTGAACGTTTCCATACCTTTCCTTCAAGATATTTATGGCAACGGCATAATTTTCATTTGATAGCGTTAGGCCAGATATTACCTGCATAGCTTCTGTCAACTTGCTTTTAAGATAGTTGAATTTTTCTACATTTGAAATATGCTTGTTCTTGTGTATTGTGGACTCCCAAACGATTCCCAAAATTCTATCAATTTAGGCTTATCTCCACCAAAGGAATTAATTTCTAATTTTTGTAAATTTACTGAAGATTCCTCTTGTTCTTTTATTCTTTGTTTCTCTAACATTTCATGTTGCATTTTCATTTGAGACTGAACATTACCCTTTACTCCTTCTTGTATTTGCACTATAGGTGCAACTGGTACATGTTCTTCCTTTGATTCAACTTTAGCTTCACGCACTAACCTTTCCTTGAATTCATGAAGATCCAGTTGACAATCCATAGCCTCTGAGCACAATTGATAGTCTTCCTCAACTATTCCATCAATTACTTCAGTAGTTTCCTCATCATACGCACTTGCTAAATTACTACTCTGATTTTCTAACTTTTCCACGTAACATTTCAATCTCTCTATACACTTTGTGGCTTTCAACACACACTTTTCATGGTTGGCCTTAGTTACTTCTGCTTGTAAAATTGATACTCCAATTTGAATTTCTTTCTGAATTATATTGCGATATCTTGTTCGCACACCCTTCAGATCGCACACCCTTCAGATAAGTAACATTTGCTGCCATTTCGAGATTCGTTCAAACCTTTGGTTATACTATATTCACTTCACTTTTTGTTTCTTTCTCCTGGGTTCCGGCACCAAACAATGTAGTGTAGATCCTTGTTTACAACAACAACGGAATTTAAAAACACACCAACACTTGTTACCTTTAATCCAAATTTATTATAAACCCCAAAACAACAAACATACACCGCGTATATATACACAAATGTGCTCCGTTGCACGAATTTCACGATAGTTTCATGTTACAGTCAATAATCTGACGGAGAAACGGCGGAGCAAAGTAAATTATATAATCAAATGGTGAAAAGAAAAACAGTGAATTCGCGACAAGCGATGTTTATTTTTAATTTAGAACATAAGTGGACACGTTTGATGTTATGCCCATTAAGAAATACGTTCAGGAAAACCCATGAATCGTCACGGAAACCAATTAGAACGACAAGCTTGAAGCCAGGTGATGGGATTACATTAATGCGTATTTTTGATTTGAGCGGTAAAATTCCGGAAAACACCGTTTTATAGAAATATTGTGATTTTCCACAAATAGCGTGTAGTGATACGGGAAGGTATATTTATATTTCCACGGGTAACTGAGGTTGTTGACATCGATTCAACGTCTTGGATATCGAAAATGACTGTTAACATGCACTTATTTCGCGGGAATAAGATTGTTCAAATGAAAAAGAAGTTTTCAAGGTTTTTCAAGCACCTTTATTGGAATTCAAGTACTTCAAGTCCTTGATTTTGCTACTTTCGTTTTCAAGTACTTTCAAGCACCTGTATGAACCCTGTACATGATGATGTGAATACCACGTGTTCAAACTTAAAAAAAAAATTCCACAATCCATTATATAAACGATTTATTCTTGCAATTCATCATTTCATTGACAAAAATAAACTTTTCCAAAGAAAATATTATTTATAACACGAGACTACATGACCCCTCGATGACCCAAATGCTATTCCCTTATCCGAACATCCGGGCATTTAATAATAATGAACTTTTTAGCAACCAATTTTAATCATTTCATTTTTATAATTGAAAAATTCGTCTATTTTATTAACAAAAATAAACTATTGTAAAGAAAATATTACTTATTAGCAAAGCCTACAATATAAAAATACGAATGAAAACACATAAATTGACTCTACATTGTGGGAATAATGAAATTATTTATTTTAAAAATGATAAATACAGGAAGCAAGCTTGTTATACATTTAAATTTCACTCTGTGATCAAAATATGACTAAAACCCGAAAAGGCTTAAAGTTTAAGGTCGCGGTAAACGTGCATGATGTAAAAACGTGATTCATCAGAAGCGTAAAGGCTAAAAGCGAAGTACAGAATAACAAATCGTAGTTCTAAAGAGCAAAATGGAATAAACAAAATTACTCTCTTTAAGTGTTGAGTTGTTTTTCACTGTAAACGACTTGAAATTTGAAAATTCAAGTTCGGCAAGACAAAATTTTTACTAGCCCACCGGGCTAATAACTGATGCGTTTTCATTTGCCCGGTACAACATTTACTAGACACAGGCTTCATTTGCCCGGTACAACATTTACTAGACACAGGCATCGGGATAGTGGTTAACGGCACAGACTGTGTCTGTAACTACAAAAGAACAGTAATCACATTTCCAAATGCCTTTTGTTAATTTTTTTTTAGTTTATTGTCAAATATCTTTTAACCAAAATTTTATAAATACCTTCTTCTTCAAAGTTTTTCTGAATCTTCTCTTTTTTACATTTTTCATAGGTGGAGTAACTGAAAAAAATTATCATAACAGATATGACAGACAAATAAAGTAATGTTTATCTAAAATCTTGTCAACATTACAATATATTATGTGAAATTTGTGTATACTTCTGTGAAGGAAAATTTCCTATGTATAATAAAGTTAATCATGTACAGTTTGGGTTCCATCAAGTTATGGGATTCTATGGTAACTTTGTAATGTTCTGCATTAACAGTCATCTTAGACATTTTTGTTTGTGTGGGGACATTATCTGAAGTTATGCTTTATGAATATATTATAGGGTTACTGCACAAATATTGGTGAACAATGTCCAGAGCAGTATATATAGTCCAGTCAATCTATCGCTAAAATGGCAAAACATCAACTAAATTGCAACAGAAAGTATTGCAGTTGTTTTAACACCAGAAAACCATCATAAATCACATACTAAAAATCTACCACAATTGCATTGATGCAAAATGGTGAATTTTGTTAAAATCTGTGTTTGTCACATAAAATCGCTGAAAACTGGAAAAATATTTTATTTTTAATACCAGGATGATTATGACAATTACATTAGATTACCAAATATGTTGTTAATAAGTCATGTCAAGTAACAGAATTGAAAAAATATAATTTTGTTATAGTCAAGTTTATTTTGGGGCAAAATCTATATCTTTTATTGAAAAAGTGAGGATAACTGCAAAAGCATTTATTTTCCAAACCATGAGTAAGATAACAGTCATATAAATTTGTTAAAAGTTTGCTTTAAAAAGGTAATTTGAAATAATTAAAGTGAACAAAATCACATTTTCGTATTACAATTATGAGATAAAAATTGTACATTTAATGACAAAACGCAAAAAATGGAGTACTTTTTTTTTGGTCTTGATGGGAAGCATATTGAGTTTAAATAGTAAAATGTTAAAATAAATACTAGTAAACTATTTTAATCAATTAAATGATAAATCATGTCTTAGAAAATAATTGCATATATTTTGTGCCAAAAACTATATTTTTGTGGGGAAAAAAGCTGAATACTGTGATAATATTTTATTCTCAACTTTAGATGATTTCACACCTCACAATTTTTAAATTGAAGTCCTCACTGTGCTGAATGAAGCTGGGATGAAGAAGGATTAAAGGACCAACTTTGTCTGTAGTTTTAAGAAATATGTAAGATGATACCATATAATAATCAACAGATCATGTGTGACAAAACCATATACAATATGCTGTTTGATCCGTTGGTTGTAACGCAGGGTCTATGATACTATTTCAACAAATTTTCACCGCTATTCATTTTTTTAATTCAACTACTACGATACCATAGGACCCAGATATATGTATATATTGTCTGAAAATAAAAATAATTAATATATACCAGCTTTAGAAACAGGTAGAAAAGCGAGCGTATACTCATACCGTTTCTCATTGTCGCTCTACATGAATGAGGTACCAGAAAATCTTTATTAGGTCCAAGGATAAATAACATTGAAGTTTATTTGACTCCTTAAGATCAGTCATTTGTAGGATAAGTATATTTTATCGGGCTTTTGACAGGCATATATCGTAAAATATTATCCCGTGAGCCAGAATATGACTCGAGCCCCAAAGCTTCATATTCTGGCGAGCGGGATGATATTTTACGATATATGCCTGTCAAAAACCTGGTATATATCGTAAAATATCATCCCATGAGCCAGAATATGACTAGAGCACCAAAGCTTCATATTCTGGCGAGCGGGATGATATTTTACGATATATGCCTGTCAAAAGCCCAATAAATTATTTATCATCTTACTAAATTGATTTTCTTCGTATATTTACTAGTAGTTCATTTCTCTCAAAATAGCACGGAAAATGTCTGTTATTTGGGTGCATATAAATACCGAAATTACCACTATTTGCCAAAATTACCACTCGTATGGTAGAAAATGATGGTTTTTATCAGAATTTTTTTTTTTTTTCATAATGTTTACTCTAAATGTTGTTATTTTCAGGTAAAAGGAATCGATCTCATGTATTTATGTAAATATATCGTCATTTATGTGCATGCGTAAGCTTGGGTGTCGAGGTATTTGTTGATTTCTATTCACTGTACTTTAATAATTGTTTTTTTTTTAATTTCACCATACTTGTTTTATTAATTTCGTGACAGGAAACCAAACTTTATTTTCATTATTTGTTAAATGTTGTGTTTTATTCACAGGCACTCGAATTCCGGCCCCCCCCCTTTTTTCCTCAATTGGTCCCTCCAGCGATTATGGTATCTTTGTCTGGAAGTACAACTTTGAGTCATTTATCCATATTTTACAACATTTAGTGTTACAACTCTCTCGTTAGATACTAACTTTTCTTTCTAGGTCCAGCTGCCGTTTTACTTAAATAAACCTAAAGGTAAGAAACAATCGTCAAAATACGAAGAGGGAATCCTCGCTTCGACTCGATATTTTACAACAACGCGCCAGTTTTCAAAAGGACCTTCGCTTGCCCTCGTCTCCAAAATGATTTCCCTTCATTCCTATCTAGTTGATACGCACGAACTACACATATCTATTGATGAAATTCAAGTTTATTCTCGACGACACATCCAACTTTCCTCCACTCGTGCTGTTTCAGGAGGTTTACCGAGCATATTTTGTTCCGAGTTATTTCCTTGGTCGGAAAGATTTTCGGAACTATTTTAGCTTGTTCTTCGCTACGCACGGCCAATCCATTTAGTATCGAGAGGCCTATTAAGTGAGAGATTTAAACCGTGAAAAAAAGTGGAAAGTAAACCTTTTCAGCCAGTGTGTTATAAATGCACCAGAAAAAAAAGACAAACCTAGTGACATGGTAAGAATATTGTTTGAAATGGAAAAATGCACTTCAAACATAAAGTTTGACGGACGACCATTTGATCACTGAAATGATCATAGAGAAAGGGACACTAGTTTATATCATAAAGCAAAAAAATCAACATTTTTGTACCTAGGCTCATCACAAATAATTAATGACTCCCCACCCCCCCCAAAAAAAACCCTCTTAATGCAATTTCTGATGCCCAGTTTTGATTTAAACAGTTAAAATAAGTAAATCATGAGGGTGTGCATTTTTAGTATTTCAAACAACTTTTATGAGTCTGAAAAATTCATGAAATATGGCATGGGTTCGCACCCGGCTTTGTAAATTACAAAAAATGGTGCGCTCGACTCGCAGCCACAAGTGATAAAGTTTACCAGTTGCTTGCACATGGTCGGAGTTCTCTCCGGGTACTCCGGCTTCCTCCACCACTAAAACTGGTCGCCATGACATAGCTGAAATATTGTTGAAAGTGGCATTAAAACACCAAAACTCAAATCAAAATCAAATCTTGTTACCTTTACTGAATGCAAATGGACATATGTTCAAATTCAACTACAGTTAAATCTTGATTTCTCGAACGCGAATGGTTCGAACACCACCCATTTCTCAATTCACTTTTTTAGTCCCGCAGGTGAAATCATTCCATATAATTTACCAGCAATAACTCGAACATGATACATTTCTAGAACATATGGATGATCCCTTCTAGTTTGAGCTACCAAGTTTCCACTGTAGAATATTTTTACATTCAGGAAAACGGATATTTATCAATCTGTACTCTGATATATAATGTTCTGTTGGTTTTGGTTTCAGTGGACTAAATCTATTTTCAGATTTACATTTCAGTCTTGCATTGAATAATGTCATTGGGTGAAAATATCAAGTTTCAACAAAAATACTGTTATTTTGGCAAAACTTTCAAGGAACAAGCACGAGAAGTACACTTCAGATTAAATCTAGGACTCTGTTGATGACCATTTTTTTTTCTTCTTTTTTTTTGGAAAAGGGGGGTGGGGGAGAGTAGATGATTTTGTTAGGTATAGATTGGTTTGTTGTTGAAGATTCCAGAAGAAAAGCAGCAATTAATGTGCTGTTCCTTTGTGAAATGGTTGTTTCCTTGTATGTTGTTGGATTTTGGGGATAATGTCATTACTCCGACACTCAATACTCCGACAGTCATTACTCCAACACTTATTACACCGACTCTTAATACTTCGACAGTGACCGATAGTCTTTGCAATTCTGGCGCTTGTAGCAATCCAAAGGCAGTACGGGACTGCCCATTTAACTTGAAAGGAGTCGGAAGTTTTTTTTCGTATGCAGCGCTATTGTTTTTAAAGCTTTTCAGTGCGGTACAACAAAATATTTTTTAAATAGAAAATATTATTTAATTTAGATCTAATGAAAATGCTTTCTCTGATTAGTTTGTTTCTTCGATTCCCATCATATTTTCCTCAAAGTTCAGGGTAGCAAAAATACATGGCCTATACTTTTCAAGTAATCAAGTCGTCTCATAGTTGAGCGACACCTACCTACCATTGCATCACTACCCGCGACCAATACTGCAGGTGCATTGCAACAGTTTCAGACAGACATTGCTTCACTCGCATTCGGTCGAACTCATTTTGGCTCGTAATTTTGTATGTGTTTTCCCTTTAGATTGTTGTCTGTGCTCCCCAGGTTTGTATATAAAAGGCCAAGATTGGATTTGGATTTTTGTTGTTGTTATTTTCCTTCACTTCTTTATTGACTCCGCACAGGACACTTGTAAACACACATAAAATTAACAAATGTGCCAAGTTTGGTAGTATTCTGTTGGGTGTTTCTCGAGAAGATGATGAAAATATTGTTTCCCATAGAGTTTCAATAAAATTTTGACCTTCACAAGTGGTCATTTTGAAATTCGTAAATGGCCCTAAAACTATCAAAACTTGTTAAGGACCTGCATAGAAACATTCACACCAAATTACATTCTGACCCGTTTAGTGCAGGGGTGGTGGATCCAAGGGGGGGGGGG
>MJUT01051900.1:471798-487067 GCA_002080005.1 Gigantidas platifrons
GGGGGGGTGTCATTAATTATTTGTGATGAGCCTAGGTACAAAAATGTTGATTTTTTTGTTTTAAGATATAAACTAGAGTCCCTTTCTCTATGATCATTTCAGTGATCAAATGGTCGTCCGTCAAACTTTATGTTTGAAGTGCATTTTTCCATTTCAAACAATATTCTTACCATGTCACCAGGTTTGTCTTTTTTTTCTGGTGCATTTATAACACACTGGCTGAAAAGGTTTACTTTCCACTTTTTTTCGCAGTTTAAATCTCCCACTTAATAGGCCTCTCGATACGAAATGGATTGGCCATGCGTAGCGAAGAACAAACTAAAAAAGTTCCGAAAATCTTTCCGACCAATGAAATAACTCGAAACAACATATGCTCGGTAAACCTCCTGAATCGACACGAATGGAGGAAAGTTGGATGTGTCGTCGAGAATAAACTTGAATTTCATCAATAATATGTGTAGTTCGTACGTATCAACTAGATAGGAATGAAGGGAAATCATTTTGGAGACGAGGACAAGCGAAGGTCCTTTTGAAAACTGGCGCGTTGTTGTAAAATATCGAGTCGAAGCGAGGATTCCCTCTTCGTATTTTGACGATTGTTTCTTACCTTTAGGTTTATTTAAGTAAAACGGCAGCTGGACCTAAAAACAAAAGTTAGTATCTAACGAGAGAGTTGTAACACTAAATGTTGTAAAATATGGATAAATGACTCAAAGATGTACTCTCAGACAAAGATCCATACCATAATCGTGGGAGGGACCAATTGAGGAAAAAAAGGGGGGTCCAGAATTCGAGTGCCTGTGGTTTTATTATTATATAACTGATGTGGTCATCCCTTTAATAATGCATCTTTTGCATTTCTATACGTTAATCGTACTTAAAATTTTATACGTTAATCGTACTTGTATATATATAAATTACAAGTTTCAAGCTTCAAAATTATTTATTTCTCATAAATCGTTTATACAACATCGAGAACATGTTAAATACATATTCATAATTTAAACGCATGCGCGTAAATGACGGTGTATTTACAGAAATACACGAGATGGATGCCTTTTACCTGAAAATAACGAAATTTAAGGGTGTAGACCTGGGTTACCCTAAAATTTTTCCATCATTCAAATTTTTTTAAATTTGGTTCATGGAATAATTATGTCTAAATATATTATCTGCCAAACTTTCAAAAAAATTCACCGTGCCGTTTTCTCCTTAGCACATCCTAAATATAAAAATTTTGGGGGTATTCTTGACGCCAGATGATAATACTAGTTTCGGAAGATTCTAATAGATATGCACATTTATTTTTGATTGAAAGGGAATATTTTGGCTTTAATACACTTGAGAGTGTTGTTGTTGAATAAATATGAAATATCTAGCATATCTGAATATCCTGTTTGGAGATAATCACATGCAAAACAGTGGAAACTGCAAACCAGAGGCTCTCAAGAGCCTGTATCGTTCACCTGGTTATAAAAGGAACCAATTGGTCCTATGTAAAAACTATGTCCTGCGGTGGTGGCCATCTTGGATTTCAGATCGGCATAAAAACAGAAACTTTTTAGAGGACCTTCAAATGATTATTCCTGGACAGTTTGGTTTCAATTGTCCGAGTGGTTTCAGAGAAGAAGCATTTTGAAACATTTTTCCCATAGGGTCCAATGTTAAACTAAGTCCTGCTGTAGCCGCCATTTTGAATTTCATATCGGAACAAAAAACCTAAAGTTTGTAGAGGACCCTCCAATGACCATTCATGCACAGTTTGGCTGTAATCATATTTGTAGTTTCTGAGAAGAAAGCACTTGAACATTTTCCCATAGGGTCCAATGTTAATCTATGTCATGCGGTGGTGGCCATCTTGGATTTCCGATCGGCATAAAAAACAAACAATTTGTAGAGGACCTTCCAATGATCATTCCTGGGCAGTTTGGTTTCAATTGTCCAAGTGGTTTCAGAGAAGAAGCATTTTGAAACATTTTCTCCATAGGGTCCAATGTTAAACTAAGACCTGCCATAGCTGCCATTTTGAATTTCATATCGGAACAAAAAAACTAAAGTTTGTAGAGGACCATCCAATGAACATTCATGTACAGTTTGCAGGGCTTTCAATACGTTTTGAAGTAGCAGGCTATTTCCAAAAAGTAGGTGGAGAAATGCGCCGACATTTTTACTTAAAATATTTCATGAGTTAGCTGTTAATCTGTGGTTCATTTGAAAAAAAATTTGATATAACTGATCTTATGCAAATTATGGATCAATTTATACCAGTATTGTCCACAACACTGGTATAACTAAAATTTTCAAAATATCTGTACAGAATATTGGATACAGCCATACTGGTTTATTTTTACCTTTTATCAGAAATTTTTAATTATTTGATATTGTGGGTGTAAATAAGGTGCATATAGTGCAACTCTAATATAAGTACAAGTTGTATACTTGGTGGTCCAAACCCGATGGATGTCTATTTACGCATGTGTGTTATTACTACAGGTAATGTATAGAACTGGTTGTTGCTAAATATTGTCTTTGTTTCAGTTTAAGTAGACAGGTTTTTATTTCAGATTAAACTTGAGTGGTTTTATTGTGTTTGATAATAAAATATTGTAAATGGCATATTTAGATTTTGTTAATTTTGGTTTGTTTCAAGTATCGTATATATATAACAAAGGGAAATAACTCATTTTTTATATCAACTTATGAAGTTGAAAAATACGATGTCAAACTTTTGTTTTCCTTTGCATTTTATTTCAAACGTCTTTCCCGACAAGGCATTGTACTTATAATTTCAAATATTGATATTTTCGTTAATTAAAGCGTTTCTGAGATTGCGACTTTAATTTTGTCAATGTCCTTGAACTTCATCAAAGCATGGAGAAATGATACAAGAAAAGAGTTTTGATCTGCTTTCAGCTCTGGCATTTCACTTTAGTTTTAATCAAAATAAATTATGAACAAATTGGAGATCAAACAGGGCTCTATTATACAACAAACCCTGTATTTTATACCGGATAGTCGGTCCGGTGGAAACCAATGTTTTCCGGACTGAATTTATTTTTACCAAATTTGTTTGGGAATCTCTGGGATACAGTACTAGTCCTGAACTAATCTCTCGACCAATGAAAAAATGTGTATTAAACTGTTATTCCAGGAAGCCAAAGAAATATATAAATAAAGCACCGTAAATATAGATTTATTATCGAAACACGACAACAATTGACATGATTGAAATAAAATTTCATTTTTTCCCCCAACAAAATAGCCGGCGTTCTTTCTCTAAATAAACGGCGAAAATCGCTGGCTACCGGCTTCTATTGAAACCCCTGAGTTTGGCTTTAATCACATTTGTAGTTTCTGAGAAGAAGGCATTTGAACATTTTCCCATAGGGTCCAATGTTAATCGATGTCCTGCGGTGGTGGCCATCTTGAATTTCCGATCAGCATAAAAAACAGAAACTTGGTAAAGAACATTCCAATGATCATTCATTTACAGTTTGGGTTCAGTCAGTTCATTAGTTTCAGAGAAAAAGGTCTTTGAAATTTCAGCCAATCAGAGCATATTATTAGCCCTGGCAGCCATGTTGAATATCCGACTGGAACGAAAAACAGAAATTTGTAGAGAATCACCCAAGGAACATTCCTGCTAAGTTTGGTTCCAATTGGCCAAGTGGTTTCGGAGAAGAAGCTTGAAATGTGAAAAGTTTACAGACGACAGACGACGGACGCCAAGTGATGACAATAGTTCACATGGACCTTTGGTCCAGGTGAACTAAAAAAGGGGGGATGCCCTGAGGACCACCTTGGTATTAAAAATCGGATTGAAAAAATTTCTGTCATTTATTTTCCACCAAAAAATGTCACACTGAAGAATAGACATAGACATCATTGCACCAAATTTTACAAACTTTTACCGTCAGATTTTTAAAATATTTAAATTTATGTTTTTCATGGATGGCACCCAGAAAACTAGAGGCTCTGGAGAGCCTGTCATCGCTCACCTGGTAATAATTGGCAGGGTAAATCCTTAGGAACGTGAAGTCTGACAAAGATTCATATTTTCTTGCGACTTAAGACACAATTTGTTTACTATTGAATGTGTGCTCCATAAATTCTGAAAACCTAAAGTCAAAATTAAAATCTCCCATGGTAAGTATATTAGACTCCTTAAGTTTTAATTCTTGAAGAAGGTTATCAACAAGCATATTTTTCAAGTCTTTCTGTTTGCAGATAGGAGCAGCATAGAACAAATCAAGTCAACTGGCTTGGTACTTTCTGAGAAGAACAACTCAGTACAAATTCCCATTGGGTCTTGTAGGCTTCTATGTTAAACTTTGTTCGTCTATGGTGGCCATCTTGAATTTCCAATCGGAACCAAATTTACAATTTAGGTAGAGGACCATTCATAGATCATTCACACCAGAAAACAAATTCAATTGAATCAGTAGTTTCTGACCAGAAGATTTTTAAAGATTGACGAATCAGAAAACATTATCTACCCCTGGCAGCCATGTTTAATTACCGATCAGCACCAAAATTACAATTCTGGTAAAGGACCTACCGGTATGTTAAACTTCATCCGTCAATGGAGGTCACCTTGAATTTCCAATATGCCCCAAAATAATAGATCAGGTGTAGAACCATCCAAGTAACATTCATATAATGCAAAATATTCAATTTGTTGAGTAGTTTCTCACAAAAAGGTTTTTCAATGAAATTCCCATACAGTCCAATGGTCTGCTGATGGCGGCCATCTTGGATGGAGGTCTGGGTCACTGGATATAATTTTGAAAGTTGACAATTTAAGTATCATTCATGCGATGTTTGCTTTAAATTGGCTAACTGGTTTCAGAGGAAAAAAAATTTAAACATTTTTCCCATAGGGTCCTATGTTAAAACTATGTTCGCTGATGGTGGCCATCTTGGATGGAGGTCGGGGTCACATGACATTATTTTGAAAGTTGACCACCTAAGGACCATTCATGTTATGTTTGCTTTAAATTGACTTACTGTTTACAGAGGAATTTTTTTTTTTTATCCCCATAGGGTTTCTATGTTAAAACTAAGTCGAGTCATGGTGGCCATCTTGGATATGCGATCGGCACAAAAATAACAAATTTAGTAGAGGACCATCCAGTCATCATTTCTATAATGTTACAATTCCATCGGCTGAGTAGTTTCTGACAAGAAGATTTTCAAAGTTTCAACCAATCAGAACACATTATTGGCCCTGGCGGCCATGTTGGATTTCCGATCTGCACCAAAATAACAAATTTAGTAGAGGACCTCCCAATGAACATTTCTGCCAAATTTGGTCCAAATCAGTTCAGTGGTTTCAAAGAAGAAGAAGAAAGTATGAAAAGTTTACAGACGCGGACGACGACGACGACGACGAACGCAAAGTGATGACAAAAGCTCACATGACCCTTTGGGTTAGGTGAGCTAAAAATGAAATTGTCGAGGAAAGTTATCACACACCCATCCGTTGCTAGTTTCTTTGTTTGTGAGATAAAAAATAACTAGCTACCAATAACAAAAAGCTTTTGAATTCTTATAACTGACACAGTGGATGTCCAAATTACCAAATGACTGCATTTGTCTTTTTTATTATTAGGTCGGCTGGGGAGGGGTGGATTGAGGGTGACTCTACTTGATTAATTCGTTAAAAAAACAAAAACAAAAAACAATAACACAGACAGCCCCCTCAGCTGTATTGTTAAATTCCTTCACATTCTGTGCTCCAGTTGTATTCGTTTGATTCTGATCATTCTTTAGTTGTCTTAGTAGAAGGGGTGCGACGGTATAAGAGAGGATCAAATATTACAATTTTTACCCCAAACATAGCTTTCTATTTTTTTACTACCATAACATGAATTTGCTCTATAGTTTCATATCTAAGATTCTGGTGTATATATTTAATTCTTTTCTTGACAAACTCTTGAAAAAAGGTTGTCACACAAATTGTGTTACATTTCTGGCATTTTTGACAACATATTTCGATGAACATTTTTTCTGGAAAGAGATATTTCAATGATATTTTGTGGGCACCGGCATATACAATGTAATAATAACACACTGGCATAAGCAGCAATAAGATATAAAAAATACAAGGAGCACAGCTATGGAAAGTTAAATGGAAAAGGAGTAATTTTTTAATTGGCCATATCCAATGTAAACAATCTTTGTCACCAAGAAGCTTAGAATTGAGGGGGAATTTTCAAATGCACAGATGATCATATATTTGAGAAGACACTGAAAATAGAGTTATCTCCCATACCCCAGGCCTACACCTTAATGTAAAACATTATGAAAAAAATCATTTTTTCTGATAAATATCATCATTTTCTACCAAATGAGTGGTAATTTCGGTAACATTATTGGTAATTTCGGCAACTTTTTTGGTAATTTCGGTATTTACATGCACCATCCTTATTTTGCATCGACAGAACGCAAGTGATGGCTACATCACACCTTTCTGATATACAAAAAAACAGACACATTTTCCATTTGCCGACAGCCCGTCGTATTTGATAGACGCCGGATATAATTATAATTCAAGAATTTACAATTGTATAAACATCATAAATATATATTTCTGTTGTAATGAGTACAATAATATATGTAAAAAATATATGTAAAAATATCCCTCATTGATAGGCAAGGCCGACCAGGAAAAACCTCGAATGTTCATGGAAACCTGTATCCGATGTCAAAGCACAAGCCTATCTCAGAATATGGTGTCGGACCTCACCAATTGCATATATTTATATATCAAAATGAAGTTTACTAACTTGAACAACGGCTAGAAAGTGAAAAAAATATTCAAACACACCTAACAATCACGATAGGAATCAGCCCCCTGATTGGACAAAAAAACACACCTGACTACCCAATTTTAATCATACTCATATTGACAATACAACATTTTCCCGCTATACTAGTCGAAACGCAGGAAAATATTAGTATTATCTATACTCTGATTGCATCTTGACGACAAACATGCAAAATGATGCACCCTTATTTTGCATCGACAGAACGCAAGTGATGGCTACATCACACCTTTCTGATATACAAAAGAACAGACACATTTTCAATTTGCCGACAGCCCGTCGTATTTGATAGAAAAAACAAAGAAAGGGTGCCATTTACAAACCCAAAACCTTGGAAATCTTCAGACGATTCTCAGTAGAATCTACTATGTATCCATCCTTGCTCGAGTCAGATTTCCATCTACCGTGCTTCTTCAAGCACCTATCGCTAACATTCACATTAGCCGCTACTGTAGCTCCACCTGATCTGAAGGAATGAAGACCCAAATTACATCCGGGGCAAACTAATTTTAATCTCCTGAGAATTGACTCTCTAGCCGCCGTATAACTAAGCTTTTTATTTTTAGTGATAAGCTTACATGTACTGCCTGATCTATAGACCGGTCTAAACAAATAAAAATTACTATCGCATTGATCGCCGAAACCCACCAAGTTAATATATTTTAAAAACATATTGTAAGGGCAAGCAACTGTAGTACCTCTAGAGATCAGTACTTCTGTATTGATCCGTTTTACTTTTCTGAATGTGTAAAACCAAATGCGATTCGTGTACCTTTATGTCAGAATAACACAAAGAACTGACCTCGTCATATCTAAGAAATCCTGCAAAACTTAAAAGCATCATGCAGAGGTCCCTAATAACAAGTAAATCTATAGAATTTTTAAACATTTCACAAATAGAAATTAAATTTTCAGTAGAAACAGGTTCCTTTTTATCTCTCTTTTTAGGAGCAACCCTTTTTGATGATTCAAGTATCGAGGTAACGAAAGTGTTAGTTGTGGGATCTCTAAGGCCGTTAATTTCATGTGCCCATTGTATACCGTAAATTGCGTTGATTACAGGATGAAAAGTCAAACCATTGTTCAATATGTGTGTCAAATAAAGTGCTACATGTACGGGTTGCGCTGACAATGCGCTATGACCTTGTGAAATAATGAAACGCTCCCATCTTTTAAAAGAGTTAAAGTAAGAGTTCACTGTGTTATCGCTTCTAGAATTAATCAAAAGTTCGCACATCTTTGGATAAAGATTATACATATAGCTGTCATTCTTGATTCCACTGTCCTTGCAGGCCTCTTCTACTGTTCGAGTTAATTTGATACCTGTTAATATAATATACATTATAAATATAAAGAACTAAAATTCTATTCTAATTGCTAGCAACCTAAATTTTTAAAACTGTTGATCGAAAACGCCACAATTTCCTCTGCCTCGTTTCATAAGATTTTCTCCTAGGAAAAACTTATGATCAACTATGAAAACTTTAAATTTGTTTTCTTGATCTACGATCAAAGGCCAAAATGGCACAGATGTCCATTCTGTAATAATTAAAGAACCTTTACATTGTTCTTGTCTCATTTTATGTATCACCTTTGGAATGAGAGTGGGGGGTGGTACTAGCCAATTATTGTGACCTGCCCATTGAACTGTGAATGAATTGATACCTGAAGTACCAGGGTACCAGAATTCTGAATTGAAAATTTTACATTTAGCATTGTAATCGTGTGGGAATCTATCCGCGTCATGTGGACCATAAATATTATCTAGATATTGAAATATCTCATCTTGTACTTCCCAGTCGTTGCAATCGATCGATCTACTTAAAGAATCAGCATGTGTGTTCGATTGTCGTGGTATCCAAGCCATGCTTAACTTGATCACATTCTCCAAACAAAATTCGTGAATAAAAATGACTGTCTTGTGCAGAACTGTCTTTCTGCTACCTATATTAATTATGTGTGTGACATTTTTGTTGTCTATGTAAACTCTA
The DNA here is from genome assembly GCA_002080005.1 of Gigantidas platifrons. Classification (NCBI taxonomy): domain Eukaryota; kingdom Metazoa; phylum Mollusca; class Bivalvia; order Mytilida; family Modiolidae; genus Gigantidas; species Gigantidas platifrons. The sequence continues at coordinate 480,617 of MJUT01051900.1, forward strand.
ATACTTTTACCCTTGAGAATATTACTGAAATTTAATATAATTCTTTTTATAGCCTCAAGCTCCCTCCATGTCGAGCTTTCGACTTGTTCTAATAAAGACCAACTTCCGTACATCTCTAATGGTTCGTCCTCTGAACCTGTGGTTACATAACCACCGAAACCTACATCAGATGCGTCACTAAAAATGTGATGATCTTGTGGATCATTATACGTCAACTGACATAAACGAGATCTTATCTCATTCAAGCTCATAGCTTTTTGTTCCCAGAACATGCATTCCAAGAATGCCTCAGTACTAAATAGTACTTGGGCTTTCCAACTTGCCCACTGTAATATGCTTTGATACAGAAACTTTGTTCTCAAATGTGCCTGGTCCCCAAAAACTGGCTGCATAGATATAATTTGACCAACTATACTAGCAATGAATTTAACTCTGAAAAATCTCCTTCCAGCATTAAACTGGCTATTAAAAATAGACAAAATGCATAACAATTTTTGTGTGTGTCTCTCGCTAATTCTTAAAACACCTGTCATATCCCAAATAAAACCTAACCACTCTAATCTTTGACAGGGCGACCAGTTACATTTTTCAAGGGCTAGTATAAAACCGAATTTTTTCAAATCGGCAATAACCATCTCGCTTGCTAACATTGCACTTTCCATGTCCTTACCTCCTCCAAGCCCATCGTCTAGATACATGACGATTTTTAACCCTTGGCTTCTCCAATATTTTATTACCTGTCTTACAATTTTAGTGAAAATATATCCACTAGACGACAAACCAAATGGTAATACATTGTATTCATAACACACATCTCCCCATTTGAAACCTAAATATGTGGTGTCTGCTGGAAAAATACTAATATGATGATATGCACTCTTTAGATCGTATGAAAAAATAAAATCCCCTTGTTCAAATAATTGTAGAGCAGTTTTTGCATCTTCGTACTTATGCTTATATCCAACAATATGGGGATTAATGTGTCTGGCATCTAATACCAATCTCAACTTTGAACCTTTATTACTAGCTACTGTGAGAGGATTAACGACATGTGGTTTTCTATAAACACGACTGATACAACCTTTATTTAACAATTTCTCTATTTCACCCTGAACAAACTCTGGATTATCTCTTGCCGATTTGTTATTATTCAATTCTGTATTACATGGTATAGTACTAACAGGTATCTTGTACCCGTTCTCAATGATATCTATTACAAAATTTGTAGCAGGAATATTTCTCCACTCGTTTACGCACGACTTTAAATGACCTACACCTGTACTGTTCACAACATTTAAATTGCTAGTAATAGTATGTGTATTGCTCATTGATTGTGGATCACGTGATCTCTCTGGAATGTCAATATGATTATTCACATCGAGTGCACCCGATGTTGTTTGTATCGAGCTTTCACTTTGAGTTTTAATTTCAAAAGAAAAAATACTTATCTTATTTTTCTGATCAGCTGCTGCTTTGGGACAATTTCTAACCCAGTGTCCAAATCCATTACAGTAAAAACATCTGCCAGGGCGAATATCAGAATTCGGTCCATTGTTAACATTAACTGGAATAGAGTTCCCTGCTTGAAACGGAGCTGGTTTAAAATACGGAATGTTCTTATGAACATCTGTGCGCCTTTTCAGGTTTTCCTTTTTTATCTTACCGTCCGCTCGTGTCTGTGCCTTATAGATTTTCTTTTCATCCTCTGAATCCTCTGCGAGTGGATTAGAAACGTACTCATCCACCACACACCATCCGGATTCAGACGAATCGGCTAGTTTAATCAGTTTTTGCCTATTTCTTATCATGTCCATACCTTCTGATATCTTTCTTTTGGTGCTGCTAATGTTTTCTGTGGTTATGTCCTCTGTTGTGATATCTGAATGCGCTTCCCTCAATTTAACGAAAACCTTTTGGTTGTGTTTAAATTGTTCTTCGTTACCACGTTTTTTGAATTTATACGACTCCGCCATGTTCTCATCGATTTTGGCAATCTGTGTGTCGGAAAGAGCCTTCTGGTTTTCATGAATGTTTCTTTGAAACCCATCTAAACACGTATCTAACAGTTTCGACATGTTACCGAGAAGTTGATCCTGTGTAGATTGTACGGCACTTTGAACTTCTTGTTGAATTGCTCTCTGAATATTGGCGTCCATCTTACTAACTTGAACGACGGCTAGAAAGTGAAAAAACTATTCAAACACACCTAACAATCACGATAGGAATCAGCCCCCTGATTGGACAAAAAAACACACCTGACTACCCAATTTTAATCATACTCATATCGACAATACAACATTTTCCCGCTATACTAGTCGAAATGCAGGAAAATATTATTATTGTAATTCAACTAGGTAGCTCAGAGGTAAGAGCAACTCGTCATACATTTAGATGAGTAGGTCTCAGGTTCAAATCCTGACCTAGTTACAATATTACAAGTAAACACTGTTTTGACATTAAATTGTACCTCCTGGCTGTATTGCAACTGGGACTATTATAGTCCCAGATTGCAAACATCAAGGAATCGGCAAAAGTTTTAGTGGCCAAAAGTAAATTTTACATTCAAGAGAAGATTTTACGTCGCAAAATAAAAACAGTGTTATCCTTTCACAACTTGGAGTCAATTTTGGAATATGAACCGACTTCTGGTCAATAAAAAGTTTTGCTGCTTCCTTAGCGTTTGCAATATTGCTGTCTTTTAAGGGACCAACCATTTAACTTGTAGGGGGAGGGGGGTGGGTGTTATGGTTTTTTTTTTTTTCGTTCAGAACAATTTTTTCGGACAACACGAGAGTTAGAATATTTAATTTTTTTGTTGCACGAAGCGCAAATTTTTTTTCCAGAATTTAACATTAGGTTATATGACAAAAACTCGGAATCAGCTTATTTTTTTTTTCCTCCACCAAAATCAGAATATTTTTTTCAGCAAGATTGAGAATCAGATATTATTTTTTTAGGAAAAAAAACCATAACACCCCCTTCAAGTTATATGGTCGTTGCCCCTAACGATGACAAATTCCGATATCATGAATAGTTTTCCCTATGATAAAGATGAAATATTGCAAAGTAGGTGTTAGGGTTAGGGTTAGGGTTAGGGTTAGGGTCAAACAAATTATTGAATGGCATGAAAGGTCTATAAGTATGTTATGTCTGTTTAACTTGTATTATAAGATTTGTATTATATGACAAAGTAAAACTATTTGTGAATGTATATATAATAAATTCATTATCGTTAACAACGGTTTATGTACACTGTATGTAAAGTATTATCAACATTAATAAAGCTGTACATGTACTTTTTAAATGAATAAAATACTTGAATTTGTTGAATTTCAAAAATGTTTGTACAAATAATACAATTGAAACAGACATTTGAAAATATTGAGATCAGGCAAAATATTAAACTGACGAAATTTTTATAAAATTTTTAGACTAATTTCATCATTTTCAATGTACATGTAATACTGACGACACTTGTCCTAATTGTCATCGCTGTCACTATCAATAACATTTATTCGTCTACGCTTGGGTTTGCCATTATCAGCTTTTGAAGATGATTCTGTATATGTATTGAAATTGAAATTAAATTGTCCACCATGAAAAGATGCATTTGAAAAGAAACCAGACATTTCAGGGTGTAAATGCTGAAAGTTATAAATAGCTTGCTGACTGGTATTGATTTGTGGAGGTGCAACATCTTGTCTCTGATTTGCAAAAATTTCCTCATCTTTTTTTGCAACTACATGTTCATTGTCATTTTTGCTATCTACCATTGTTTTTGTTTGTTTGGGTTCAAGGATATCATTCTGACTTTTGTTGCTTGTAGAGGATAACATTAGAGAGGTTTTCTTTTGTTGTTCAAGATTAGTTGTTGAGTATGATAACAAACTTTGTACATTTTTATGCCCAGTTCTTTCAATTATTTCAGTATCTTGTACACCAGCATCTTTTTGTTTTTGAATGGCACCTTTCCTTACACTGTGGCCTGTCAACCTCTTTTGCACACCAGGTAGTCCTTCTTTGGCCATTGTCTTTATAATCGTAGCAATGGACTTTTCGCCTAATCTTTGTTTTTTATACCAATAGAGTTTGGACTTGAAGTTTTCCTGTTGTATTGTATTTACTTGTACATTATATGTAAAAAGGTGAGTTCTCTTGTTTGGTTTCTATTGGTCTTTTCTGGGAAAATAGTTTGTATGTAACGACGGGGCATCTAGATCTATCTTCTTTATTTTCCATAGCAATTGGGCCTTTTTTCCTAATATTTGTCACATCGTCACCTTGTCGTGTTTTAGTTTGACGTTCTCTTGTGTATTGTAGGTACTCATCATCATTAGTGTCCACTTTCAATGTTATGTCCCCCCAGCAGAGATTATAATGTTCTGCTACACCTCTTAAGCCAAAGTGGTAATTGTTGTTGATGTAAATTGTGTTCAGTAGGGAACGAGGTGTACTGGTACCCATAAGATCCTTTGAGTAAAATTTATTTAAATCATCATCCGTTAGGGGATCTGCTGCTAATGGCTTGTTGCCCAAGCCTTGTGATTTCAAGTTTTTGAACTTGGCGGACAGTGTATTACGGCTTCTGTGAAATTCGTCATCGCTTATTATATTCCACCCATAATTGAGTTCTATAAGGAATCTATTAATACTGGCTTGCATGGCTTTCAGACTAGACGGCTCATATTCTATTGTTCCATTTTTACATTTTGTTTTTGTGGCGCTCAGAAAAAACAAGGACAAATAACGGTCAAGATCAGTTGGGTCAATGCTTTCTATAGGTCTACTTTCATTATGCACTTCTTTCATGAATGTTTGGAATAATTTCATGTCGGATTTGGTTTTACGGGCTGTATTTTTATTTTCTTGTTCCTTCAGAAATATAGCCAAATCTTGATCAGAAACTGGACGAAAACGCGTTCTTTCAGTTGTAGTAGCAGCTATAGTGTTTATATTTTCCTGATTTTCAGCGGAATCAGCATCATTTTCAGAAAGGGTGAGTTCAGAATCATTTTCTTCATCATAATCAGTGTTAATATCTGGCTGATTTGGTAAATTAGCATAACGGTTTGGACATGGGGTGGAAAAATCCCAGTAATTATATTGTGGAATCTGAATTTCTCTTAAAAGTGCATTTGATTCATTGTCAAAATCATCATCATCATCTGAACAAGCTGTAGTGGAAATATTTGTGTTTGTTTTAGATCTGCTTCCAAACTGAATAGCAAAATGTCTGTGAGACTGTTCTTTGAAATCTTCATCAGATGTTTGTTTGTTTGTTTTGGAAGCCATTTTGTAGCAGACGAATTTTTTGTTTATTTTTTTTCTTTGTATGTTGGGGGAGGGGGGTAGTAGCATGGTATAAGCTCTATATTTGTGAAATTATTTCAAACATTCTCTGAATAATAGAACATATTGATTATAAATAACGAAAAAATATCTTCATAAAGTTTATTTGAAGCTAACATTATGAATACAACAACAAATATTTACGATAGAAGAGTTACGCAACTCCCCTCGATGTTTACGTTTGTGATCACCCAACTGTGGGTCAAATGAGGTCAAAAAGTAGTCCCGACAGAACTTATCAACAAGCCGATCAAGGGTAATTTTCTAACGTCAATTTCGTTTGCTGTTGCAACATATTTTAAACGCATGTCTTTTATAAAAGAAAGATTATACAAAAATATAATGAATTATTAAGTAGAAACCTAATGTTACATTGTCAATAGTTTAAACACTTGGACAAAACGTTGGGAGAATCGAGGTGATAAGTTCAGGTCAAGTTGTTGATAAGTTCGGGTCAAATATTTATGCACGCGCTAAAGTGATACGAGTTTTACGGAACGCAGCTGCAAGCTGAGATCACCGTAGGGAAAGATGATAAGACACAACATACACTTATTAAACACCAAAACACTAGAAGAACACACATGAGTACCATGAACTCTTAATCAAAACGTGGCATCAAATGTTCCAAAAAGGTCATCATAATTGTCTTAATGACGAATTCAAATTGATTGTTAAAAATCTCCTTTCTTAGAGCAAAAACCTTAATCAGTCTGATAAATAACGACAAAAATAAGTTGTCCTGATCATGACTCCAGTAATTGTTGTGGTTAAAGGCTGGTGTGATTTTGATATTGGGAACATTACGCTTATTTAAAGGACAATAAATATTGAATAATACTGAAGGTGATAAAAGAGTTTATGATAAATACTGAAAGTAACTGAACTTTACATTTGTCTGAACAGGGATGCAATATAAAATGTAAACAGATGAGCTACATGGACCCAACCAAAAACACAACACAGAAAACTAAACAGATGAGCTACAAGGACCCAACCAAAAACACAACACAGAAAACTAAACAGATGAGCTACAAGGACCCAACCAAAAACACAACACAGAAAACTAAACAGATGAGCTACAAGGACCCAACCAAAAACA
>MJUT01051900.1:515152-527694 GCA_002080005.1 Gigantidas platifrons
AGTTTGTAGAGGACCATCCAATGAACATTCATGTACAGTTTGGCTTTAATCATATTTGTAGTTTCTGAGAAGAAGGCATTTGAACATTTTCCCATAGGGTCCAATGTTAATCTATGTCCTGCGGTGGTGGCCATCTTGAATTTTCGATCGGCATAAAAAACAGACACTTTGTAGAGGACCTTGCAATGATCATTCCTGGGAAGTTTCGTTTCAATTGTCCAAGTGGTTTCAGAGAAGAAGCGTTTTGAAACATTTTTCCCATAGGGTCCAATGTTAAACTAAGTCCTGCCGTAGCCGCCATTTTGAATTTCATATCGGAACAAAAAACCTAAAGTTTGTAGAGGACCATCCAATGAACATTCATGTACAGTTTGGCTTTAATCATATCTGTATTTTCTGAGAAGAAGGCATTTGAACATTTTCCCATAGGGTCTAATGTTAATCTATGTCCTGGTGGCGGCTATCTTCGATTTCCGATCGGCATAAAAAACATAAATTTGGTAAAGGACATTCCAATGATCATTCATTTACAGTTTGGGTTCAGTTAGGTCATTAGTTTCAGAGAAGAAGATCTTTGAAATTTCAGCCAATCAGAGCATATTATTAGCCCTGGCAGCCATGTTGAATATCCGACTGGAACGAAAAACAGAAACTTTGGTTCCAATTGGCCAAGTGGTTTCGGAGAAGAAGCTTGAAATGTGAAAAGGTTACAGACGACGGACACCAAGTGATGACAACAGTTCACCTGGACCTTCGGTCCAGGTGAACTAACAAGTGCATTCGGCGTATGAATATAGCATTCCCTCAGGCCTGTCAACTGCAGATTTGACGGCTCTTGATAGCCAATGAAAATACGCGTTACATTATAATTGCATTAGAATCTGTATTTAATGGTCTGATCCGTTCCGAATTTTAAATCAATGTCAACTTCCAGTTTCATCCATTATTAATTTCAGTTGAGGACATGAATCTGTTGCCAATTCTTCAATATATTTAAGCATCACAAAACAAATTTAATTAAGCATTTATCTTTGATACTTGGGGAGTGTGGAAGTCAACTTATTTCTGTGTTTGAAGTAATATATTTAAGTTTTAAGGCTCCATATATTGGAGGTGCTCGATCATACTAAAGGATGCTTACAATACATGTACGTATAGGAAGAAGGAGAAGTTCCGATTAATTACAAATGGGAACGTGCCGATCTGACAGAATAAATAAACAAATTTCAAGTCTCTGTCTGATATTTTAATAAAACTGAAAATGGAATTTAATGCCGTTTTAGAAATTCCACTGGCAGTAGAAACTTTGAGTGTTGAATAAATTTCAAGTTAAGCAGCCATAAATCATATAGTGGATTCATTCCAGACTAAAATTTTATGGTTGTCTACAAACGCAAAATTAAATAAATAAAAATATTTGGATTGTGTTTAGGTTAATGACGTTTATTTCAGTTATATATGGCGGCGGCCACTGTTATTGGTGGAGGAAACCGGAGTACCCGGAGAAAACCACTGACCTGTCGCAAGTTACTGACAAACTTTATCACATAATGTTGTATCGAGTACACCTTTCCATGAACAGGATTTGAACTCACAACTTTAGAGGTGATAGGCACTGATTATACAGGTAGATGTAAATCCAACTACCATACGATCACGACCACGATAGCCCCTATTTGGATTGCAATAGTAGAAGTTCCACTAGAACTCAGTCAGACAGGCGTACTAATACAAACATTCTGTCTTTCCTCTTACTATTTCTGAGTGGAACAAATTACCATTAAAAAATAGCCCTGTCACCAAACCTTGAATCTTTTAAAAGTGATATCTCCACTCCAACATTTGAAGGTTTTACTAAATATACACTTTATATGTTGTAAATATTTATATGTTTCTACTTTGTTTTTGTTTTTATTATCAATAAAGTTCATATGCACTTAATCTGTGATGCTTCACACTCTAATCTTAAGTCTACTACTGTAATTGAAAGAAGAGGAAAAGGTCGAAAACAGAAGATGCCATATTTTGCAATCCAAAGCAAACCCACTTTAATTTCAATAACTTAAAAACAACAAACATGGAGCAATATTTAATTTTTAAGCTACATTGTATATTGCATAAGGGGTTTTAAACTTTATTATTCATTAAGTAGGTCGAAAACATGATACACGAGGATACAAAATAAATAAATAAAATTAAATAAATGCTTGTGACCAATGTTTTTTTTTATCATAGATCAAAAACTTGAAGTCAAATACCACCGGTATCTCACCGGAAGTTTGTTTAAAAAAGTAACTAAGAAATTGGATATGGGCAAAATACAAATACTTTTTACGGATGGCAGTATCTGTGGATGAAAATTAATAAATAGTGATAAAATATTTATTAGCTAAGATGATAAGATGAACTTTAAAACAACATAAAACTCAAATTCACAATTACACTACATATGTAAGTCCGTCAAATTTAATCAAAATATAATGAATTTTCTTTTCTTTACCATAACGATACCGTTATCAAACCACTGATCCGTAGGCTACCTTAATTGACGTTTGTCAATAGATGTTTTTACAACAGGTGTGAAATCCGTAACAATTTATTTGACTGATGACTGCCGGTATACTAATCATTATGATTATTATCATACAATAAAAATGTCAATGTCTAAGACCCTAGAGCTAAATTGACAATTAACATTTAGTTTCTTGTGAAAATTATTATACACATATTGTTAAATTATAAGCTTTATTTATGTCTGGAGTAGTCTGGAATAATTATCGTTTTCTCGAAATTTCTTTCATATATTTGGCTTTGAAATTTCTGACAGAAGTAGCCTTCAAATCGCATTTACCCTTGAAATGGGCAACTGTTTGAGGTGTAGAATGGTGGGTAGCATAACGTCCAATTTCAGCTTTGTTGGCCGGCGATAAAATCTGATATCTCCCCCTCTGTTTTGATTCTGGACTTGAAGTATACACTTGTTCTGGTTGATTATTGCAAATATCAGCCGTACGTTTATCAACATTGGTACTGTCAACTAATAAATCCTGTTGTTTAGGTTTAAAAAACTGCAGTATTGACTTCGATGACATTTTGATTCAAATGGCTACGAGCCTACGAATTCTACTAAATTTTAAATTTATCACATGACCATGGTTACTACTCACAACTTTCGGAGGAAACATAAATACTTGAGTTGTGAATACTATTGATAATTTTAAGATTGATTAGTTTGAGTAAGATCAATATCGTACTAGAACTTTTATAAAATATTGGTATTTTTTATTTTAGCAGACGTTATTTTTTGGCGTGTTTAATTTTGGCACTTTCAAGAGAGGCACCCAATAAACCAAAATAAAACTACAGCCAAAATATCCCAATTTATGGTAATGTTTTTAAACTAGAGGCTCCTAGGAGCCTGTAATCGCTCACCTGGCTCAAAGTTAACCCAGCAGTTTCAGAGGGAATAATTTTTGGCAAATCTTCTATTTTTAGCAATGGCTGCCATCTTCTTTGGTGGGGGGGGGGGTTTGTCGGATATAATTCTGAAGGTAGACCATCTAAAGACCATTTCACCATAGTTTGGGCCCATTTGACCCAACGGTTTCAGAGGAGATCATTTTTAGTGATTTTATGCCAAATTTTCTATTTTTGGTAATGGCGGACATCTTGGCTGGCAGTTCCAGAGAAGATAATTTTTTAAGTGATTTTTTGCCGAATTTTCCATTTTTAGTAATGGCAGTCATCTTGGTTGGCGACCGAGGTCGTCGGACAAAATTCTGAAAGGGGATGACCTAAAGACCATTCCATCATAGTTTGGGCCCAATTGGCCCAGCAGTTTCAGAGGAGATAATTTTTAAGTGATTTTTTGCCAAATTTTCTATTTTTAGTAACGGTGGCCATCTTGGTTGGTAGCCGGGGTCGTCGGACACAATTCTGAAAGAGGACCATCTGAAGACCATTCCACCATAGTTTCGGCCCAATTGGCCCAGCAGTTTCAGAGAAGATAATTTTTAAGTGATTTTTTGCCGAATTTTCTATTTTTAGTAACGGTGGCCATCTTGGTTGGCGGCCAGGGTCGTCGGATACAAATCTGAAAGATGACCACCTAAAGACCTTTCCACCATAGTTTGCGCCCAACTGGCCCAGTAGTTTCAGAGGAGATAATTTTTAAGTTATTTTTTTGCCAAATTTTCTATTTTTAGTAACGGCGGCTATCTTGGTTGGCGGCCGGGGTCGTCGAACACAATTCTCAAAGAGGACCATCTGAAGACCATTCCACCACAGTTTGCACCCAATTGGCCCAGCAGTTTCAGAGAAGATAATTTTTAAGTCATTTTTTGCTGAATTTTCTATTTTTAGTAATGGCAGCCATCTTGGTNGGGGGGGATTGTCGGACACAATTCTGAAAGGGGACCACCCAAGGACCATTCCACCAAAGTTTGGTTCAAATTGGCCCAGTGGTTTTAAAAAGCTAACGACAGACGGACGACTGACGCCCAGTGATAGCAATAGCTCACATGACCCTTCGGGTCAGGTGAGCTAAAAATGTAGTTTTATACGCTCCTGAAGAGAGAATTAATGGTAGAAGCATGAATAGGTTACGTACTAATGTACTTCAAATTGTTCAACAACATGGCTGCCAACCGGAAATAAATTAATATGCTCCCGAAGGGAACGTTAATGGTAGAAATATGAATAGGTTACGTACTAATGCACTTCAAATTGTTCAACAACATGGCTGCCAACCGGAAATAAATTAAAAGACACATTACAAGATGTACACACGCAAAATTGATAAAAACAAATCGTACAAAAATAAATTTCAGTACTCATTGTACTTGACTTTCTTTTTCCAGGCATGTGAAATTTCTTTGCTTGCTTTATGGAGTCTTGTCATTTATTTATTTAAATAATCCGCAACTATATATACACAACACACTGACCCATATTTGTTTACTATCCATTTTCCAAATGGCGTCCTATTACGTCACATAAGGCCGGTCAAAGGTCAATAAAGCACATGTTTTTGTCATAGGCCAACTAAACTTAAAAAGTAAACCAGATTAAGAAAGCACAGTATTTTAGCTTTTTCGGTGTAATTGTTTTGTCTGAAATTAATTTCAAAAGATGTTTTTTCTAAATAGTTTGAAATTGAAGCATTAAAAATTAATTCATGATGCCAATATTAAACTTGCTTACCCATAAAATAAAGTATTTAATCCAGTGAATTTGGTGTTTTTGCAATACAATCTATAGACTGACTACATTCTGTCATACTTTTGTATAACAATTAATGACTGATTTCATTATTTTAATCACATTTAATATCACAGAATACATCACTCACTCACAAAGAACAATCAGCCATTTTGGTAGAATGTGAATGATCAATCATCATATTTTCAAAGTATTTTAAAATACAATTTGCATGGCCTACATTCCCGAAACGGTCATGAACTGTGATGACAATTATGTCAACAAACCGGAAATATAAAAATGTTTGGGGAATACCATCGCTTAAAATAGATTTCACAGGCAGAATGACCAGGTAAAAAGGACATTAGTAAAAAGGTGCTTTTTTACTTGCATGGAATTTGTTCAATTCAATCTTACTTGTTTTAATCGCATTTTGTAATCTTCAAGTTTAAAAAACTGCTTCGGCGTCTATATACGTTATAAATATACAGAATGACGTCATTGGCCTCCTGCTGCGCGAGAATAGTAAATCAAAACAAATGACCGACTTTATTGCATGACCGAGCAGATGTCACGACACGATAGTAAAAAATTAGTGACCGAATACTTTTTGCAGGTCTCTGTACATTCAACGAAATTAAGGTTGAAGACAGAGTACTCAGTATTTTACATTTTACAATACAATACAATAAGCTTTATTTAAAGTTGGAAATAATAAAACAATTATAACACAACTGTCACAACACAAGCAATGACAAGCTCTAATGATCTTTTAAATCCGACATTAAGTGAATTTACCGCTGGCAGTCTTAATATAAACTGTTGCTCAAGATCATGAATTGGTTCACCACCACCTTCTCTCTTCTTTGCGTTCATTTTCACGGAGAATTTATTATTTCTTCTGGGTATACTAGATCTCATGAGTGTCATAGATTAACAGGAAGCAGGGGGTAGCAGGTACAGGAAGTGTTGATCTCCATGTTAAATACAAACCAAGTTCGATTCGGAAATGACGGTTCGGTTTTATAATACCACAGGTCTCTGAACAATTATTTGTAGGGATTAAGGTCAATTGCCAGGTGGGCCCCCTAATCCCTACAAAAGATTGTTCAGAGACCTGTGATAATACTCATGAATACTGCGATCTATCAAAATGATCACATTATGGATTGATATTACAAAAATGAGGAAAAAGATAATTTTAAAAGCATTATATGATGAATATGACTTATTCCTAAAATACAAAAAATTAAACATGACACTTTTGAATTTGGTTGTTTGCCCAGAAAGTCATCGTTCTAGATATTTCAAACCTTTGAACAACCTGCGTGCGTGTAGATAAGCAATTCATAATCACGGATTCACCCGAAATGATCAGTTGTCCATACAGTGGGGAGATACATTTGAATTAGATTCATTTATTAATTAGATGTTACAAAAATGTATCATACAATGTCATATGCCCATTCAATCCTTAAAAGGCATCATGTGAGGTATCGGATCCGTTCGCCCTAACTACACGTTCGCCCTGGGTCCGTTCGCCCTGGGTCCATTCGCCCTAAAAGTGGGTCCGTTCGCCCTGATTATTAAAACATATTTCAATGAACATAATGGATATTTCAATTTTAAGTAATGATATGAAAAAATATAAAATTAAAGTTATTTTCAAGCAATTATTACGTATATTGTTTGAAATGCGTAATTGAAATTTATAGATAGTTAGATTTATTCGATAAAATTAATGTCACTTTCGTTAAAATACAGTATATAGCAAATTTGACGACAAAAAACAAAAATTGTCTTTAAATCATAAGAAAGTAAAGGAAATCTAACGGAAAATCATGCTAAAATAAACAAATAATCTTTAATATTTCTGCTTATTCTGTTGCAAAAATTATCAAAACCCGTTTAGAAATGACTTCAAAATANNTTTTTTTGAACAATGTGGTTATATGAAATATATAGCGTAAATTCGAGTGACGAATACCTATGTCCATTAACTGTAGACCGAATTATTCTGTCTCTTGTGTGCATATATTCTCTTTTCCATGTTCTATTTACTTTATTTGGACGTTTATTTATTTTTATTTTTTTTTTCGATTTTGCTGTTGCACACAGCAAAATCGAAAAAAAAGAAACGTCCAAATAAAGAAATTAGAACATGGAAAAACGAATATATGCACACAAGAGACAGAATAGTTCGGTCTACATTGACTGTACACTTTAGCATACCGCATATTTAAAATTTCTCAATTTAATAGAAAAATAGCAATCAAATATCACTTATTTTTCTATTATTTTTAATACCTTACATAATTATAATTATTAGGGCGAACGGACTCACTTTTAGGGCGAACGGACCCACCTTTAGGGCGAACGGACCCAGGGCGAACAGGTATCAGGGCGAACAGGTAATAGGGCGAACCGGAATTAGGGCGAACGGACCCGGATTCATCATGTGACAGGTTTTATAATCTTCAGAAGAGAGTAACAAAATAAGTTTATTTAATGAAGACAATGAGGAGAAGCTTTTATATGATCTTATGTGCTCCTATTTGCTTTTTATGTGCTCCTGCTTTTATATGCTCATATTTGCTTTATCTATGATTGTCTGTTTTAAAAATGTATGTTTGCTTGTATGCTATAGTCGGTTTTAAGAGCTTCATGTAGCTCATGTTATTTGTTATATGTATATATGTGCCGACTTTAAATAAAATTTACTTACTTACTTACTTACTTTATGATTATTTACAACCATATAAAGATCTGTCTGTAATATCTATAAGAAAATATATTGCATCAAACAGTTTTATCGAGGAGGGGAGGCTGCCGAGTTATAAAAAAAATATTTGCCTCATGGGTGGCAAAAAAAATTAATGTTTGCTCCAATCCCCCCCCCCCCTAATACATGTCCTTTCTTAATTTGGAGGGATGATTCGCGTGGAACATTAAATCTCACAACCCCACCCAATGATTGGTCTCTAGTTCTCTTTTTTCATGTCTTTGTTAATAAATGTATTCATTGTTAACATTTTGTCGCGTTTCTAAGTACATTTGTGTAGCAGGAAATATATAAACGTTGCGTATGGATATTATCAAAATACAATGTACATGGGCCGATCCAGGATTTCAAGTTAGGGGACGCACTTAAAATAAATAAATTTTGGGGGTATTTCGTGTGAAAAATCACGATTTTACGCAAAAAAATAATAATTCTTCCGATTTTAGGGGGGCGTGCCTTACATTTAACTGGAGCTTGCTAACTTTTAAAAAACACGTTGTTTTTTTATGGCTGTTCCTGCCCGGTGGGATCGTTTATGACAGAGATTTGTATATTTCAGTTGATATTATTACATATACACATTTTTCCTGATAACGTTTTTCTTATTTATCACGGGTGGTTTGCTACGTCACACCAATTTAAAAAAAAAGAAAACTAACAAAGCCAAGTAGTTCACCGAAGGGCCCACATATCAGACTTCATTGTTAGCATACATTCATTGGGTGGAAACCCGTCAGTTTGGCAAACACTTCTGTACAGTTAAAATTCCGGGCAAGGATACCGTTCACACAAAACCCATCCTACTGTACAGAAGTGTTTGCAAAACTGATGGGTTTCCACGCAATGAATGTATGCTAACAATGAAGTCTGATATGTGGGCCCTTCGGTGAGCTACTTGGTTTTGTTAGTTTTCCTTTTTATCCCCTCGCCAATAAAGTTGCGAAGGGATATAGTAACGCTACCGTCCGTCCGTACGTACGTCCGTCATTCCGTCCTTCCGTAACATCCTTGTGTACACTCTAGAATCAACATCCTTCAATGGATTTTGACCAAACTTGGTATATACTTAGTCCTTAAGAGAATCTGGAACCCATTTAATTTTCAAGGTCATAGGTCAAAGGTCAAGGTCACCGGGTCAAATTTTTACCGCATAACATCCTTGTGAACACTCTAGAATCAACATCCTTCAATGGATTTTGACCAAACTTGGTACATACTTAGTCCTCAAGATAATCTGGAACCCTATTGATTTTCAAGGTCATCGGTCAAAGGTAAAGGTCACCAGGTCACATTTTTACAGCATAACATCCTTGTGAACACTAGAATGAACATCCTTCAATGGATTTTAACCAAACTTAGTACAGACTTAGTCCTTAGGAGAACCAGGAACCCTATTGATTTTCAAGGTCATAGGTCAAGGTCACCGGGTCAAATTTTAACCGCGTAACATCCTTGGCCAAGTTCGAATGGGACCCGGGATCGAACTCGCGTTACTCGGGTTCCATATGAACCACCCGGGAAAGTGTTAAAAATAGAAACAATGACGCAATTGAACTTTTGACCTTGTTACTCTTCTAACCCAGCGTCGACCCAGGGTTATTCGAGATCCAAGATGGCGTCAGGGGAAAACGATGCAGAATTGTAAGTTTGTATTTTGATCATTTTAGACTTGAATTGTCAAATTTAACATTGATCACATGTTTTTGTTTATTTCAATACTTTTTTATGATTTTGCTTTTGATTGCTGTGTCAATCTCGGATGAGGAAGGGAAAATCATCGTCTAATGGGCCAAATACATTGTATGTACCATGGTACATGTGTTTACGTTTCTACACGGGAGAGACTTTTCAAACTTTTAATTGTCCTAGGACTAAGTATATACCAAGTTTGGTCAAAATCCAAACAAGCAGAAAACCATACACGATTTGAATCGAGTAAGCAGGAGCATATTGATATATAATGTACAGATTTTCTCCCCCTGTTCGTGGTCAATGATTAATGTTAGATTAATGTTGGGAGTTACTCGAGATCGCACAACAGCGTCCAAATAGAAAGTTGCGCGCGCATCCAATTAATAGTAGTATGACGGTACCCAACCCAACACCAGGGTTCCTATCGGGTTCCAACCGAACTTGGCCCTTGTGAATAGTAGAATCAACATCCTTTAATGAATTTTGACCAAACTTTGTACATACTTAGTCCTTAGGAGAGTTTGGAATCCTATTGATTTTCAAGGTCATAGGTCAAGGTCAGGTCACGGGGTCAAATTTATACTGCATAACATCCTTGTGAACACTCTAGAATCAACATCCTTCAATGGATTTTGACCAAGCTTGGTACATACTTAGTCCTTAAGAGAATCTGAAACCCTATTGATTTTTAAGGTCATAGGTCAAAGGTCAAGGTCAGCGGGTCACATTTTTACTGCATAACATCCTTGTGAACACTCTAGAATCAACATCCTTCAATGGATTTTGACCAAACTTGGTACATATTTAGTACTCAACAGAATCTGGAACCCTATTGATTTTCAAGGTCATAGGTCAAAGGTCAAGGTCACCAGGTCACATTTTTACCGCATAACATCCTTGTGAACACTCTAGAATGAACATCCTTCAATGGATTTTAACCAAACTTAGTACAGACTTAGTCCTTAGGAGAATCAGGAACCCTATTGATTTTCAAGGTCATAGGTCAAGGTCACCGGGTCACATTTTTACCGCGTAACATCCTTGTGAACAGTAGAATCAACATCCTTTAATGAATTTTGACCAAACTTTGTACATACTTAGTCCTTAGGAGAGTTTGGAATCCTATTGATTTTCAAGGTCATAGGTCAAAGGTCAGGTCACGGGGTCAAATTTTTACCGCATAACATCCTTGTGAACACTCTAGAATCAACATCCTTCAATGGATTTTGACCAAGCTTGGTACATACTTAGTCCTTAAGAGAATCTGAAACCCTATTGATTTTCAAGGTCATAGGTCAAAGGTCAAGGGGTCACATTTTTACTGCATAACATCCTTGTGAACACTCTAGAATCAACATTCTTCAATGGATTTTGACCAAACTTGGTACATGCCTAATCCGTAAGAGAATCTGGATACCTATTGATTTTCAAGGTCATAGGTCAAAGGTCAAGGTCCCCGGGTCAAATTTTTAGGCGAGGGGATACGCCACGCTTTGCTTTGCCCTTGTTTTAAATTGTACAACTGCATAAACCTACCTCGAGGCGATGTTCAAGTATTCGTGCGTGTGACGTAGCAAACCACCCGTGATTTATGTCTTTATATTTGTATTTTACAAGGTAGATAATGAATTTAATAACTAAATTACGGTGTCCATCTTGTTGCATGGCTATCGGCAAATTTAATAGATTTTCTTTATTGGTCCATGGCCGTAGCTCAATGGAGGCAAATGAAGCAAATGCCTCACTTTTGAAAAGGCAAGTATAACCTTTGAAAACAAATAAACAATTTGTTTTTCCAAAAGTTGTCTAATTTTACCAATAAATCCATTGCTAATATCACGGATTATAAATTCATTGGACGTAATATTTGATTAACAGTTGTTAGATAGTGACAGTGTTATTCGGCAGCTGTATGTCATAAATTCAGATGAAAAACGATGCTCACTATCCGAAGTTGCTCCCGCGAAAAAAACATTGCAGAAGACGTTGGAAAGTCATCATGTCACTTCACAATTGGTTGAAGACAGTGTCTTTAAAACAAAAATTAGATGAAAGTAACTTTCAAAACATCAGTGTGGATTTGCAAATTCCATGTTATGAATGAAATTATACATTTACCAGATTCCCAAGAAAAAGATGTCTAGAAAATCCAACTAACTGGCAATATCTAGAATAATGCTCAAACAGGTCCGAGGAGGTACAATATGCAGTAAACAGTTATATTTCTGACTTTTAAAAGGCATTTTCAATTTAGAATTTAGTCTAAAAATTACAAAAAGGCGTTAGAGTCCGGGGGACCCCCTTTACCCTCTGCCCCCAAATCCCCGCTGGGGGGAATATCCCCCTTTGCCTCACTTTATTCAGACCCGGCCTACGGCCGTGTGGTCATATAGAATTTATTATCTGATGTTCTCGTGGCAAGTAGAATTTTGATCGGCTAACAAGGTACTTCCAAAACTTCAAGGAAGAAGTGCGGTGACAGAAAATAAATAATCATTCGCACCTATGTGCTGTCCATTTACATTGTGCACAGCAGACAACGTCTCTCACCTATATTGCCTGTGCTGTGTATTTCATACGGCTCAGAAAAATCAATAATCGCATGTTGTGTATTTAGTAAACCATACGACATCGCTGTAAACTTAGTTCTTTTCCATTTATCACATATTGCCGTGTTGTGTAATTTATGAGGCACAGAAAATCATATGACATCGCTGTCCATTTACACTGCAGCAGATGACACACATTTCACTAGATGACAGAAAATCAATAACCGTTCTCTGTGACCTTTGTCCAAAGATACATGTAATTTATGTTTTTCCTATATGGCTATAATAAGGGACCGACCATTTAACTTGCAGGGGGGGGG
>MJUT01051900.1:541468-558761 GCA_002080005.1 Gigantidas platifrons
CATGAATCATACCTAGGTGTATTATACATGAATCATACCTAGGTGTATTATTCATGGTGTTATCATGAATCATACCTAGGTGTATTATACATGAATCATACCTAGGTGTATTATACATATTCTTTGTTTGCATAAATAGATCAATAAATTCAAAGATATTTAAGTTTAATTTGTCTTTAATTTTAATTGCGATGTCGATATTCTTTTTTGTTGTCGAAGTGAGGTGTATATATATGTAGATTTGTTAATAATCCTGCATCAAATGTTTTATAACATCAAAAGATAGAATTACATATAATTCTTTACCCAATAATGAAATTAGCACAGAAATACCTGATGTAATTAGAAGCACAGGTCCACTGGAATAATGATAACTATTTTTAAAAATAAAGGTTCAAGGTCAGATCCTGAAATGTACAGAGGGATTACTTTGAATTCATGTTTCAGTAAAACTTTCTCTTCTATTTTGAATAACAGATTAAATATTAACGCGGAACACGTTGATTTAGTTACAAGGGCACAATCAGGATTTCGTAAAGGTTTTTCCAATGTAGATAACATTTTTGTATTATATGCTTTAATAACCATATATTTTTCATTTGGAAAAAAAATTATATGTACATTTGTAGACCTTAAAAGTGCGTTTGACACCGTTTGGAGATCAGGCCTTTGGCAAAAGATGCAAAAATCAAACATTAAGGGGAAAATCTTTACAGTGATTTATAATACATTTGTATGTACCAAAATATTAAAACATGTGTTAAAAAAGGGAATGAATTTTCCTTTTCTTTTCTCTCTATTTCTTAATGATCTGGGGAATTTTTTCACGGAAAAAAATGTAGAAGGTCTTGGTAAAATTTCAAATTTATGTCAAGAAACACTACAAATGTATGTAAAATTGTTCTTAATTTTGTACGCTGATGACACAGCTCTACTCTCTGAATCTCCAGAGGGTTTACAAGAAACTCTCACGTACTTTGAAAAATACTGTGATAATTGGAAACTGAAAGTTAACAGAAGTAAAACTAAAGTGGTCGTTTTTAGTAAAAAAAAAGTAAGACACAACCAGAATTTTAAATTGTATGGAGAAAATATTGAAATAGTTGATGCATATTCTTACCTTGGTATACTTTTCAATTTTAACGGTAGTTTTTGTAAGGCTAGGCAAAAACTGGTTGAGCAAGCACAGAAAGCTTTATTTGCTCTTTATCGAAAAATTAAGAATATTTGTATTCCCATTGATTTACAGCTAAAACTATTCGATTCTCTAGTTAGTCCCGTTTTAATGTATGCGTCTAAAGTGTGGGGATTTGAAAATAAAGACACGATAGAAAAAATGCATCTTCAATTTTGTAAAAACATTTTAAAAGTGTGATCTAGTACACCAAATTATATGGTATATGGGGAACTAGGTAGAATCCCCATGGAAACCATAATAAAACGTAAAATGGTCTTATTTTGGAATAATCTCTTATTAGAGAATAACAAATTATCATCTATTATGTACAAAACAATGCTAGCATTGCATTTACAATTTCCGCAGAAATTTAAATGGGTATCTTATGTAAAGTCAATATTCAACGAAAATGGGTTGAGTTTTATCTGGGAAGGTCAAATTCCAATGGATAGGTCGGCTTTGAAAAAATTAATTTCACAACAATTAAATGATCAATTTATCCAACAATGGTTTGCTCAAATGGGTAATTCATCCAGAGGTAATTTCTATTCAGAATATAAAACTGAGTTTGGTTTAGAACAATATTTACTACGGTTAAATCAGTGCGATAGGTTGTATATAGCTAAATTGAGATGCTCAAATTTAAAAATTCCCATTGAAACGGGAAGATGGACAAAAGTACCAAAAGAAGAAAGAATCTGTCATCTTTGTGGGAATGGGCTTGGGGATGAATTTCACTATCTTTTTGTATGCGAAAATGAAGATTTGAAGAAATTTCGTAAAAATATATACCTTCATATTATACTGTAACCGCAAGAGATTACAAATTAAAACGGTTGTTAATGTTTTGTAACGTCGAACTTTATAAAAATCTAGCAAAATATTTAAAAATTCTTATTCGTACAATATAAAAAATGGAAGGAAATGTTATACCCAACTCTATGATCAATAGTGGGTGCTGTGTTTTGTATTGTGTATTAAATTATGTTTTGTAGTACGTTTTGTATTGTGTATTACATTTATATTGTGTAGTGCTTTTTGTATTGTGTATTGCATTAGAGACATATGTTATGTAGTATGTATAATGTAGTATATTTTGTATCGTTTGATTTTGTTGTTTGTATATTTATATTATGTCCTCTTGTACACCTCAGTGTGTCTGTGGCTAAATAAAGTATTGTCTATATTGTCTATTGTAATCTATGGGATTATATAATGTCTGGTGAACAACATAACAACAAAGGCTATTTGTATAATAATAATATTTGTATATGTAGTGGCTTTGTATAATTTTAAAATTATAATCCTGGAAGTATACTATATTAAAATATTATAGAATTTAGCAATTTAAATTATACTAGAATTATATTTAATAAATCAAACACAACCGGAGTAACATTAACACTAAATTTTAAAGCAGTCATTAGCTATGATTTTTTCCTAAGAAAAACAAATTCTACCTTCTTAGCTAATAGTCAGATGTACATGTGTTCATTGTGCTACTGATCCATGTCCATGTTTATATTTTTCATTTTTGTGATAGTATGTGGTGTTTTTGAGTTGTTCCAAGCTTATCACTGCAGTTTTTTATTGGTTGTTTATATCTGTATTGCCGTTGGAGATCCAATGTTTGGGATTTTATTAACTTGTTTAACCCCACCACATTTTTGTACCTGTCATGACCTGTATTTCCATCGGTGGTTATATTTAAGAAATAAATCATGGAAGCCAGAATGTGTTGGGAGTTTTAACATGGATTGGCGGATATTAGTATTTTATCCCGAGCCAGAAGCGAGGGATACAATTTACTAATATCCACCAATGTGATATGTCTAAGAGTACAAATACGGTAGTACATGTATACTGTGATTGGAAGACGGTTTACGCTTTCGGAAAATGTCGCACACAATTTATGTAACTCGAATAATACTGCGCCCTCTAGTCTATAGGCATTATTCGGGTTACAATTTATGCTGCCAATGGAAAAGTCGGTCACATTCACCGGCGCATGTGCTAATGAGATTATACCGAATGGATAAGTCGCTCGTTTGTTAACAAAGCAAAAGAAGGAGGTCATGTTAGAATCGTTGATATTGATGGGGGAGGTAAGATGTGATTGTTCGTTGATATTGATTGGGGAGGTAAGAGGTGATTGTTCGTTGATATTGAGTGGGGTGGTAAGAGGTGGTTATTTATTGATATTGATGAGGGGAGGTAAGAGGTGGTTATTTATTGATATTGATGTGGGAGGAAAGAGGTTGTTGTTCATTGATATTGATGGGGGAGGTAAGAGGTGATTGATCATTGAATGATGGGGGAGGTAAGAGGTGATTGTTCGTTGAATAATGTAAGAGGTGGTTGTTCATTCATATTGATGGAGGGGGAGTAAGAGGTGGTTGTTCGTTGATATTGATGGGGGAGGTAAGAGGTGGTTGTTCGTTGATATTGATGGGGGAGGTAAGAGGTGGTTGTTCATTGATATTGACGGAGGGGGAATAAGAGGTGCTTGTTCGTTGATAATGATGATGGAAGGTAAGAGGTGGTTTTTCGTTGATTTTGATGGGGAGGAAAGATATGATTGTTTGTTGATATTGATGGAGGAGGTAAGATGTGATTGTTCGTTGATATTGAGCGGGGGAGGTAAGAGGTGGTTGTTCATTCAATGATGGGGGAGGTAAGAGGTGGTTGTTCATTGATATTGATGGGGGAGGTAAGAGGTGATTGTTGATATTGATGGGGATGTAAAAGGTGATTGTTCGTTGATATTGATGATGGGAGGTAAAAGGTGGTTTTTCGTTGATATTAATGGAGGAGATAAGAGGTGGTTGTTTGTTGATATTGATGGGAGGTAAGAGGTGATTGTTCATTGATATTGATGAGGGAGGTAAGAGGTGATTGCTGAATGATGGGGTAGGTAAGAGGTGATTGTTGTATGATGGGGGTGTAAGAGGTGGTTGTTCGTTGATATTGATGGGGGAGGTAAGAGGTGATTGTTCATTGATAATGATGGGGGAGGTAAGAGGTGGTTGTTGATTGATAATGATGGGGGAGTAAGAGGTGGTTGTTCATTGATATTGAGTGGGGAGGTAAGAGGTTGTTTTCGTTGATCTTGATGGGGGAGGTAAGAGGTGGTTTTTCGTTGATATTGATGGTGGAGGAAAGATATGAGTGTTCGTTGATATTGATGGGGGAGGTAAGATGTGATTGTTCATTGATATTGAGTGGGGAGGTAAGAGGTGGTTATTCATTGATATTGATGGGGAATGTAAGAGGTGATTGTTCGTTGATATTGATGAGGGAGGTAAAAGGTGGTTTTTCGTTGATATTGATGAGGGAGAGGTAATATGTGGTTGTTCGTTGATATTGATGGGGGAGGTAAGAGGTGATTGTTCGTTGATATTAATGAGGGAGAGGTAAGACGTTGTTGTTCGTTGATATTGAGTGGGGAGGTAAGAGGTGGTTATTCATTGATATTGATGGGGAGGTCAGATGTGATTTTTGATATTGAGTGGGGAGGTAAGAGGTGGTTGTTCGTTGATGTAGATGGGGGAGTAAGAGGTGGTTGTTTGTTGATATTGATGGGGGAGAGGTAAGAGGTGGTTGTTCTTTGATATTGATGGAGGAGGTAAGAGGTGGTTGTTCGTTGATATTGAGTGGGGAGGTAAGAGGTGGTTGTTCGTTGATATTTATGGGGGAGGTAAGATGTGGTTGTTCATTGATAATGATGGGGGAGGTAAGAGGTGGTTGTTGATTGATAATGATGGGGAGTAAGAGGTGGTTGTTCGTTGATATTGAGTGGGGAGGTAAGAGGTGGTTATTCGTTGATATTGATGAGGGAGAGGTAAGAGGTGGTTGTTCATTGATATTGATGGGGAGGAAAGAGGTGGTTGTTCATTGATAATGATGAGCGGGTAAGAGGTGGTTGTTCGTTGATATTGAGTGGGGAGGTAAGAGGTAGTTGTTTGTTGATATTGATGAGGGAGAGGTAAGAGATGGTTGTTCATTGATATTGATGGGGAGGAAAGAGGTGGTTGTTCATTGATAATGATGAGCGGGTAAGATGTGGTTGTTCGTTGTTATTGAGTGGGGAGGAAAGAGGTGGTTGTTCATTGATACTGATGTGGAGGTAAGAGGTGGTTGTTCGTTGATATTGATGAGGGAGGTAAGAGGTGATTGTTGAATGATGTGGGAGGTAAGAGGTGGTTGTTCGTTGATATTGAGTTGGGAGGTAAGAGGTGGTTGGTCGTTGATATTGATGGGGAGGTAAGATGTGATTGCTGATATTAAGTGGGGAGGTAAGAGGTGGTTGTTTGTTGATATTGATGGGGGAGAGGTAAGAGGTGGCTGTTCTTTGATATTGATGGAGGAGGTAAGAGGTGGTTGTTTGTTGATGTTGATGGGAGGTAAGAGGTGATTGTTCATTGATATTGATGAAGGAGGTAAGATGTGATTGTTGAATGATGGGGGAGGTAAGAGGTGGTTGTTCGTTGATATTGAGTGGGGAGGTAAGAGGTGGTTGCTCGTTGATATTGATGGGGGAGGTAATAATGTGGTTGTTGATTGATAATGATAGGGGAGGTAAGAGGTGGTTGTTGATTGATAATGATGGGGGTGTAAGAGGTGGTTGTTCGTTGATATTGAGTGGGGAGGTAAGAGGTGGTTATTCGTTGATATTGATGGGGGAGGTAAGAGGTGATTGTTGATATTGATGGGGGAGGTACGTTGTAAGAGGTGGTTTTTCTTTGAAATTGATGAGGGAGAGGTAAGAGTGGTTGTTCGTTGATATTGAGTGGAGAGGTAATAGGTGGTTATTCGTTGATATTGGTAGGAGAGATAAGAGGTGGTTGTTCGTTGATATTGAGTGGGGAGGTAAGAGGTGGTTATTCGTTAATATTGATGGGGGAGGTAAGAGGTGGTTGTTTGTTGATATTGATGAGGGAGGTAAGAGGTGATTGTTGATATTGATGGGGGAGGTACGTTGTAATAGGTGGTTTTTCTTTTATATTGATGAGGGAGAGGTAAGAGTGGTTGTTCGTTGATATTGAGTGGAGAGGTAAGAGGTGGTTATTCGTTGATATTGGTAGGAGAGATAAGAGGTGGTTGTTCGTTGATATTGAGTGGGGAGGTAAGAGGTGGTTATTCGTTGATATTGATGGGGAGGTAAGAGACGATTGTTGATATTGATGGGGGAGGTACGTTGTAAGAGGTGGTTTTTCTTTGATATTGATGAGGGAGAGGTAAGAGTGGTTGTTCGTTGATATTGAGTGGAGAGGTAAGAGGTGGTTATTCGTTGATATTGGTAGGAGAGATAAGAGGTGGTTGTTCGTTGATATTGAGTGGGGAGGTAAGAGGTGGTTATTCGTTAATATTGATGGGGTAGGTAAGAGGTGGTTGTTTGTTGATATTGTTGAGGGAGGTAAGAGGTTATTGTTTATATTGATGGGGAGGTACGTTGTAAGAGGTGGTTTTTCTTTGATATTGATGAGGGAGAGGTAAGAGTGGTTGTTCGTTGATATTGAGTGGAGAGGTAAGAGGTGGTTATTCGTTGATATTGATGGGGGAGGTAAGAAGTGGTTGTTTGTTGATATTGATGAGGGAGAGGTAAGAGGTGGTTGTTCATTGATATTGATGGGGGAGGAAAGAGGTGGTTGTTCATTGATACTGATGTGGAGGTGAGAGGTGGTTGTTCGTTGATATTGATGAGGGAGGTAAGAGGTGATTGTTGAATGATGGGGGAGGTCAGAGGTGATTGTTGTATGATGTGGAGGTAAGAGGTGGTTTTTCGTTGATATTGATGGGGGAGGTAAGAGGTGATTGTTCATTGAATGACGGGGGAGGTAAGAGGTGATTGTTGAATGATGGGCGAGGTCAGAGGTGATTGTTCGTTGAATGATGCAGGAGGTAAGAGGTGGTTGTTCGTTCATATTGATGAGGGAAGGTAAGAGGTGGTTTTTCGTTGATATTGGTAGGGGAAGGAAAGCTATGATTGTTCGTTGATATTGATGGAGGAAGTAAGATGTGATTATTCGTTGATATTGAGTGGGGAGGTAAGAGGAGGTTATTCATTTATATTGATAGGGGAGGTAAGAGGCGGTGGTGTTTTATATTGATAAGGGAGAGGTAAGATGTGGTTGTTCGTTGATATTGATGGGGGAGGTAAGAGGTGGTTGTTCGTTGATATTGAAGGATGAGGTATATAAGAGGTTGTTATTCGTTGATATTGATGGGGAAAGTAAGATGTGATTGTTCTTTGGTATTGAGTGCGGAGTCTAGGTAAGAGGTGGTTGTTCGTTGATATTGATGAGGGAGGTAAGAGGTGATTGTTGATATTGATGGGGGAGGTACATTGTAAGATGTGGTTTTTCTTTGATATTGATAAGGGAGAGGTAAGAGGTGGTTGTTCGTTGATATTGAGTGGAGATGTAAGAGGTGGTTATTCGTTGATATTGGTGGGAGAGGTAAGAGGTGGTTCTTCGTTGATATTGAGTGGGGAGGTAAGAGGGTTATTCGTTGATATTGATGGGAGAGGTAAGAGGTGGTTTTTCGTTGATATTGAGTGGGGAGGTAAGAGGGTTATTCGTTGAAATTGATGGGGGAGGTAAGAGGTGATTGTTCATTGATATTGATGACGGAGAGGTAAGAGGGTTATTCGTTGATATTGATGGGGGAGGTAAGATGCGATTGTTCGTTGATATTGAGTGGGAAGGTAAGAGGTGGTTCTTCGTTGATATTGAGTGGGGAGGTCAGAGGTGGTTATTCATTGATATTGATGGGGGAGGTAAGAGGTGGTTGTTTGTTGATATTGATGGGGGAGAGGTAAGAGGTGGTTGTTCGTTGATATTGATGGGTGAGGTAAGAGGTGGTTGTTCGTTGATATTGAGTGGGGAGATAAGAGGTGGTTATTCGTTGATATTGGTGGGAGAGTTAAGAGGTAGTTGTTCGTTGATATTGATGGTGGAGGTAAGAGGTGGTTGTTTGTTGATATTGATGGGTGAGAGGTAAGAGGTGGTTGTTCGTTGATGTTGATGGAGGAGATAAGAGGTGATTGTTGATATTGATGGGGAGATAAGAGGTGGTTGTTCATTGATATGGATGGGGAGGTAAGAGGTTGTTGTTTGTTGATATTGATGGGGGAGGTAAGAGGTGGTTGTTCGTTGATATTGACGAGGGAGGTTAGAGGTGGTTGTTCGTTGATATTGATGGGGGGTATTGGTAAGATGTGATTATTTATTTATATTTAGTGGAGAGGTAAGAAGTTCGTTGATATTGGTGGGGGAGGTAAGAGGTGATTGTTGATTTGATGGGGAGATAAGAGGTGGTTGTTCATTGATATGGATGGGGAGGTAAGAGGTTGTTGATCGTTGATATTGACGAGGGAGGTTAGAGGTGGTTGTTCGTTGATATTGATGGTGGAGTATTGGTAAGATGTGATTGTTATTTATTGATATTTAGTGGAGAGGTAAGAAGTTCGTTGATATTGATGGGGGAGGTAAGAGGTGCTTGTTGATATTGATGGGCAGATAAGAGGTGGTTGTTCATTGATATGGATGGGGAGGTAAGAGGTTGTTGATCGTTGATATTGACGAGGGAGGTTAGAGGTGGTTGTTCGTTGATATTGATGGGGGAGTATTGGTAAGATGTGATTGTTATTTATTGATATTTAGTGGAGAGGTAAGAAGTTCGTTGATATTGATGGGGAGGTAAGAGGTGATTGTTGATATTGATGGGGAGATAAGAGGTGGTTGTTCATTGATATGGATGGGGAGGTAAGAGGTTGTTGTTCGTTGATATTGATGGGGGAGGTAAGAGGTGGTTGTTCGTTGATATTGACGAGGGAGGTTAGAGGTGGTTGTTCGTTGATATTGATGGGGGAGGTATTGGTAAGATGTGATTGTTATTTATTGATATTTAGTGGAGAGGTAAGAAGTTCGTTGATATTAATGGGGAGGTAAGAGGTTGCTATTCGTTGATATTGATGAGGGAGGTAAGAGGTGGTTGTTCGTTGATATTGATGGAGGAGATAAGAGTTGGTTGTTCGTTGATATTGATGGGGGAGGTATTGGTAAGATGTGATTGTTATTTATTGATATTTATTGGGGAGGTAAGAAGTGGTTATTTATTGATATTGATGGGAGAGTAAGAGGTTATTCGTTGTTATTGATGGGGGAGGTAAGATGTGATTGTTCGTTGATATTGATGGGGGATGTAAGATGTGATTGTTCATTGATATTGAGTGGGATGGTAAGAGGTGATTGTTCGTTGATATTGATGGGGGGAACAAGAGGTGGTTGTTCGTTGATATTGACGGAGGAGGTAAGATGTGATTGTTCGTTGATATTTAGTGGAGAGATAAGAGGCGTTGTTCGTTGATATTGATGGGGGGAGTAAGAGGTGGTTGTTCGTTAATATTGATGGAATCGTTGACCATCTCTGTTTAAACTTTTTTTTCATAATCATATTGGTAAAACATAATATGCAATTTAAACCAACAAAGATTGAATTTTTTTTCTCAATTTACCTATGCAATCAGAGACATTCATCAACACTAAATCACGAGTTTGATTCAAGCTCGTGGGGAGGTATAGTACATGTATATATACTCTATACAAGTCTGTGATAAAGTTTGTAAGTGGCTTGCAAGAAGGTCGGTGGGTTTATCTGGGTACTATAGCTAATAACAACTGAGATATTGTTGAAGCAAAGCATCAACCACAACATCTATAATTGAGCCCAAAATCAACAACTTTGTTATTTAAAAGTGAAAAATAATGCACTCGGTGAAATTCAGTCAACCTTTCACAGTTTTGACAATGCCTAGTTCTTTTTGTATCAAAAGGTTTTACAGGCATTAAATCGTACTAAATATCTCTACAATTTATTCAATTTGATAATGAAATATTGTCAAGTAGACCATGACAATAATATTTTGTTGAAATAAATGCTTTGTCAATTTCATTGTTGTATAAGTAGCAATATGTAAGGGAATCAAAATTTGAATTAATTTCAAACCAATGGGTTTTAAGTGCGAATCTGAATTTACACTGTAATGAAACAACCATTTACTTGAACAGAAAACAATTTTTTGACATGAAAGATGCAAAAATATATAATATGACTCCAGTTTTCAGCAAGAAATTTTGCTAAAATTTCAAGAAAAATTACTGATTTTCCAAGTAAAAAATCTTATTTTTATTTGGTGTGAAAAGACATAGCCACCTCTAATAGTTGAAAGTTTATTCCGAATAATGTTTGGTTAATTGAATGAATCTTATTAATAATTATTACTTATATGTTATTCTTTGTATACATGTGTGTCTTGTCTTGTCTTGTCTGTTATTGTACAAACTGTTGTATATGCCCTGTCTTGTCTGTTATTGTGCAAATGGTTGTGTATGCCCTGATTTGTCTGTTATTGTACAAACTGTTGTGTATACCCTGTCTTGTCTGTTATCGTCCAATCTGTTGTGTATGTCCTGTCTTGTCTGTTATTGTACAAACTGTTGTGTATGCCCTGTCTTGTCTGTTATTGTACAAACGGTTGTGTATACCCTGTCTTGCCTGTTATCGTCCAAACTGTTGTGTATGTCCTGTCTTGTCTGTTATTGTACAAACTGGTGTGTATGTCCTGTCTTGTGTGTTATTGTACAAACTGTTGTGTATGCCCTGTCTTGTCTGTTATTGTATAAACTGGTGTGTATGTCCTGTCTTGTCTGTTATCGTCCAAACTGTTGTGTATGCCATGTCTTGTCTGTTATTGTGCAAGCAGTTGTGTATGCCCTGTCTTGACTGTTATTGTACAAACTGTTGTGTATACCCTGTCTTGTCTGTTATTGTTCAAACTGTTGTGTATGCCCTGTCTTGTCTGTTATTGTACAAACTGTTGTGTATGCCCTGTCTTGTCTGTTATTGTGCAAACAGTTGTGTATGCCCTGTCTTGACTGTTATTGTACAAACTGTTGTGTATACCCTGTCTTGTCTGTTATTGTTCAAACTGTTATGGTATGTCCTGTCTTGTCTGTTATTGTGCAAAATGTTGTGTATGTCCTGTCTTGTCTGTTATCGTCCAAACTGTTGTGTATGCTCTGTCTTGTCTGTTATTGTGCAAACGGTTGTGTATGCCCTGTCTTGTCAGTTATTGTACAAACTGTTGTGTATGCCCTGTCTTGTCTGTTATTGTACAAACTGTTGTGTATGTCCTGTCTTGTGTGTTATTGTACAAACTGTTGTGTATGCCCTGTCTTGTCTGTTATTGTACAAACTGTTGTATATGCCCTGTCTTGTCTGTTATTGTGCACATGGTTGTGTATGGCCTGATTTGTCTGTTATTGTACAAACTGTTGTGTATACCCTGTCTTGTCTGTTATGGTCCAAACTGTTGTGTATGTCCTGTCTTGTCTGTTATTGTACAAACTGTTGTAGTTTAAGTGTAGTAAATATGGGATGAATGGCTTTTCATCTCTTTTCTTACGTCCTACGGGAACAACCAATTGAACGTTTAGTGGGGCCATGTTTCGGGTCAGGTGAGCTATTTCCATCCGTCGTCCGTCCGTCACCGTCGTTCGTCCGTAAACATTTCAATCTTCATCTAGAGAACCACTGAAGCAAATGGGACCAAACTTGGCAGGAATGTTCATTTGCATGGTCTAACCGAGTGTTGTTAATTTCGTTACGATCGGATATCCAACATGGCTGCCAGGGGCCATAAAAGCCTCTGATTGGCTGAAATATTTAATGATCTTCTTCTCCGATACTACATGGATTATGGAATTGAAAATTGTCATGAATTGCAAGCTGCTAACCAAGTGTTGCTACTTTTTGGACCGATTGAAAATCCAAGATGGCCACCAGCGGGGGATATAATTTAACATAGCGACCCTATGGGAAATATGTAAAACAAACTTCTTCTCAAGAACAACTGGATGGATTGGAACCATACTTGGCAGAAATGTTCCTTGCAAGGTCCTTATCAAGTGTTGTTACTTTTTGTTCCGACCGCCCTCCATTCAAGCTGAACCAAATTAAACCAAACCTGGCAGGGATGATCCCTGGGTTGGTCCCTTTCAAAATTGTGTCCGACAGCCCCGCCCTCCATTCAAGATTGCTGCTGTTACTAAAAATAGAAATTTCTTCAATTGTCCACTGCTGCTTTAGTATAAGTCAAGATGAGCTCAAATTTTAACTGCAGCTACATTGCAAGGAGTAGTTTAACATATATTCCAGGTTTTTCGGTGACATTTTTCTTTCAGCCGATTTATACCGATTAGGCAAATTAGGCATATTTTGATAAAAGATCACATTTAAATCTTCTCCTCGGAAACCGCTGAACCAAATGAAAGCAAATTTGGCTGGGATGGTCCTTGGGTGGTCCCTTTTCAATATTGTGTCCGACAGCGCCGCCCTCCTTTCAAAATGGCTGCTGTTACCAAAAATAGAAATTTCTTTAGTTGTCAATTTCTGCTTTATTACAAATCAAAATGAACTCACATTTTAACTGCAGCTACATGGCAATGAGTAGTCTAACATATATTCTGAGTTTTTCTGTGAGATTTTTTCAGCCAGTTTATTCTGTTTAGGAATATTATGAGATAAAAATCACATCAAAATCTTTTGCTCAGAAAGTTGAGTTAAAATGATCTTTGTGTGGCCCACTTTCAAAATTATGTGTAACACCCCCATTTTCTATCAACTTTCGATGTCAAATTGAAAACCAGGTGAGCGATTACAGGCTCCTAGGAGCCTCTAGTTTAAAGTGTCATCAAAAACTGAACTAATAAATGCAAAAATACATAATCTGACCCTACAGTTTTCAACTAGCATATTTGATGAAAAATAACTGATTTTTCATGTCAAAAAAATAAATAGTCTGATTTTTGTTTCATGTGAAATAAAACTTTTGGCTGGAGGGAGAACAGGTCCCCAAAACCCAGCATTTAGGTTGATTCATATGATCAAGTACAGATGACTGTTAATCTAAATATCGAGTGGAAATATGATAAATACGTACCTCTAAATATGCTTCACATCACCATACCAACACAATCATCTACAAACAGATAGCGTGGACGTAGCAGATCAAAATAGTTATGAAGATTTGTAGCTGCAGAATCCTATCACGAAGGTATTATATCCATGTACATGTGTAAAACAAAATAATGTCCTATGAAATAATGTCCATTAGGACAACATATCATAGATTTGTAATATGAAATGTTGTCCTAGTTTATGAAAAATTGTCCCTGTCGAGACAATATTCCACATGATATTTTGTCCCTGTTTGGACAACACATCATGGATATTCACTATGAAATTTAGTCTTTAAAAGGGAGACAATTTATGGACAATATTTCATATATGATTATCATGAAATTTTGTCCTTCAAAGAAAATTATAATCGAGTCATTAAGATGTTTTTTTTTATACTTTTGAATACTTATTACAATAAAGTTTCTAAATGATTGAATGCAAATTTAAGTACAAATAATGGAGAGTCAGGAATATGATTGATTGATTGATTGGTTGATTGATTGATTGATTGATTGATTGATTGATTGATTGATTACGTCCAGAAAGCAATTTTTCAGCTATATTCAGGACGAGAATAATTTCAACGCCACGAGACTCGAAACAAGGAAATATGATGGGTAGGGACAGAGAATTTTGCCAGTGCAACAGATCTCCTATGGACCACTTAATGCTCATAATGAGCTGTTACACTGGGTTCTTTAACGTGCGAAGAGGGTGGCAATCTCCCAACACGGGACCTCGGTTTTATTTATGTCTCATCCGAAGGATGGGTTGGTTGTCAATTTATACATACCGCACAACCGACGGACGCCCCTTCAAGCCGAAGAAGCTCTCGGTCCCATTTCTATACACCGGGGTTCCCATGGGGTTGACTCCTTTTAGAGGACTAGTGCCTCTAGGACGGATAAACCTAGTGCCTATTCTACCCCTGGCACACCCTATGGGATGAGTGAAAACAAATTTCCAAATGGATTTAGTTACAACCAATAATTTTTGCATTCCATATTTTGTTGTATTTATTTCCATATTGTACTGATAGTTTGGTAGCATTTAATATTCACAATTTTTCAGATGAAATCTATTTAAAAGATTTCTTTAGTACACAATTTCTCAAGGGGTAAGTTTTCCATTTGTAGACATTATTTGATATGAAATATTGTCCATTGAATGGACAAAATTTCATAGCAACTGACAATATTTCATAGTGAAATATTGTTGGGACAAATTTTCATAATAAAATTTAATGAAATTTTGTCCATGGACACTATTTCATAGAGGACAATATTTTATTTTACATGCACCTGTGATATCTTTTTTAAACTTTTGTTTACGTAAATGGACCCTTGCAACAGTAGTCGTTAATGACAAAGTATAAACAATCCTACCCTATCCATTATTCATTTGTTCCCGTTTATCATAGTCACAATCTTGTCCTTCTTTCCTCGTTCATAACGGTGGTATCACCGTATTGTTAACAAGAGTAACACTATGGATGTCCCAATGAAACAGGAACTACTTAGTCTTCTGGACCTGAGATCTGGTTTTTAGTGGGATTTGTGTTTATTTATAGTTTTCTGTGTAGTGTTTTCTCCACTATTGTTGATCTTTTTATTCTACTGATTACCCCTACGGTATCTTCAGATTGTTCTGTGTTTTGTCACAAGGTGCGTCCGAAAAAGACAAATTACTACATAATACATATATTGTATTATATATAAAAAAAAATTCAGACGCACCTTGCCCCTGTGGGTTTTGGTGAAGGTTCACAGAGCTGCTCAGTCCGTCCCCAGATTGCTGATAGGGGGCTTCTCGATTGGGGGTTGTCATGTATACTATGGAAAGCTTCACCGTAGTGGTAACTCGTTTGGAGAGTGTCACGATCCTTCCACTCTAGATACCTATTTATAGATTTAGAAAAAGAGTACGCACATTGCAGTCGCTTACAAAAGACTACTTTTTCGTTATTACTCAACTCTCCATATTTTTTCAGTGGCAATCATAATTCGTGGACCTGATTGACCCACTCCTTCCCTCATTTCTATATATATATTTGTAGTTTTATATATTATCGAACTTGTTCTCGTACTGAATATAGCTGAAATACTGCTCACTGGACATCAGTCAATCAATCAATTTTCAAATTTTCTTATGATGATAATTCCTGGAACAATAAGCTATCGCAGGATACAGTAGGGTTAGGGTATTGGCATTTAACGCCACTTTCAGCAATATTTCAGTTATATCGTGGCAGTCAGTTGTATTGGTGGAGGAAACCGGAGTACCAGGAGAAAACAACTGACCTGCCGTAGGTCATTGACAAAGTTTATCACATAATGTTGTATCGAGTGCACCTTGCCATGATCGGAATTCGAACTCATAGGTTTAATGGTGATATGCACTGATTGCAAGGTAGTTGTAAATCCAACTACCATATGATCACGACCACGATGGCCCCTCAACACACATTATCTTTATAACTTGACGTTAGATAACAATAACACAGTCAGTTTATCAATGCATTTCTAGCAGTTAAAAAAAAAGAATAATACTTTGATAATTTTTTTGTTATTAAGATGTCTTTAATGGTAAGGGAATTCAATCCATATTTTACAGAATATTATCTCCATACTGGTTGAGTATCTCAACTAAAAACCCTATTGAGTGTATACTTCTATTTATTCATTGTGACTTAGGACTGTGATTACTCGGCGAAAATATATAATTGCGGATCGTGGATATTATTGTAAAGTAAAACCTGTGTAGGTGTCATATAAAGGTTGTCGTGTTGTATACGACTTTGCTATACTGCTCCTTTTTATCCCCCCGCGATAGCGGTGAGTAGATATAGTAATAGCGGCCGTATGTTCGTCTGTCTGTCTGTCTGTCCATCCATCACACTTTCTTGTTTACGCGATAACTTGAGTAAACATGGATAGATTTGAATAATGTTTTGCATGTGGCTTGTAATTATCATTATCTTGGATGGGTTATAACATGGAAATATTTGAAGCAAGGGTTTTGTGGGAAAATCTTGGTTTTTGTTTGAAAAATTATCAATTTTGAGAATTGTGTCTTGTTTACGTGATAATTTTAGTAAACATGGATAGATTTTAATAATTTTTTGCATGTGGCTTGTAATTATCATTATCTTGGATGGGTTCTAACATGGAAATATTTGAAGTAAGGGTCTTGGGGGGAAATCTTGGTTTTTGGTTGAAAAATCACCAATTTTAAGAATTGTGTCTTGTTTACGCGATAACTTTAGTAAACATGGATAGATTTGAATAATCTTTGCATGTGGCTTGTAAGTATGTTATACATTAAGACTGCAAGGCTGCTTTCTATAAATATATAAAACTAAATATTATGCAAGTGTGCATTCATGCGCTAGGCGGTTCTTTTATTTAGATAGAATTTAAAAATGCTTTATAACTAATTTAATTTAATTTAAACATATTTTATTCAGAAAAGTACTGAAAAGGATTGGATATAGCAGGACTAGCCTATATATATCCTCTCCTCTTTATACATGTAACTGTATCATGAACAATGAACATACAAAGACCGTTACAACTAATAGTTCCATTTAGTAGTGAATGTAGTAGAATTACTAGTTTCACTCGTTCACTCCTTACTCCCCCCCCCCATTATCATATGAGAAATTATTTACTTCTTGCATACACCTGTAGATACTTTCTCCAGCTACATTTGCGAAATTGCCTCAAAGTTTCAAAGTGACATTATATTTTACTTGACCCTATAATCTAAAGATAGCATAAATCCATAACTGAGCATTATTAGTAAAGTTTAAACAAAGATTGCCAACCAATGTCAACAAAACGAATAACTATCTCTATACAGTGATGGTAAACATTTACACCCATATCAACAACCCCAATAACTACCTCTACACAGCGATGGTCAACATTTACACCCATATCAACAACCCCAATAACTACCTTTAGACAGTGATGGTCAACATTTACACCAATATCAACAACCCCAATAACTACCTCTACACAGTGATGGTCAACATTTACACCAATATCAACAACCCCAATAACTACCTCTACACAGTGATGGTCAACATTT
>MJUT01051900.1:570294-582433 GCA_002080005.1 Gigantidas platifrons
TTTTGGGGGGGGGGGGGGGGCTTAGAAGATTTTTAAAATAAATATTTTGGCCTGGGGTATGTTGAAAATAAATATTTTGATCTCGAAGATGGAGAAAAAATATATTTTAATCCCTCAGATTTACTCCAATCCAGGATCCTCTTCACTACCTGTTTCACTACTTCCTCATCATTACCCCCTCACTATCTCCATCCTTTTCCATATTGACTCCCTCCCTAATTCATCCCCGGCATCCTCCTTATTTTATACCTCTATCTCTCCTTCCTCTCCATCATCTTTTTACCATTCTCCCTCCGTCCCCTCTATCTTTCTCTTTATATTCCTTCCTTCCTGCCCTCTTCCTCATACCTGTCAGTTGTGCCTTCCAGCAATTAGTAAACTTGAGTTTTTCTCACTTGCACCAAGAAAGATCGCTTTATCACTCAAAAGTATTTTTCCCATCCTTTCCTCCTACCTCCTTATCCGTTCTCACTCCATGTTCATGCTTGCCTTAGTTATTACTATCATCATTGTTGATACCTTCTTTCGTCCACATTTAGCTATTATGTCTTCCACCATATACATGTATAGAAGTGTACACAAGAAAACCCCTATTAAAATAGGAGAGGAGGAAAAACTAGTATAGGGGGAAAAATGAGTATGTGTTAACACATACTTGGTTTTCCGGGGGGAAAATTCAGTATATACTCATTTTTCCGGGGGGAAATCTCAGTATATACTCATTTTTCCGGGGGGAAAACTGAGTATGGGGGAAAAATGAGTATGTAACACCGGTTCTATAAAAAGCCCTATTTTTGGACCAAAAAGATTGTCCAGGTAATCCCGTATAAAGTGGCCGAGTAAAATATAATGCAGTGCAGAGTACAACAACATAAGTATAAAATACACAGGCCATACAACACAGCTTCCTCTCTGCCTCCCTGCCAACACTTGATGTGTTTTACACCATATACACACCAAGGTTGGATACACCAGGTAATCCAGGATACAGTGGCCGAGTAGAATATAAAGCAGTGCAGAGAAAAACAACATAAGTATAAAAAATTCAAAAGGTTTGGGGAAACTAACCGTAGTTTATTTCAAAGCATAATTTAAATTTGAAATAATGCAAGAATAAGCATATGAAAACACAAGTTTTCCAATTAATGAATAAAAGATAAACTGTGGTTCTCCACTCCACTGATCATAAGCATAGGAAATGTTATCTGTGGATCAAAACTAAGCTAAAACAAAATAAACAAAGTGTAAGATAGACACTATCAATTGAAATATCTTAGCAGTATGAACATAAAGGCTTAGGGTGTGGAGGGTGGGAAAAAGGAGATACGATTTTTGCAAAGGCTAAATCGATGCTGACTGCTGAAAGCAAATTTTTGGAATGCAAGAATGGCTGCGGGGATGACGCCGAGTTTGAAAAATTCTGTTGTCTGATTGGTCAATGTTAACCCGGGAATTTTGAATATTAAATTATGATTGGTTGACCTAATTTCCAGTCATAACAAATTTAAAAAAATGAAACGTTTTGATTGGTTGTTGAGCTCTACACAGCAAAACAATTTTGAAGTGAGGTTTAAAGGAGTTTGGCAAATACGAAACTAAAGACAGCAAATATTCTGATTAATAATGTATTTATTAAAAATACTCCCGTAATTAAGATGTACTCACTTGTTTATCAAATTAGAATTCATCAGCTTCTTGAAAGCCAAATGTATTTTACGAGCAATCAAATGAAAAACAACAAATGCCACAATGTTTGAAAAGTTCCAAAATCCAATGGAAATATCATGGAAACAGACAACATGGATAGGCCTAACACACATATACACAAGGTTCATTTTCCTAGCATGGCACAGGTACTTTAACTGAGCCAAATGGCAGGGTTAATCTAGTTTTATGAGCCCAACCCCCCCTCTTAGTGACATGAAAGTCATTTTGTATGTATATTGTGAAATAAAGTTTCATCTGTAAATAATTTGTTGACATTGTTAAAAGAAGTGAGATTATTATCACCATTTAAGCATAGTCTAAGTTTTCTAGTGACTATTTGTCCCCCGACGCTTCGTCGAAGGGGACTATAGAAATGGATGTCGTCCGTCCGTCCGTCCGTCCGTGTACTTGGTTTCCAGATGATAACTTGTGAATGAAAAGTCAGATTGAAGCTAGGTTTGGTATGTAAGTGTATCTTATGAATATCTAGGTCAAGTTCGATAATGACAATTTTTCGACAATTTTTACTAGAGTTGTGCCCATTTTTATACCTCAAAATTGCTAAATATTTGGTTTCCAGATGATAACTTGGGAACAAATTGTTAGATTGAAACAAGGTTTGGTATGCAAGTGTATCTCATGAATATCTAGGTCAAGTGCAATAGCGATCATTTTTCGACAAATCTTACCAGAGTTACATCCCTTTTTATACTTCAAAATTGCTAATATTTTGGTTTCCAAATTATAACTTGTGAACAAAAAGTTAGATTGAAACTAGGTTTGGTATGTAAGTGTATCTCATGAATATCTAGGTCAAGTTCGATAATGATGATTTTTAGACAAATCTAACCAGAGTTACTCCCCTTTTTTTCTATTTGAAGATAATGATCATTACATATCCTTGAATTAATCAAATGAGATAATATATAGTTATTATTGAGTATTTAGGCTAGAGAGAATAATAACTTAATATGCTAATAAAATGAAAAAGAAAAAAAAATACTGTTTCTAGATCTACATTTTATTAACTACTGAGATATATTTAGATACATGAATGCTGTACAACAGGGATAATCTCAAAGCATTGACTGATATCCTAACATCCCCCCTTTCATAGAAAATTGAACATTTTAAAGTTTACAATATTATAATTGGAAAGAAAAAATACTGTCCTTCAAGTAAGAGAAAATTACTAAATTGACCGAAGTTCTGATTTGAAGTTGAACTCTCCAATTTTGAATTGAATTATAGCGGACCCGCTGTTAGTTTACCCATGTTCCAATTGATATTGTGTTAGGAGTTTAAACAACTCCAATTGGAACTGATCTATTGAAGGAATACAATTGCCTTTGTTTACAGGTGAATCCTATTGTTGGACATTTAAACTTCTTATTGTATGACTGGAAGAGAGAAGTCAATCATCCATTGATTACAACTCCCCAGAAAAAAATTCAACTCATCTTATATATGTATCTGTATATGTACATGACCTATACAAAGAAATACTATCATTACTGTTGCATAAGGCGCATTGGTGCATAATGCGCGCCCCCTCTTGGCCTTGAAATCTCTTGAAACAAACTAGTTTGTGTTTATAATGCCATTTTAAGTCTATTTTTGACATTAGAAAAATAGGAAAAACTTTAATTTGAAAATTATTTGCCACAAGTAATAAGATTCATTCTGGTTGCAAATAATCTGGATGTATGGTTTAAATATGTGTATTGAGAGATAAAAAAAACAAAAAAACTTGGTTTTTAATTAAATTGTTTTTTAAGAATCAAACATCATTCAGGGGCCGCTGTGGTCATGATCATATGATAGTTGGATTTACAACTACCTATGCAATAGTGCATATCACCACTAAAGTTGTGAGTTTGAATCCCGCACATGGCGAGGTGTACTCGATACAACATTTTGTGATAAAGTTTATCAGTGACATGCGACAGGTCTGTGGTTTTCTCCAGGTACTCTGGTTTCCTTTACCAATAAAACTTGACAGCCAAGATATAGCTGAAATATTGTTGAAAGTGGCATTAAACACCATGACCCTAACCCTCAAACATCATTCAACATGAAATGTAGGGTTTCTAATTACTGTATCCATGCATGTCAGAGGGAATATTGAGAAAAAGGAAAATCATTATGAAAACAAAAATAATAAGGTACAAATTTTAATCGGAAAAATAATAAATGCAAATAACATGAACTCCTACAAAAAACTTTATATAATTTTAATGAATATATCCACAATACTTATAAAGATGTTTTACGATTTTTCAAAGGTTACTCCATCAATAATAGCATCACAAATTGCTGTTTGAGTATGGTCAAAAGTTAAGTCACTGTCTGATCTTAATATTTGCTTAATGATATGGAAACAATATTCACATGTGTTAAAGGCATATTGTCTACGATTTTTTTTGAAAATTTTTAACTGTCCATAAATGATTTGTTTAAGCTATCATTAAACAGGTATACTGCAAAATATACGATTGGTGTTCTTTTTTTGACAAAAAAGACCCAAAACTATCGTTATCGGAATTATTGTCCAGGATGACAAAAAATTCAAAGTGAAAGTAACAGCGCCACCTATAAAAACGGAAGTTTGGAATTCTCGGGGGTTTAGCTTTGAGGTAAGGAAAATACTGTTAAGATTCAAACACTTCATGATTGTCACGCTCGTTTAATGTTGTTTGAATCTTAACATTTCGTAGCGTTTTCGCCAATAATTCGGTGTTTAATCTTCATTTTATGAAGGCCAGTACGGAAAACAACAATAATTTTGGGTATGAAAAAATACAAATGTGGTAGACAATGTAGTTGAGGATGGTATGAAGGTTGAAATTTTAGAACAACTCTAGTCTGCATTATTTAGTAATTGAGGCAAATAATTATTCACCATAATAGACTTAAAAATGGCATTATAGACAAACTTAATTTTTTCTGAAGATTTCAAGGCCAAGATGGGGTGCGCATTATGCACCAATGCACCTTATGCAACGGTAATGATAGTATTTCTTTCTATAGGTCATGTACATATACATCTATACATATATAAGATGAGTTGAATTTTTTTCTGGGGAGTTTTAATCAATGGGTGATTGACTTCTCTCTTCCAGTCATACAATAAGAAGTTTAAACGTCCAACAATAGGATTCACCTGTAAACAAAGGCAATTGTATTCCTTCAATAGATCAGTTCCAATTGGAGTTGTTTAAACTCCTAACACAATACCAATTGAAACATGGGTAAACTAACAGCAGGTCCGCCATAATTAAATGTCACTTTGAATGAAAGAAACAAAATCACTGATCTACGAAGCTAATTATTTACAGTCTAATGAAAACAATTTCTAGTAGATTTCGAAGTCATTGAATTTGTTCGGTACTTTCATTGTCCTACTTTGTTAGAACGTCTGGTTTAGTGCTTAGTTTATACGATGGTGAACTAACAGTCTCGTTGTTTGTTTTGTACTTCTCCTTGTTAGAACGTCTGGTTTAGTGCTTAGTTTATACGATGGTGAACTAACAGTCTCGTTGTTTGTTTTGTACTTCTCCTTGTTAGAACGTCTGGTTTAGTGCTTAGTTTATACGATGGTGAACTAACAGTCTCGTTGTTTGTTTCAATAGTTGGCTCATGAGTGTCCATTTCTGATTGATCATCCTCAAATGATGGTTCACGTAGGTCACTTTGAATTTGTTCCTTTGTCTTACGTAAGTCTCTGCGATTACGGCGGTACAATGTCCCATTAACATCAACGATGTAAGATCTCGAATTTACATTGTCAATAGTCTCTCCCAGTTTCCACTTTTCTGATCTGATTGTTGGTCTCACGCGCACAACGTCGGCAACACGTGGTGTAAGATGTGATTTGGAGTTCTAGTTCTTCGCGACATTAGCCTTTGTTCATGTCCACGGTCGGTGTATTTCTCCAGTCAAGAGTAGCTTTCCACTTATCCTTTCCGTCTTGCTTTGCTTTCTTCAAGATTTTCTTAGCGATTTTAATGGCTGACTCTGCTTTTCCATTTGATTGACTGTAGTGTGGTGAGTTTGTAATATGTTCAAATTCCCATTCATTAGCGAAAT
Source organism: Gigantidas platifrons (assembly GCA_002080005.1). Taxonomy (NCBI): domain Eukaryota; kingdom Metazoa; phylum Mollusca; class Bivalvia; order Mytilida; family Modiolidae; genus Gigantidas; species Gigantidas platifrons. Next base: position 576,091 of record MJUT01051900.1, read on the forward strand.
GTTCAAATGACTTGCTATCGAACTGAGGACCATTGTCCGTGAGACAGATATTTGGTATTCGATGACGACTGAAATGCTTCTTCAAGCACTTAATCACGGTTTCTGAAGATGTAGAAGTTCGAAGTTCGTCCAATTCCCAAAAGTCAGAGTAAAAATCGACTGTTATTAGATAGTTCTTGTCCTTGATCGAGAATAGGTCAATTGCAACTTTGCTCCACGGTAGATTTGGAATCGGATGTATCTTCAGCGGTTCTTTCTGTTGTTTAGCTTGATATTCGTTGCAGGTGCTACATTGTTGTATGTAGTCTTTAATTTCACTGTTCATATGAGGCCAGTAAAGTGTATCCCTAGCCTTTCGTAAACATGACTCGACTCCTAAGTGACTAGAATGAACCCTCGTCATCATTTCGTGTGTAGCAATTTCGGTATGATGATACGATTTCCTTTGAACAAAACTCCATTTTGTGCACTAAGTTCGTCACGATATGGCCAATATTCCTTAATTGCTGTTGGGACACGGTCTTTTTCTTCTGGCCACCCATTTAGAATATTTGTAGCGATTCATCAGTTGATGTGTGTTCCCTAACAGCTTGTAAGCTTTTGTCCGATATGTTGACAGAATCTGCAAAGTTTATGTTGTCAAGATCATCGAAGACTCTCGTTTCATGCTGTATTTTAAAGATCTCATGTTGTGGCGTAACAGCTGTAATTTGTTTGTTCGGTAAAGCCGCTCTAGATAGAAAGTCGACAATGTGTAGGTCTCTTACTTTCTTGTAGACGACATCAATGTTGTACTTTTGTAGTCTTAATAACATACGTTGTAGTCTCTTCGGTGCAGATAGTAGTGGTTTTTAGCTCACCTGACCCAAAGGGTCATGTGAGCTTTTGTCATCACTTTGCGTCCGTCGTCGTCGTCGCCCGCGTCTGTAAACTTTCATATTTTCATCTTCTTTGAAACTACCAAACAGATTTGGACCAAACTTGACAGCAATGTTCATTGGGAGGTCCTCTACCAAATTTGTTATTTTGGTGCAGATCGGAAATCCAACATGGCACCAGGGCCAATAATGTGTTCTGATTGGTTGAAACTTTGAAAATCTTCTTGTCAGAAACTACTCAGCCGATGGAATTGTAACATTATAGAAATGATGACTGGATGGTCCTCTACTAAATTTGTTATTTTTGTGCCAGTCTCATATCCAAGATGGCCGTCATGACTCGACATAGTTTTAACATAGGACCCTATGGGGAAAATGTTTAAAACAATTTTCCTCTGAAACCAGTATGTCAATTTAAAGCAAACATGGCATGAATGGTCCTTAGGTGGTCAACTTTCAAAATAATGTCATGTGACCCCGACCTCCATCCAAGATGGCCGCCGTCAGCGAACATAGTTTTAACATAGGACCCTATGGGAAAAATGTTTATTTTTGTTTCCTCTGAAACCAGAAAGCCAATTTAAAGCACACATGGCATGAATGGTCCTTAAATGGTCAACTTTCAAAATTATATCCAGTGATCCAGACCTCCATCCAATATGGCCGCCATTAGCGGACATAGTTTTAACATGGGAAAATTTCTTTAAAATCTTCTCCTCTGAAACCAGTAAACCAATATAGCAAACATGTCATCGATGGTCCTTAAGTGGTCAACTTCCAAATTTGTGTTCAGTGACCTCAATCTCGGTCCAAAATGGCCGCCGTCAGCGGACATAGTTTTAACATAGGACCCAATGGGAAAATTGTTTAAAAAAGTCTTCTACTCTGAAACCGGTCAGCCAATTTAAAGCAAACATGGCATGGATGTTCCTTGGGTAGTATATACTTTCAAAATTGTGTCCGGTGACCACAACCTTCATCCAAGATGGCTGCCATGAGCAGACATAGTTTTAACATAGTACCCTATGGGATTTGAATAGTAACTTAGATGTATTCGGCATGCAGACATTCTTAAGAGGACTTATTTATATCAGGTGAGCGATACAGGCTCACCTGCGCCTCTAGTTTAAAGATGGCTTCGAGTGGTTTATGTTCCGAATGAATTATAATATTGTCTCTTCCGTAAATGTATTGGTCGAATCTTTCACAGGCAAATACGATAGAAAGACACTCTTTTTCAATTTGCGCATAACGTTGTTGAGTTTCTGTCATTGTTTTCGATGCATAACACACCGGCTGACCATTCTGGAGTAATGCTGCGCCTAATCCTTTCTCGCTTGCGTCACACTGTATAGTTACTTCCTCATTGACATCATAGTACTTAAGAATTGGAAAATTTGTGACAAGTTCCTTGATTTTCTGAAACGCGTCTTCTTGTTGTGACTGCCATGACCAGATGTTGTTTTGCTCAGTCACTAGACGTCGGAGAGGTTCAGATACCTCCGATATTTTCGGTAGAAACTTTGACAGGTAATTGACAAATCTAAGGAATCGTTGTACTGATTGTACATCGGTAGGTCTCGGCATATCTTGGATGGCTCTGACTTTTTCGGGGTCCGGTTTGAGTCCATACTTCGTAAGCAGATGTCCAATGTAAGGTACCTCTTTTTGCATCTAAGATTGAGCTTGTTCTTGTTGAGCTTGAGATTTACTTTTCTACCTCTATCCAGTAAGTTTCGCAGGTTTTCATCGTGGTCTTGCATAGCTTCTTCTTCTGTCTCTCCATTCTGAAGACCAGAATATCATCGACGATTACATCGACTCCGTTTAATCCACTTAATACTTCGTGTTGTCTCCTTTGAAACTCTTCTGGAGCTGTGTTGATACCAAATGGCATATGGAGCCATCTGTATCTTCCAAACAGTTTCCAAAACGTAGTGAGTATACTACTTTCTTTGTCAAGCTTAATTTGCCAAAATCCGTCTTTAGCATCGAGAACGGAGAACACTTTAGCCTTTGAGAGGCGTGGCAATATCTCATCAATTGTCGGCATTGGATTATGCGAGCGTTTCAATGCTTTGTTGTGATCTTTAGGATCGAAGCATATCCTAAGTTTGTTTGGTTTCTTCACCACAACCATGCTGCTGATCCATTCCGTTGGTTCAGTTACTTTTGTAATTATGCCCATCTTTTCTAGGTCGCTTATTTTCTGCTTTACTGCTTGTTTCATAGGGGCTGCTACCCTACACGGTTGATGCTGTACGGGTTTTACGGACTTATCTATTTCAAGATGATATTCTCCTGGTAAGCATCCTAGGCCTGTGAATACGTCGTTGTATTCTCTCAGAATCTGCTCACGAGTCAGTGTTTTGTTACTGTTCATATGCACTGAGTCATCAGTAAGCTTAATAATGTTCATCTTTTCACATGTTTCTTCTGCTGAAAGTAACGGATGCTGCTCAACATCGACAATTTGAAATTCTAAGTCGTAGTTTTTCCCATTCCTTGTGCACGATATCGTTGCCTTTCCAATAGGTTCTAAATATGACCCATCGTACAGTTTTAGCTTTGCGTTGCTCTTCTTCATTTTCGGATTCCCATTCTGGGCAATGTTGCAAACTTCACGGAAGCTCATGAGATTGCATGTCGATCCTGTGTCAATTTGACATTTTATATCATTTTGGTACTTTCCCATTCTCATATTCAAGTGAATAAACCATTGCGTTCCTTTTGTTTTCACAGCTCCAATCCAGTGAGTAATCTGACAAACTGATTCATCAGTAGACGAGTCAAATTCCTCGGTATATGAGTCATCGTCAACAAAATGTGCTCGTGGCTTCTGCTTTGCCCTGTAGCTAGATATATGCGGTTTCCTTGCAGTTTGTTTGCAAACTCTTGCAAAGTGATTAATCTTTCCGCATTTAGAGCATTTTTGTTGATATGCGGGGCATGCGGATTTCTCCCTGGCATGACTGCCTCCACAATATTTGCATTCCTGCCTATCACTTCCTTGCTTTTGCTTAGTTTCATACGTTTTCTTTTTAGCTCCTGTGCCTTGCCTTGCACTGAAATGAACTTTGTCTTTCGACTCATCAGTTCCTATTTTCTTAAGTTGCTTCTCCGCTACTTCGCTAGATCTGCACATATTTATTGCTTTCTTTAGATCTAATTTTGGCTCTAGCAACATTCTCGCTCTTGCTGCGCTGTCCTTTGTACCAAGTACAATCCTATCTCTTATTAGCTCGTCGTTAAGAGTTCCGAGGTCACACGATTCTGCTAGTTGTCTTAATTTTGTGACGTATTGGTCTACGCCCTCTGTTGATTCCTGATCGGTTGTATTAAAAATGTATCTCTCGTAAATAACATTGACTTGCGGCTCAAAATGTTACTTCATTGTTCCTAAGATAGTTTTAGTTTTCTTTCTATCTTCTTCTGTAATATCTAAATGTTTATAAATTCTGAAGCATTCCTTTCCCATAATTGATAATAGCGATGCAACTCTTACTGTGTCATCTTTCTGATTCAATTGTGTTGCTATTTCGTAGTTCTCCCATTGTGATTGAAAAAAGTTCCAGTTTACTCTGAGATCGCCCCTTATTTCCATCATATCAGGCACCGGAAAGTTACTGGTCGCCATTTTTAGATCATGTCATTAGTAATGCGTGTGTGGTCTTGTGAATAGTAAGCCTTGTCGGCTAAATTAATTAGGTACGGTAAGGGTCTCTTATCGCTATGTTGCTGCTATCACATAAAAGTTAATTAACAATGCAAATGTAGTGTGAACTGATTGAAAGTTAGTTCGCTGTGTTCTTTTCAATAAAAGAGTTAATAAAATATTCGTCCTACCACTCGTGAATGCTTAATAATCCACAGTTTATAAATCCTTTGTTCTCGTCATCCACGTTGTTTACACGAGTGCTATCTCTGTTCATTAAGTGCATTTAGGCTTACAAACGGGAATGTTCATCAACGTATTTCCTCAGTTGGCTTACTAAATGTCACTGCTAAATAATTTTCTTGATTTTATACGCTTCAGAATGTCATTTTGTCACATTTTGGTGTAGGCTCGCCACATCTGACACCATGTTTCTAGATCTACATTTTATTAATTACTGAGATATATTTAGATACATGAATGCTGTATAACAGGGATAATCTCAAAACATTGAATGATATCCTAACAAATACCACACTGTGGAAAGACTTCCGAACTCTGTGATAGAAATATCGTAGTTAACAGAAATAAAATGTATACCCGTATCATTCACATTGATGGCTTGGTACAGGTGCTTCTATAAAAAAAATGTAGGGTTATATATGGTTGGTAAATGATAAAAAGCCATATTATATATATTATGTCATTACAGATGAAGGTGGATACGGGTACTTAAAAGAATGGTTATGGTGGTTAGGAATGCTTCTAAGTAAGTCTTATAGAATGGTTATGGTGGTTAAGAATGCTTCTAAGTAAGTCTTATAGAATGGTTATGGTGGTTAGGAATGCTTCAAAGGGATTGACCATTTAACTTGCAGGGGGGGGAGGTTATGTTTTTTTTTATTTCGTTCAGAATTTTTTTTTCGGACAACACGAGAGTTAGAATATTTATTTGTTTTGTTGCGCTAAGCGTGAATTTTTTTTCCAGAATGTAACATTAGGTTATATGACAAAAACTCTGAATCAGATTAGTTTTTTTTCCTCCACCAAAATCAGAATATTTTTTTCAGCAACATTTTTTAGGAAAAAACCATAACCCCCCCTTCAAGTTAAATGGTCGTTCCATAAGCAAGTCTTATAGTTGTGATAAGACAGCACATTATTTGCTGCCTATGAACATAGAAAAAGATCAATAATATTTAAAAATATGAGAAATATATCCAACAGTCAAAACCATAATACAGAATAATTTGAAGATACTAAAGGGTTAATCAGATGCCATCTATCAAAAGAGGATTGAAATACAATGGTCAAATGAAAAAGGAGAAAAAGGCAAACAATCTTCTACAAAACAGTACACAGAATACTAAATATTGGGCAGCACAAACCCCTCAAAAAAAGGCCAAGGATGATATCACATTGTCTGGAAGGATAAGCAGTTCCTGTTCCACTAGAAATGTATTTGACTCAATCAAACAAAGAAAGGAAAACTATGATCAACCAAAAAACAAGACATATCACTTATAATTTTTTGTTAGTTCTGTGAATACATTTTAAAAAGAGGGTACAGTTGGTTTTATGGTACCAAACCCATTTGGAACAGTATGATTACCTATTGTAATGAGTTAGATACTTCATAAGGAACAGTATGATTACCTATTGTAATGAGTTAGATACTTCATAAGGAACAGCATGATTACCTATTGTAATGAGTTAGATACTTCATAAGGAACAGTATGATTACCTATTGTAATGAGTTAGATACTGCATAAGGAACAGTATGATTACCTATTGTAATGAGTTAGATACT
>MJUT01051900.1:584152-596217 GCA_002080005.1 Gigantidas platifrons
TTTTCAAAATTTTAATATTTTTCGTACTTTATTTCAAAAACTACAAGAGATAGATGTTAAGTTTAAGCTGCAAACATGTTCAGCATGTCAAGTGCTACCTACCCTGCAATTTTGAAGTAAATCTGAGTTCCCATTTTTGAGTTATTGCCCTTTTTTCATCAAATTTTTAAAATGTTAATACTTTTCGTCCTTTATTTCAAAAACTATAAGAGATAGATGTCAAGTTTAAACTGCAAAAATGCTCAGCATGTCAAGATCTACAAAAATGTTGAAAATGTCCAACAACTATGTGAAGAGTTATTGCTCTTGAAATGCATTTTTTTTTTGACTTTCACTGCTTTTGGTTACTCAAATAATCAAAGGGAAGCAACTCTATTACAAAATGTGAAGTAGCAAAAGCTAAATTTTGAGACTCATTGACATTAATGTTTTGTATAGCAATGTTGATAACATACATTAAAGGGGGAACCCCTGCCCAAATTATTTTGGAGAGGGGTCTGCAATGACGAGGGCTGCATTTGTTATTTTTTATCAAGTTTTACTGACTGATGTTGTTATAATACCCAGGTGAGCTATACAGGCTCCTGGGAGGCTCTAGTTAAAGCAGTTTCATTCCCATGTAAAAATTTAAACAATGACAAGGTTGTATATTGTATATATTTCTTTAAATTTCTAGACTGCTATTAAAAAAGGAAACACTGACTTTATAGATTATTCTCATCTTGAAAAACAAGTTCCTTTATAAAACAGTGTTTAGAACTAAGGGTAGGGAACTCTTAGTAATTTATACATGTAATTAATTACTAGTATTTGATTCTAATATTGTAGTTTTGTCAAATTTAAAATTGTGTTTAGCTTCTTTTTTGTTTTTCTTCATGCATGTAATTGTCATTGTCAGAAACCATGTTAGTTTACATGACAATAAAGTTTATTGTAATTAGATATAATCTGTATTGTCATCAGAAATGATTATAGATAACCTCAATTACAAGGAGAAGAGTTAACAGTTGTGGAATATCTGTGTCACAGATGACCACGTATATGTTCCGTTTGTTATAATCACAATCCGGTCCTTTCCTCATTAATGTCACCATGTTCGTAACAAGAGTAATACGACAGGTATCACTAGTGGAGCAGCAACTGTGTACTCTTCCTAAATCCACAGCCATACCTACATCTAAACCTACAGCTAAACCTACATCTAAACCCACAGCTAAACCTACAGCTACACCTCCTCTCAAACCCACAGCTAAACCTACAGCTAAACCTACAACTAAGCCTACAGCTAAACCTACATCTAAACCCACAGCTAAACATACACCCAAACCTACAGCTAAACCTACACCCAAACCTACAGCTAAACCTACACCCAAACCTACAGCTAAGCCTACATCTAAACCTCCACTCAAACCTACATCTAAACCTACAGCTAAACCTCCTCTCAAACCCATAGCTAAACCTACATCTAAACCCACAGCTAAACCTACATCTTTAACCTACACCCAAACCTACATCTAAACCTACACCCAAACCTACAGCTAAACCTACACCCAAACCTATATCTAAACCTACATCTAAACCTACAGCTAAACCTCCTCTCAAACCCACAGCTAAACCTACACCCAATCATACAGCTAAACCTCCATTCAAACCTACAGCTAAACCTCCATTCAAACCTCCACTCAAACCCACATCTAAACCTACACCCAAGCCTACAGCTAAACCTACACCCAAACCTATATCTAAACCTACAGCTAAACCTCCTCTCAAACCCACAGCTAAACCTATAGCTAAACCTACACCCAAAGCTACACCTAAACCTACACCCAATCATACAGCTAAACCTCCACTCAAACCTACAGCTAAACCCACAGCTAAACCTACATCTAAACCTTCAGCTAAAGCTACACCCAAACCTACAGCTAAACCTACACCCAAACCTACAGCTAAGCCTACAGCTAAACCTTCCGCTAAACCTCTCAAACCCACAGCTGAACCTACATCTAAGCCTACAGCTAAACCTCCACTGAAACCTACAGCTAAACATACAGTTAAACCTACAGCTAAACCTCCTCTCAAACCCACAGCTAAACCTACATCTAAACCCACAGTTAAACCTACATCTTTAACCTACACCCAAACCTACAGCTAAACCTACATCTAAACCTACACCCAAACCTACAGCTAAACCTACACCAAAACCTATATCTAAACCTACAGCTAAACCTCCTCTCAAACCCACAGCTAAACCTATAGCTAAACCTACACCTAAACCTACACCCAATCATACAGCTAAACCTCCATTCAAACCTACATCTAAACCTCCACTCAAACCCACAGCTAAACCTACAGCTAAACCTCCACTCAAACCTACAGCTAAACCCACAGCTAAAACTACATCTAAACCTTCAGCTAAAGCTACACCCAAACCTACAGCTAAACCTACACCCAAACATGGACAGCAATTCTCCTCATCAGAGACTGTGCATGCGCCATTCTTACCTTGATTAATTAGTCGGTCATTACTATAGAAAGTAATGGGAAACTTTACTTCTATTCCGAATAACTATTTTATAATGTTGAATTTTATAAAGAAGCACATATATACGTATTCTTGAAAGTTTTATCTTATACGGTCATTTGTATATAAAATATAGGATTGAAATTGAAAAAAAGCCTTATGACGGTTTTTAGAGGTATTTTGCTCTTTTATCATTTTTATTTCAAATTAGAAGCACATACTATGTTCACAATAAAATGCACTTTTAGAGTATATAAGTTATTCTGATGTTGGTAGAGGTCTTGATATTTCCATTTTCATTTAAAAATACAAGTTTGCAACTTTATAAAACAAACCGATAAAATGTGTAAGTCTGTACAGGTAAATAAGTCAAAATCCATATTACGCAATAATAGACTTGTTTCGTGTTTTCTTAATAATTAACTAATTAAGACATGTTGTGTGATTGTACACGACTAAAATCTGTTTATATACAGAACTATATAAAATACAAATATATCGATAGGGAAAGCTTTTTACTTTTTTTTTTTCCATTTTCATATTAATCGATCATTTTATGCATTTTTGAAAAATATGTATTTTTGTTTAGGTTGAGCGGATAATAGCTCAAAGAACAAAATCCAGAAAGATAATTATTTGTTTGATTTACTTCAGATCGGGTAACCCGTTTAATTTGTAAGGAAATGAACTTCCATTTTGAAATTTTGAAAAAGGTCGCAAAATCCATAAAAATAAATTGCATCGAATTATTTGAAAAATTGGACAGGCAAGTTTTCAATTTTAGCAAGGACGTTTATATACGTCCTTAATTTTAGTGAAAAATGTTGTAAAATTTTAAGAATTTCATCAAAACATGAAATAATTTTTTGTGGGGGATGGCGAGAATCTAGGATTTCATATATTTGACAAATACATGTGTCGAAAAATATGTGACAGGCAAAAAATTAAAACCAAGACCAAACTTTGAAAAAGATTTATCAAATAAAAAAGAAGGATATGGGGTATATGCTAAAGAAATAACCCGTATATATATAACAGAAAAGTTTGATCCCCTGGACAAATATTGACTAGCTTGTATATCAAGATATAGAAACCTACAGTTGAATCATTAAAGTGATGAATATTGATTGATTTTTATCACAAACTATCAATTTAACACAATATGTGTCACCTTTATGGTTTAATTTAATTAATTAGATAAACTGAACAGTTTTGTTTATTTTGTCCAAATCACTAACTACTTAAAATATCCGTGTACACAAAAATCTTTGTTTTCTTTACAAAAAAGTATGCATAATAAATTACATTCAAAATCGTAAAAAATAATTCAAGAAATTATACTAATGTAGAATTGGAACTTAATAAATTAAATAGTTATGACATAAAAATGTCATAAAAATCTTTTACGTCTTAAAAACAATTTATGGAGTGTGTGAGCAAGAAGTTGCTGGATTTCATTACATTTCAATATAGATATAAATTTCTGTTCCATAGATAAACAATCAAAATTGACAATTAAATGTCTTACGTTTTGTAGCAGTTCAAACCGGATGTCTGCATAGAGTGGACAGTTCATCATGAAATGCTGTTCATCTTCAACGACTGAGTTATCACACAGTTTACAGAGTCTGTCATTAAATAAATATATTTCAATAAAAAGTGGTTGTTTTAGGAATGTCAAAGTGTTTTGACAACAGTAATGAAATACTGTGATTACAGGTGTCATTCCTCGAGGCTAATTTCTATTTGATACATAAATGATCTGACGAAAGAATTAATTATCTACCAGGTAAAATTATTTTCTCATTTGACATGGTAAGGAAGGATAACTCCTACTGTCTTCAGGTAAGGAATATTTCTGGGGATGCCTACAGCTAAACCTACACCCAAACCTCCATCTAAACCTACATTCAAATCTACATCTAAACCTACAGCTAAACCTACATCTAAACCTACACCCAAACCTACATCTAAACCTACAGCTAAACCTACACCCAAACCTACAGCTAAACCTACATCTAAACCTATACCCAAACTTACATCTAAACCTACAGCTAAACATACATCTAAACCTACAGCTAAACCTACACCCAAACCTACATCTAAACCTACAGCTAAACCTACAGTTAAACTTACAGCTAAACCTACACCCAAACCTAAAGCTAAACCTACAGCTAAACCTACATCTAAACCTACAGCTAAACCTACACTCAAACCTACATCTAAACCTACAGCTAAACCTACAGTTAAACTTACAGCTAAACCTATACCCAAACTTACATCTAAACCTACAGCTAAACATACATCTAAACCTACATCTAAACCTACAGCTAAACATACAGCTAAACCTACACCCAAACCTACATCTAAACCTACAGCTAAGCCTACAGCTAAACCTACACACAAACCTACAGCTAAGCCTACATCTAAACCTACAGCTAAACATACATCTAAACCTACATCTAAACCTACAGCTAAACATACATCTAAACCTACATCTAAACCTACAGCTAAACCTACACCCAAACCTACATCTAAACCTACAGTTAAACTTACAGCTAAACCTACACCCAAACCTAAAGCTAAACCTACAGCTAAACCTACATCTAAACCTACAGCTAAACCTACACTCAAACCTACAGCTAAACCTACACCCAAACCATCTAAATCTACACCCAAACCTAACAGCTAAACCTACAGCTAACCCTACATCTAAACCTACAGCTAAGCCTACAGCCAAACCATCTAAATCTACACCCAAACCTACAGCTAAACCTACATCTAAACCTACATCTAAACCTACAGCTAAACCTACACCCAAACCATCTAAATCTACACCCAAACCTACAGCTAAACCTACAGCTAACCCTACATCTAAACCTACATCCAAACCTAAAGCTAAACCTACAGCTAACCCTACATCTAAACCTACAGCTAAATCTACACCCAAACCTACAGCTAAACCTACACCCAAACCTACATCTAAACCTACAGCTAAGCCTACAGCTAAACCTACACACAAACCTACAGCTAAGCCTACATCTAAACCTACACTCAAACATACAGCTAAACCTACACCCAAACCATCTAAATCTACACCCAAACCTACAGCTAAGCCTACATCTAAACCTACACTCAAACCTACAGCTAACCCTACATCTAAACATACACCCAAACCTAAATCTAAACCCACAGCTAAACCTACATCTAAACCTACAGCTAAATCTACAGCTAAACCTACACCCAAACCTACAGCTAAACCTACACCCAAACCTACATCTAAACCTACAATTAAACCTACACTCAAACCTACAGCTAAACCTACATCCAAACCTACAGCTAAACCTACACCCAAACCTACATCTAAATCTACAGCTAAACCTACAGCTAAACCCTCAGCTCAGCTAAACCTACATCTAAACCTACATCCAAACCTACAGCTAAACCTACACCCAAACCTACATCTAAATCTACAGCTAAACCTACAGCTAAACCCTCAGCTCAGCTAAACCTACATCTAAACCTACATCCAAACCTACATCTAAACCTACAGCTAAACCCACAGCAAAGCCTACACCCATTCCTACAGCTAAACCTACACCCAGTCCTACAGCTAAACCTCCACTCAAAACCACAGCTAAACCTACAACCAAACCTACAGCTAAACCTACACCCAGTCCTACAGCTAAACCTACATCTTAGCGTACACCCAATCCTACAGCTAAGCCTCCACTCAAACCCACTGCTAAACCTACACCCAATTCTACAGCTAAATCTACACAGAAACCTACAGATAAACCTCCACTCAAACCCACAGTTAAACCTACACCCAAACCTACATCTAAACCTACACCCAAACCAACAGATAAACCTACACCCAAAGCTACAGCTAAATCTACATCCAAACCTACAGCTAAGCCTATGCCCAAACCTACAGCTAAACCTCCACTCAAACCTACAGCTAAACCCACACCCAAACCTACATCTAAACCTCCACTCAAACACACAGTTAAACCTACATCTAAACCTACAGCTAAGCATACACCCGAACCTACAGCTAAACCTACACACAAACCTACAGCTAAACCTACAGCTAAACCTCCACTCAAGCACACAGCTAAACCTACAGTTAACCTACCCACAAACCTACAGCTAAACCTCCACTCAAACCTACAGCTAAACATATACCCACACCTACTCCTAAACCTACAGCTAACCCTACATCTAAACCTACACCCAAACCTAAATCTAAACCTACAGCTAAACCTACAGCTAAACCTACAGCTAAACCTACACCCAAACCTACAGCTAAACCTACACCCAAACCTACATCTAAACCTACAGCTAAACCTACACCCAAACCATCTAAATCTACACCCAAACCTACAGCTAAACCTACACCCAAACCTACAGCTAAACCTACATCCAAACCTAAAGCTAAACATACACCCAAACCTACAGCTAACCCTACATCTAAATCTACAGCTAAACCCCCAGCTCAGCTAAACCTACAGCCAAACCTACATCTAAACCTACACCCAAACCTACATCTAAACCTACACCTAAACCTACACCCAAACCTAAAGCTAAACCTACAGCTAAACCTACATCTAAACCTACAGCTAAACATACAGCTAAACCTACATCTAAACCCACAGCTAAACGTACACCCAAACCTACAGCTAAACATCCACTCAAACCTACAGCTAAACCTCCACCCAAACCCACAGCAAAGCCTACACCCATTCCTACAGCTAAACCTACATCCAAACCCACAGCTGAACCTACACCCAGTCCTACAGCTAAACCTCCACTCAAAACCACAGCTAAACCTACACCCAAACCTACAGCTAAACCTACACCCAGTCATACAGCTAAACCTACATCTTAGCGTACACCCAATCCTACACCTAAGCCTCCACTCAAACCCACTGCTAAACCTACACCCAAATCTACACACAAACCTACAGTTAAACCTCCACTCAAACCCACAGTTAAACCTACAGCTAAACCTACACCCAAACCAACAGCTAAACCTACAGCTAAACCTACACCCAAACCAACAGCTAAACCTACACCCAAAGCTACAGCTAAACCTACATCCAAATCTACAGCTAAGCCTATGCCCAAACCTACAGCTAAACCTCCACTTAAACCTACAGCTAAACCCACACCCAAACCTACAGCTAAACCTCCACTCAAACACACAGCTAAACCTACACCCAAACCTACAGCTAAGCATACACCCGAACCTACAGCTAAACCTACACACAAACCTACAGCTAAACTTCCACTCAAGCACACAGCTAAACCTACAGTTAACCTACACACAAACCTACAGCTAAACCTCCACTCAAACCTACAGCTAAACATATACCCAAATCTACTCCTAAACCTACAGCTAAACCTACAGCTAAACATACACCCAAACATACAGCTAAACCTACACACAAACCTACAGCTAAACATACACACAAACCTACAGATAAACCTCCACTCAAACCCACAGCTAAACCTACACCCAAACCTACAGCTAAACCTACACCCAAACCAACAGCTAAACCTACACCCAAACCAACAGCTAAACCTACACCCAAAGCTACAGCTAAGCCTATGCCCAAACCTACAGCTAAACCCACACCCAAACTTACAGCTAAACCTCCACTCAAATACACAGCTAAACCTACACCCAAACCTACAGCTAAGCATACACCCTAACCTACATCTAAACCTACAGCTAAACCTACACACAAACCTACAGCTAAACCTCCACTCAAGCACACAGCTAAACCTACAGTTAACCTACAGCTAAACCTCCACTCAAACCTACAGCTAAACATATACCCAAACCTCCACTCAAACCTACATCTAAACCTACACCCAAACCTATATCTAAACCTACACCCAAACATACAGCTAAAGCTACATCTAAACCTACACCCAAACATACAGCTAAACCTACACCAAAACCTACAGCTAAACCTACACCCAAACATACAGCTAAACCTACACCCAAACCCAACTAAGATTATTTATGCCGGAAGGCGATAATTGTTAGTTTTGGAACAATACTGCCTGTATTTCTAAAATTGCATAAATTTATTTCCTATTTATTTGTATTAGCATTTAGATGTCGTTTGTATTATAGAGCTGTAATGTCTTCAGTGTTCCTAAAGGAAAGATTGAATCTGATTGGTAAGGTTGGATGTGGTCTATGTGTAGTAGGTTCTACTGTTATGGTACTACATTCTCCACAGGAAACAAAGGTTCACAGTATGGATGTTTTGTTAGACAAAATACAAGAGCCAGGTATGTCACCTTTAGTTTTATATACAAATTTGGACTAGAAAAGAACTTTAATAATTGCGCAATTTCTTTTTCTAAATGACATTTACATTCTCGTTTCATTATGCTAAATTCAGAAGAGAATATATTGTTGAAAATGAACTTTTTCGAAATATATAATATATCAACAAAAAGAAAAGGTGATTTTTGAAGAGTTTTACATCCCAGTTATGTTAGAATGCAGTTTCATTATACTAACTAAGATATTTTGAAAAGAAAGTTTAAACAGTGATCGTCAATAATTACACCAATATCAACAAAACAAACGAAAGTTTAAGCAGTGATCGTCAATAGTTCTACCAATATCAACAAAACGAAAGAATGTTTAAACAGTGATCGTCAATAATCGTACTGCTTCCCAAAAATAATGGACTACAGTTAAGTTAACCATCAGTTTATTCCTTGATGACACAAAGTTAGCACGAGTTGTACATATACACAAAGTTATGCTGGGTGTCCAAAATATAGAACATGATGAGTATGAGCGTGTTGAATGTTCATATGATGAGTTGAGTAAATGTGTTAAAAGGCTGAAAATACAAAAAAAAATACAATATATAACACATATTACCTAAACAATGAACAATAATTATAGCAGTTATGGCGTTCCATACATTTAAAACATTGATCAACATGAGTAGTCCAGAAAAGTTATACAATGCCTAATGTTGGTGTATTTTTGTAATTAGGTATATGTAAATGTGTAAAATAAATGTTTTTGTAACAGTGGTCATATCTTTTTATGGATAATTGTCGATAAACAATATACCACGTGGTTTTGTCGCATCTACACAAATTAATGCATATCTCTAAAAATACATGAAAAATCTAAGCATATACACAAAAATCATATGCAAATGTAATGTTTCAGAAGTATTATCATAAATGATTGTCAATTATACATACACTGTGCCCATATCTGGTGGATATTTGATTAAATTAATGAGATAGTTTTTGTCAATGTTCTCAATCGAGGGTATTTATAATAATGGGGAAAGAAACAACACAGATTAATTACATAAAATGCCAAGGCTGTCCTGGGGAAACGACAAATGAGTACAATAATTCCACTAATATCAGCAAAACAAAATAATGTTTAAAAAGCGATCGTCAATAATTCTACCAATATCAACAAAATGAACAATCACCTCTCACCTAAAGAAAGTTGAAACAGTGATTGTCAATAATTCCACCAATATCAACAAAATAAAAGAAAGTTTAAACAATGGTCGTCAATAATTACACCAATATCAACAAAACAAAAGTAAGTTTAAACAGTGATCGTGAATAATTGCACCAATATCAACAAAACAAAAGAAAGTTTCAACAATGAGCGTCAATAATTCCACCAATATCAACAAAACAAAAGAAAGTTTAAACAGTGATCGTGAATAATTACACCAATATCAATAAAACAAAAGAAAGTTTAAACAGTGATGGTCAATAATTCTTCCAATATCAACAAAACAAAAGAAAGTTTAAACAATGATCGTCAATAATGACACCAATATCAACAAAACAAAAGAAAGTTGAAACAGTGATTGTCAATAATTCCTCCAATATCAACAAAACAAAAGAAAGTTTAAACAGTGATGGTCAATAATTCCACCAATATCAACAAAACAAAAGAAACTTTAAACAGTGATGGTCAATAATGCTACCAATATCAACAAAACAAAATAAAGTTTAAACAGTGATCGTCAATAATTCCATCAATATCAACAAAACAAAAGAAAGTTTAAACAGTGATCGTCAATAATAACACAAATATCAACAAAACAAAAGAAAGTTTAAACAGTGATGGTCAATAATTCTACCAATATCAACAAAACAAAACAAACTTTAAACACTGATCGTCAATAATTCTACCAATATCAACAAAACAAAAGAAAGTTTAAACAGTGATGGTCAATAATGCTACCAATATCAACAAAACAAAAGAAACTTTAAACAGTGATCGTCAATAATTCTATCAATATCAACAAAACAAAAGAAAGTTTAAACCAGTGATCGTCAATAATAACACAAATATCAACAAAACAATAGAAAGTTTAAACAGTGATGGTCAATAATTACACCAATATCAACAAAACAATAGAAAGTTTAAACAGTGATCGTCAATAATAACACAAATATCAACAAAACAATAGAAAGTTTAAACAGTGATCGTCAATAATTACACCAATATCAACAAAACAAAACAAAGTTTAAGCAGTGATCGTCAATAGTTCTACCAATATCAACAAAACGAAAGAATGTTTAAACAGTGATCATCAATAATCGTACTGCTTCCCAAAAATAATGGACTACAGTTAAGCTAACCATCAGTTTATTCCTTGATGACACAAAGTTAGCACGAGTTGTACATATACACAAAGTTATGCTGGGTGTCCAAAATATAGAACATGATGAGTATGAGCGTGTTGAATGTTCATATGATGAGTTGAGTAAATGTGTTAAAAGGCTGAAAATACAAAAAAAAATACAATATATAACACATATTACCTAAACAATGAACAATAATTATAACAGTTATGGCGTTCCATACATTTAAAACATTGATCAACATGAGTAGTCCAGAAAAGTTATACAATGCCTAATGTTGGTGTATTTTTGTAATTAGGTATATGTAAATGTGTAAAATAAATGTTTTTGTAACAGTGGTCATATCTTTTTATGGATAATTGTCGATAAACAATATACCACGTGGTTTTGTCGCATCTACACAAATTAATGCATATCTCTAAAAATACATGAAAAATCTAAGCATATACACAAAAATCATATGCAAATGTAATGTTTCAGAAGTATTATCATAAATGATTGTCAATTATACATACACTGTGCCCATATCTGGTGGATATTTGATTAAATTAATGAGATAGTTTTTGTCAATGTTCTCAATCAAGGGTATTTATAATAATGGGGAAAGAAACAACACAGATTAACTACATAAAATGCAAAGGCTGTCCTGGGGAAACGACAAGTGAGTACAATAATTCCACTAATATCAGCAAAACAAAATAATGTTTAAAAAGCGATCGTCAATAATTCTACCAATATCAACAAAACGAACAATCACCTCTCACCTAAAGAAAGTTGAAACAGTGATTGTCAATAATTCCACCAATATCAACAAAACAAAAGAAAGTTTAAACAATGGTCGTCAATAATTACACCAATATCAACAAAACAAAAG
>MJUT01051901.1:42533-58468 GCA_002080005.1 Gigantidas platifrons
TTTTTAGGATTCTACTTCTACATCTAGTAGACCAAGAAATATTTATCAAGTGATTTATTTTATTTTAATCATTTTTTAATACTGCTCTCATTTCTTTTACAATTTCCTTATAGTGGAAAAGATTAATTTATTTAAAATGTCTCAAATTGAGTCAACTTAGCCGTAATTATAAAGGTGACAGGTGTGATGTTTTTCAAACAATTATCTCATATTTTAGCCATGGGCAGTAATCAAACAAGTGACATGTTTATTGATCACTGCTTTAATTTTCTAATTAGGGGCACAATCATAAATATTTGGTTACACTTTTGAATTTCTCAATTAATTCCATTCAGGACACCATTTGAAACTTCTTGTTATTTCACCCACGTGGATGTTTGTTTTGGTTTGCTAATCACGGCTTTGTTATGGAAATTTCGTATCGATATCAATCAGTTGATTTAGAAATGAATGATTGGCGCATGTGACGTCACGAGTGGTTCAACCTCGTTATCGCACTCAAAATCTGCATAATTTCTAGGTCAGCAGAAAGGGCGATAAAACGGGTGTTTATCCCTTTGTACGTATTGTTAATCACATGAAAGTGAAAAAGAAATTATTTTTACAGCATTTTGGAAGTATTTCACTAAGTTTTGTGAAAAATAAAAAAATCGTGTCATTTGTCCTTTAAACTATTTATTACATACTTCCGACATCTAGAAAAGAGACACCCATATTGGCCTGAGACGAAGTCGAGGCCCATATTGGCCCGGGCCAATATGGGCCTCGATATGGAAATGATCTTGTAGTAATCCAATAACCGGTTATTTTCCCAGGGTGTGAAAATATGGACAGTTTACTTCCGGTCATGTTGGTCATACAAAAATGCCTTTATTTTAACTAAGTATGTAATAAGGCTAGATATTACATAGGACACCCAGAAGATGTGTTGTCACACATTGATGATCTAAGTTTGAAAAGTTTGAAGGTAGATGTCACCTATGTAGTGGTAAATGAAGCCCATTGTATTCTTGATTGGGGCAAAGATTTTCGGCCAGAGTATAGGCACATTGTGGACCTTAGGCCTCATATTTCCAAAATTCGAATGTTAGCTGTGACCGCTACAGCGAGTCACAGTTCTAAGAAAGCTATAGCTTTCAATCTTGGAATGAGAGAGTTTCAGCAGATAAGTAGTTTGCCTGCAATCAATGCCAATGTTATGCTATCTGTCTGTGAAAGGACACCTTCATTTGGTGGAAATTACACAGCTGAAGAGGCATATAATTATGTGTTTAAGCCTCTTCTTTTAGAATTTAATAAACTGGGACAGTCTTTTCCCCTGACAATTATATACTGTAAACTGCAATGGTGTTCATATGAGGTTCATTTGTCGAGGAGATTACTTGGACAGAGTATAGATTTGTCTGTTGTTCAGTTTCCTGAAGAGGTGAGTTTAAATTTATATTTTCTAGATCTGATGTCAATGTAGTAGTACAAAAATGTAGAGGATGGCAAGTCTTCTATCTTCATTCCCGTAAGTATTTTCTTGGGTGCATGTCTGGTGATTATTGTACACTTTATCAGCAGATATGTCCATTATGGGAATGTATGATGCAATACAACATGATGGATGTTTGGGAGAGAATTTCTCATCCATATACAGTAAAACCTGTATTAAGAAGTCACCATTGGGAAAGCTGGCCTTTGAAGACAGGTGACCTTTAAATTCAGGTTCATCTTATATAAAATCTGCTATATCCTCTATCCTGTGCTGAATTTCACCTTAAAAGTTCAATGAGTGGTTCATTCATGCTGGTATCCTCATCAGGCTGTGTTAACTAAGTTTGAATAAGAATTTCCTTTTTCTGATGACTTTTATTGACAATAGGACCATACAAATGTAATTGCAAATAAATTGAATCAATTATCATAAGCATGAAACTATTGTCATAGCATGTATCCAAGATCCAAACATCAAACTGGATTGTGCTAACTGCAAAGCAAAACATAAAACAAAAACAAATTAATTAAAAGCAAGCAAAATAAAAAAGAAATATGCAAATTAAAATAATAGTAGCCCCTCAAAGTATAATGCACTTTCTTTGATCACAAATAAGGCAAGCAGCTCAGCAATTCTGTCATTAAATACGGAGGGAACCGCCAACCATGAGCAGGTAACTGACAAACCTTATCATGTACGGTTGCAAGTCGAGTGCACCCTTTTTTGTTGTTTACAAAGTGGGGCACGAAGTCGCAACGCAGAGGTGATAGGCTACAGTGATTGTATAGGTAAACTAACTACCTTAACCACTCGGCCACTCAGGCCCCTTTTTTATTAACCAATCATGGTGCCCATTAAGAGCTGAATAATCACAATATATACAACATATAGGATTGATTTAAATACACATAATATGACAGCAAGGGACAGAATAAACATACACATGAAACAAACATTGTATGACATTCTAAAATAAACAATAAACAAGATAAAAGGCCGTTGGCCACTGGTCCCCCGACGCCAAGGTTATATCGTAAGATTAAATTTTGAAACTACTGTAAACTAGAGGGTCAGGTGAGCCTGTATCACTCATAATTCTGAAAGGGGACCATCCAAGGACCATTTTGAAGTAAAAAAAGGGGAGTAACTCTGGTTAGATTTGTCGAAAAATCATCATTATCGAACTTGACCTAGATATTCATGAGATACAATTACATACCAAACCTTGTTTCAATCTGACTTTTTGTTCACAAGTTATAATTTGGAAACCAAAATATTAGCAATTTTGAAGTAAAAAAAGGGGAGTAACTCTGGTAAGATTTGTCGAAAAATTATCGCTATCGCACTTGACCTAGATATTCATGAGATACACTTACATACCAAACCTAGTTTCAATCTGACTATTTGTTCCCAAGTTATCATCTGAAAACCAAATATTTAGCAATTTTGAGGTATAAAAAGGGGCACAACTCTAGTAAAAATAGTCGAAAAATTGTCATTATCGAACTTGACCTAGATATTCATAAGATACACTTACATACCAAACCTAGCTTCAATCTGACTTTTCATTCACAAGTTATCATCTGGAAACCAAAAAGCACACGGATGATACCCATTTCTATAGTCCCCTTCGACGAAGCGTCAGGGGACAAAAACTGGAATATTTTTAATGTAGCAGGAGCAACTCCATTAATCATTAGTGCATCTGTTGTCTCATCGACATTTACCCCATATCTCTTTTTACTTATATCAGAGAAGAACAGGGCCTAAATATGGAAGCAGTGTACCCTGTCTACCACTCAAGAAAAGATTGGTGTTGGACAAACTCATTTTATAGGACAATGAGTCCTGCACCATTCTAAAAAGATGACAGATTTGTGACACCTACCTTGTAACTTTTTTTTACTGTAAAAGATATTTATTTTTGACATTTTCCTTCTTTATATCATACTGCAACCAATAATAGATGTAAAGGATTGCACACATTATTGTGGGGCACATAGTACAAGTTAAGACATGGGAGACAAGTTGTGAAGTTGTACTTTCCCAAGTACATTGACAAGGTAGTAATTATTGAGATAAAACAGACGTGTTATACAGTTTGGTTACACTGGGAGGATATTTCAATATGTTTTTATTTGTTTTAAAAACATTTTCGGGTTCAGACATTGTTTAGATTGGAGAAATGGAGCGCTGGAGATGGTGTGTCGTGATAACCACCCCCCTTTTTTGTAATGTGACCAAAAGTACATTTCCGCGTGATGTCTTCAACCTCTAAAATAACCAAAGGGGACAAACAAATGTATCTGATGTGAACTGTGCCAATTACACACTTAGTGCACGCCTTCATTCAATGCTGTGCATCATTCCCTTTGCTGAGATGTACGCTATGGCGGCCGCCATTAAAAACATGGATTCAGCCTTTACCTGACCCCGATAACAACAAAAAAATCCGAGGGGTCACGAGTACCAGACTATTCAAATATCGAGAGCGCATATCAACAGACTGACAGAGAGACGAAGAAGCAGAAGATTTTTAGTATCCTGAACTGAAGGTGTTGTTTTTGGTGAAAACTGTTTTGGAGAGGTAATTTGCATATCACAAAGCACCACCACCAAGATTTTCGTTTTAAACTCTGGTTGATTGATTGATTGATTGGTGTTTAACGTCCAGCGAGCAATTTTTCAGCTATCCTCGTATGACAATAAACCGGTCAGTCATTACATTGGATAATGTTTGATTATTTTTTTCATGTTTGAAAAGTAAAAATTTTTTTCTTTTTAATTATGTTCCTCATCTATTCTTGCTCACATGTGTAAAGTTCCATGGAAAAAAGATCGATAATAAAAACACACTGACCCATATTTGTTGTGTACGGTTTTTCCAAATGGCGTCCTATTACGTCACATAAGGCCGGTCAAAGGTCAATAAAGCACATGGTTTTGTCTTAGGCTAACCAAACTTAAAAAGTAAACCAGATTTAGAAAGTATGGTATTTTAGCTTTTTCAGTGGAATTGTTTTGTCTGAAAAATGTCGAAAGATGTTTTCTTTTAAATAGTTTGAAATTGAAGAATTGAAAATTAATTATTTGATGCAAATATTAAACTTGCCTACCCATAAATGGCATATATAATAATGTACATTTGTATTTAGTCCAATGAATTTGGTGTTTTTGCTTGTCAATACAATCTATTAGACTAACTACATTCTGCTGTATTTTTGGAAAACAATTAATGACTGATTTCAATTTATTTTAATAACATTTAATATCACTCACTTACAATGAACACAAACAAAAATGGTGGAATCTGAAAGATTAATCATCATATTTTCAAAGTATTTTAAAATACAATTTGCGTGGCCTACATTCCAGAAACGGTCATGAACTGTGATGACGATTATGTCAACAAACCGGAAAGTTGAAAATGTTCGGGGAATACCATCCCTTAAAATATAGTTCACAGGCAGAATGGCCAGGTAAAAAGGACATTAGTAAAAAGGAGCTTTTTTACTTGCATGAAATTTGTTCATTTCAATCTTACCTGTTTGGATCTCATTTTAAACGCTTCAGGTTTTAAAAAATTGCTTCAGCGTCCTTTTACATAATACCAACACAGAGTGACGTCATTGGCCTCGTGCAGCCCGAGAATGGTAAATCAAAACAAATGACCGACTTTATTGCATGACCGAGCAGATGTCACGACACGATATATTCAGGACGATAACTCTGGTTGAAGAGCAGTGCTCGTGTTGTTTGATTTACGTTGTTGCAACTTGCATTAGCAACAACCAGGCTTTTCAAAATGTTTATAATATAATGAAATAAACCATACAAAGGCACAGACATTATTCCCAGAAGCACACAACACTTTTCCTTTTCAAGATATCTTTAAAAATAAAAAAGTTATGCTCCTTTGAAAAATCTTTTTTTTTACACATTAAAAGACTTCATTTTCACAAATGTTTGAAAAACATGTTCCTACTCTCCCACATAGACAGTTGTACTGAATTGGGTAAAATATGCATATCAATATTCACTATTAGTCCTCAGCTTTTAACTTTAACCATTTGAAGTCTGAAAAATAAGATTAAAACCTTTTTTTTTTGCAGTTCCCACAGGGGCTTGAATCGCTTTCATAGAGGTCACGCGGCCTATATACCCTATATACTAACAAGGGATGTAACGACCAACGTAGCCAAGCCACTACCAGTTCTGTTTCAGGCTTGAAAAAAATATAAAAATCACACATTCAAACAATCTTTGTTGACATTCGCTAGCATATTGATTTATCTTTCCGACGAGACATAATTTTTCACAACTGCTTCACTCTAGAAGTCAGAGCACCCCTGCAAACTTGAAACTTTGCTCCAAAATAGGTCACCAACGTTTTGCTCGGACACAAGTCAACGGTAAAACTCCAAGAGTAAAGAGCACAATTGCGGACAATATCCGCATAAATCCTGACTGTCGTAAATACCTATGAACGCCTTCGACTCAACTATTACCAGAACAGTTCACATAGTGCAGACGAAAAGCAGTAACTCACGTTTTACAGTCCGGTATAAATCCTTTCAAATGCTGGAAGCCATTGTTAAAATACACAGCAGCAAATGAAATCTGTCATCTGATTGGCTAATATTTCTCACGGCAGGGTAAGTGTTTTTACTTATTCGTAACATATAAGAAATATTGTAAATGATTTTTAGGTATAATATAATCATATAAAATTACATCTAAAAGTAATTCTCACTGAAATTATTGTAAAGCATACAATGTATATTTCAAGCGTTATCAGAATGTGGGCGTGTCGTGAGAAATATTAACCAATCAGATGACAGATAATTTTCATTTGCTGCTGTGTATTTTAACAATGGCTTCCAACATTTGAAAGGATTTATACCGGACTGTAAAACGTGAGTTACTGCTTTTCGTCTGCACTATGTGAACTGTTCTGGTGATAGTTGAGTCGAAGGCGTTCATAGGTATTTACGACAGTCAGGATTTATGCGGATATTGTCCGTAATTGTGCTCTTTACTCTTGGAGTTTTATCGTTGACTTGTGTCCGAGCAAAACGTTGGTGACCTATTTTGGAGCAAAGTTTCAAGTTTGCAGGGGTGCTCTGACTTCTAGAGTGAAGCAGTTGTGAAAAATTATGTCTCGTCTGAAAGATAAATCAATATGCTAGCGAATGTCAACAAAGATTGTTTGAATGTGTGATTTTTTAATATTTTTTTCAAGCTTGAAACAGAACTGGTAGTGGCTTGGCTACGTTGGTCGTTACATCCCTTGTTAGTATATAGGGTATATAGGCCACGTGACCTCTATGAAAGCGATTCAAGCCCCTGTGGCAGTTCCCATTAAATCAAAAATTGAAAACTGAATTATCTCCCTTTACGAAAATGTAATTCTAGTAAAATTAGACAAATTGCTTGCTGCATTAACATACTTTTCTTATTTTTTTAACTTTATTTCCTAAAATAACAAATTTAGTGCTAATTATTATGCTTCAAGTTAATTATTTTTTAAATCTTTGCAAATAATTGTGAAAATATTTAACCTGTCAAAATCACTAATCAGGACATAATTTTTCTTAGTCATCAGCTTTAACAATTATTATAGCGTATATTTTAGGGAAGAAATGCTTCGTTCTACTTAAATTGTAGGCAAACAGTGCTCGATACACAAAAATCCAGTTCAAGATACTGAAAAATACCTCAAAAACTACACTAGACTATAGCAAAATTGTAAACCGGAAAATGAAAATTATCTCCCTTTGATTACTATATTCCTTGCAACCATGTAATTGGTAAGACGATACTCGTCATTTATCAACCAAGAACGGAATTAAAATCATGTTTTGATATAATGAATAGTTGACAGACTTTAAAATCTATCTAAAAATTACAAATATTAGGATGTTACTGTCAAAAATAGTCAATGACATGTTTTTTTGTACTTCCATAAAGGCTTCTGTCCATTACCTTTGACTCATGATTGTAGAAAAGTGGTCGACAATGGAGAACATTCACCCCTTTTCCCATCAGGTGGCGTCACTGTACCAACGGTGGTTACGAAAACGTTTGTTTTCAGATAAACGCTTGTAACCAATGTAATCAAATGGCAATAGCATTACCTACATGGTGTCCTTGAGCTGAAAACGTTACGTAATATGACGGTGTGCACGGCATATAGAAAGAACGGAAGTGATCATAAAAGATTTTAATATGATATCTCCTATACCCTTTTTCTAGTTTATTTCAAAGTCACCGGTAACAATCATAGGACCCAATGGCAATGGCAATGTCAATGTAAAATTGCACACGTGTGTTTTTTGTTTGTTTTTTTTTAACTTCATTTGGGTCTAATGAAAATTTGCACACACGTTTTTCAGAGTTAATTGAACCAGGTTGAAAATTATACACATGTTTTTTTCACACTATATGGTCTAACCATGTAAAATTGCATATTCGCTTTTGCATCAAATGTTTGAAGATCCCCACTGAAGCGCAAGGGCAGGCAAATGCAATACAGTGACCAAAAGAAAAAGGACAATCGTTGCTATACAAAACACTACACAGAAAACTATCTTTTATCCCACAGTCAGATTTTTTCACAGGAAACAAAAATCAGATTTTGAATTTTTGGACATAAAAAAAAATCAGTAATTTGTCTTCAAATTTTTATAATAAATTTCTCCTTGAGAACTGCAGGGCCGGATATCTTTCAACTCAGTTTATTTTGTTTCTTTAAAATAAAAAAAAAAAACATCTAAAAGTTAAAAAGGTCGTCCTCTTAATGACATGAATATGTGTCTAGGCTGCGTCCATGCAACTTCGTATTATATAATAAGATTTGATTTTTGGTGTTTAACGCCACTTTCAGCAATATTTCAGCTATATCTTGGCGACAAGTTTTAGTGGTGGAAGAAGCCGGAGTACTCGGAGAGAACCACCGACCATGGGCAAGCAATGGTAAACTTTATCACTTGGGGCTGTGAGTCGAGTGCACCCTTTTTGTAATTTACAAAGCTGGGCACGAACCCACGCCGTATTGGTGATAGGCTTGTATGAGTTGCTAGATCCAACGACCTAACTCATTGAGCCACCCGGGCCCCGTATTATATAATAAGTGTCCGGTTTTCAAGAAACCTTATGCAAGAAAGTTCACAACAGTTCAATTATTGCTTCTGATCTGCGGATTTCTCCCGATAAGATTGATTCCTTACAAAGTAAACCTTCAAAGAGATAAAGTTGCATTTTAATGATTTTTTTTATCACCGTATGTAACGCTATCGTGTAATTTAATAAACACCGTCCAAATATATCTTGTATTTTGTGTAGAGGTTGGTAAATAGCTTGTATTACCGTTGAAATGAAACCGTACACTTCTTGTTTCATGACGGTCAGTTTTCTTTGCTGGAGGAAACCGGAGTTCCCTGAGAAAAAAAAACCATCGACCTGCCGAAAGTCACTGACAAAAGAAATCACATTAGTATTATTACTAATTAATAATAATCAAGTGACTGTTGATGAAAAATAAAATCCACATAATATGACTGTTAATGAAAAAAAAAATCAACATTATCTATAATACGACCCAGGTATTCACGTTTTATTTTTTTCCCATATCTTCAGAATGTTTAATTTGATGCCTTTATTTGAATGACTTAAGAGAAAGCTGAAATCCTAAAATGTTTAATTTTGTATTTTTCAATTTTCGCAAACAGTTTATTGTTAAGAATCACAAAATTAACACCCTTAAAAAAATCCGCTTAAATAGTAGATTAATAAATGTAGATATTTATGTTTCAGACAGAATATGTTTTAACATCATGTTGGGAGTCAGTGGGTAAGTGTTGCATACGGCAATTTTTCAGCTATATCACGACGAGACCAATTTACTTTTCAACATGAAGATGAGGCCCCAACACGATTATTATTTTTTTTTAAGTATTTATATCTAAAAACTGATATAGATGTACATAATTTTCTATGATAAAGCTCTATATCTTAAAGACACGCCACCGTTATTGGAATCGGACACCGTGTACATAAAATTCGCCAAGAATACATTTTTTTAATTGATTGAGATTCTAACCATTGATAATTTTTATTTATCATGAAAACATAAAATCGGGATACAACAAAACTAGAAAACCAACACGAAAATCATTTATAAAGGGAAATACAAAGAATGTGAACCAATATCAAACTTTGTTCACAACTACATCTACATGTATACATGTGTATGTAATTGTACTAGTATTACTTCATTCTACAGTTATTGTACGTGTACTATGCGTATTTCCTTAGTACAAAATTATTAAAAATATTGATTTTTGCTCATGGAGGACAAAAGAAAATAAATATAAGAATGTAATTTTATTTCATATTCGCATTCACAGTTAGTAATAGGTGCCCGTGACCCAGATATGATTGCAACGTTGTCCTTGTCTTATTTCAACGTGATGACGTGATCACTTTACATAGGTTACAAACGTCTCTGCGAAAATAAAACGCTCAGCTAACCACCGTTAGTACTCGAGCGACACCTGTTGGGTAAATTTGGGTGAATGTTCCCCATTGCCTCAACATGTGTTTTTTTCTAAAA
Organism: Gigantidas platifrons; assembly: GCA_002080005.1. Lineage (NCBI taxonomy): Eukaryota > Metazoa > Mollusca > Bivalvia > Mytilida > Modiolidae > Gigantidas > Gigantidas platifrons. The sequence goes on from MJUT01051901.1 coordinate 52,628, forward strand.
AGGATCACTTAAACGTTTTCACAAAAGCAGAACACTGTCTAATAAGCCGTACTTTCAAGCACCTTTTGAAGAACGTGTTGGGAATATGGTAAGAAATACAAAATCGAATTATCTCCCCTACACTGGTCGTTGCTAGTTGCATGGTTTGTAAACTTTGTTGTTTGACTCCCCAGTTTTTGTTACAGCGAATAATATTACTTAGAAAATGGAAACATCTTTATTCAAACATATTCATAAAGGAATGTACTACATTTTAAGCACGGGATGTGACTTTTGTGGAATTAAAAAAAAAGGGGGGGGGGGCAAAACAGGCTGCACAAAAAAAAAACACTTTGAAGTGTCATATATTATAGGTTTGTGACTTCCTACTTACTGTCTGTTATGGTGACTCATGAAAATGAAAAAAAACAGCAGATTATACATGTTAAAACACTGTTTCTGCAAGTATACTATAATTGATAGGGACACCCTATTGTGGGGTAGTTATTAGTTGTCGTTCAACCGTGGACACATTGGTTTGTGTGTATTTACTTTTATTCTAGTTGACCAATTTTGCATTATGTTTTACCCTTGTTTGTCTGTCTTTCCCTCTGTCATGTTTTGCCTCAATCCTCAATCTTATGGCCTTATGGCACAACTTGTCTCGTTGGTGCTGTAGTTTTCTCCACTGTGCTTGTTCCCTCTGTAATTTTCTCTCAGTGCTTGTGTGATGGTACGGTTTTTAAGATTGGGATCGAGTCTTATTTTTGAAGCGGCCTGTTTGGTTGATGAATTCTGCCACTACTCGTAGTTTACTTTTGGTTTCCTCTATATTTTCATCCTCCAATTGTGCTAGTAGGGTGGCCATGTTGATCTTTCTAATTCCTACTTCTTTCGTTAACTTTATCATCATTTCTTCTCTGTCGTTCTCATATAGTTGGCACTCTAGTAGGAAATGTGATGCTGTTTCTCTCTGGCCACACAGGCATAAGTTTGTAGTGTTGGTTTGGCCTGTTTGATGTTTGTAGTTGTTTAGTATGGAGTATCCAGTTCTTAATTGTGTGAGAATGCTGAAATATTCTTTGGACAGGTGGTCATATAGTATGTTATTCTTGGTTCTTTTTCATACAGTTCTCTTCCCCTTTCTCCAATGTCCCATCGTCTTTGCCATTTAATCAGTGTACTTTTATGTGCGCTTTGTTTTATGTCCTGTAGGGTTATTACATTATCTTCGGGTGGTAATTTCTTTGCTTCTATAGCTGCTGTTTTAGCTAGGATATCAGCTTCGTCATTCCCCTGTATTTCTGCATGTCCTGGTGTCCATATTATGGTGGTCATCATGCCTTTTTTTTAGATCTTCAATATATTCTTTGATATCTCTGATAATGTCGATATAGTGTTTTGGTGTCCAGTTTAGGGTCAGGAGTCCTACTGCACTCTGGCTGTCAGAGAATATTTTTAGAGTGTTAACCATGTTGTAAAAGTTTTCCCTTATACAGTACTCCAGGACCATGACTATTGCCACAAAGTCTGCTAGCAGGATTGATCCTCTCTGTGCTACTGGCCGGTGAAGGCGTACTGCTGGCTTGACATGCTCTGAGTATACATGTATGATGGCGCCTGCCCCACATGGTCCTGGGCTAGGCATGATCCGTCTGTGAATGCTATTGCCTGATCGATGTTTGTGTTTCCTAACTGTTCATCTATTTCTACTTGACACTGTCTTTTTTGTTCTTCTGTTCTTGATTTGGAGTTACCAAGTCTATTCCAGTATGATGGTCTAGTTAGGGTCATTTGTAGTTCTCCTGCTCTATATGCAAATTCTGGCTCAATAAGTTTGATGTTAATACCAGTTTCTTTTTCCATTTCTGTGGCTTGGCTTAATGCTTTGCCCATTGGAGTGGAGTGTGTGTCGTAGTGGTCTTGTTCTTCATATCTAAGCAGCTGTTGTTTGATAGGTTCCTGTATAGATTTTGACTGGACTTTGGCTATTTCTCTAATGGAGATTTCTTCAATCCTAAAGTCTATAGGTTTCCCTTCAATAACTTCACTTTGTCTTGGATTTGGTCAAATGTTGTGAAATTTGGCTGTGTTAAGAATTGCAAAAGGTCTGTCAACTTTCATTTTGACAAGAGTATATGTGTCGCATGTTCACCTTCTTTTTTTTCATTTTATTATATTTTTTGCTGGTAAAATACTGCCATACAAATTTGTTTTAATTAAACCGCAATTAAGGTGTTGCCTGATTGTTGAGCCACTTTTTCAACTGTTATAGTGTTGGAATAAGTTACAAAATGTACAACAAATACCGAAGTTGGAGAAAAAAGATGGCTTATAAGATACAATTTCAAAAAGTTGACCATAATATAGGTCCTACACACAAAATTTCATATGTGAAAAGTGCAAACTGGAAATTATACAGACTTCTAAGAAATTAACATAATTGTTGTAGTTGTGACAAACAGTAGTCTGCACAAAGCAATTTTTCCCCCCTAGTCAAGTTTGCTAAAGGTGCAAAATAATACATATTTGCAATATCATTCCAAGGGAATGGGAGTTACAATAACCATTATACAAATGTAGCTATTAGTTAAATCCTGTCCATTTTGTGTTTGTAGTCAGTACTATACCAGTCCAATTTTAACGCATAATTCCATGGAATGGTTTTGATAATACATTGTGTATTTGATTTTCTTTCTTCAGATGTATGAGTAATGGACTGATGGCCGGGATGAACATGAAGGGCTAGAAGGATAAATTCCTGTTTGCAAAGTCATCCTTATTTAAACTAATCAAAGGTTAGTGATTATTATTAAGATTGTCATTTTTTAAACGATCGAGCGTTAGTGAGATATTGTTTAATGCTAGCGCTCGTGTAAACCGGAAAACACTGCTTTACACAACATGTGTCGCAACCTTCCACCCAGACAAAACTATAGTCCATATAGAGTCAATTGTAAGAGGGCGAGTAGCTTAAATATCAGAAAGAGCATGCATGCAACATTCATATATTATAAATCCCCCTCAATATCGGGTACTTGTATGCACGTTTGCTCATCTATCAGTATTTCTTTATTGCAACGCAGATTTTGCAGATGGATATTTCAATATCTAGAAATTGATATTGTGTTTGCAGCGCCTGCCCTTGTCCGACTGACGCCCTGCCCTTTTTCTCTATTTGTAACAGCGCTCTGCCCTTTGTGACTAACGTGGATGTCTTTTTCGTAAACACAAGTGCCCTTTTTATATGTGTTTTCATTTTTTGTCGCTAATATGTCGCCAGTTTGGTTCACGTTTTGAACAACTGTTTCATGTTTACATTGTAGCGCCCCCTATCTAATTTGAATATGTCAAAGTTAAATTTAGAACATTAACTAATGTAACGTATATCGATCGATTTTCTGATTAGATTTCACGGTAATTATAAAAATTTGAACTTTGAAATTCATATCATTCACAATTCCTTCCCGGAAAAGACGTTTGAAAGAAAGTGGCAAAGGAAAACAAAAGTTTGACATCGTATTTTTCAACTTCGTAAGTCGATATAAAAAATGAGTTATTCCCTTTGTTATACATTTGTACTTGAAACAAACCAAAATTAACAAAATCTAATATGCCATTTACATTTTTTTGTACATTATTTTATTATCAAAACACAATAAAACCACTTAAGTTTAATCTGAAATAAAAACCTGTCTACTTAAACTGAAACAAAGACAATATTTAGCAACAACCAGTTCTATACATTACCTGTAGTAATAACACACGTGCGTAAATAGACATCCATTACAATACGGATATTTTGAAAAACTTTCCAATATTGGTATAATAAAAATTTAAGATCAATTATATCAAATTTTGTTCTACTTTGGATTGAAGTTCATATTTCTCTAGACAGCAATCTTTATTTTTTTAAGTAAATTAACCACAGATTAGCCCATTAAATAGAAAATTAACTGATTCAGACCCCCCTGACACTCCTAGAAAAAGACATAGTGGTCACAAAGTGGGCTTTGATAACAATTGGAAGTTAAATCGACCATGGCTTGAGTGTGTTGAAAATAGTATGAAGTGTTTCTTGTGTACCAGACACAATATGAAAAATGTATGGGCTACAACAGGATGTGTGTCACTTAGACTAGATAAAATTAAAGAGCACGAATCAAGTACTGACCATATTAACTCTGTAGCTATAGAAGCTCTGTGCATTAAAGTGCCCTTTTTCAGCCAACGTTTATGCATACAAGTGCCCTTTTCAGAAGTAGAACCCTGCCCTTTTGAAATCCTAGCTAGAACACTGGTTTACTATGTAAGAGACTTTGATTTTCGTACTGCGTCTGAAAATTGACATTTGAACAACAAAAAATGCGTGTGGATATTTCAGCAAGTGTACAAAAATTGTATCTTTCTACTTTTGTCCTGTTCCGAAATGTGTGTTTTCTGTTTTTAATTTTAGAATAAATTTTAAAACATATAGTCTATTTATATCCTACGCTGCTGGGGGTTACAATTCAACTGGTTTGTCAGTGTCGTTAGTTCTCGACCATCGTAGTTTTGTTCAGGATTGGGAACCAGTGCTTTAGACAACACGTGTTCTAATGTTTGACGTACTGTCTAATGGAAAGTCTAGAAAATCCCGAAGAGGTTTTGACCTGTTAACCTTGACTCACTGCTGACGTATTTATGTCAACAATACATTCTTTTAAAGTATGTTCCACCTAAAAATAAGCATGAAATGAAAGTATCGATGTAGGGCAACCGGCAAACAAACTTGGACACAAATAATGGAAAAAAAACCCTGTATAATACTCCAGTAGGTGTCCGTAAATGGATGAGGGAATTCCGGGAACTGAATGTTGATGTTGGCTTCAAAACAACAGGGCTTTCAATAAGTTTTGAAGTAGTAGGCTATTTCCAAAAAGTAGGTGGAGAAATGCGCCGACATTTTTCGGCCAGAGGTTTGCTTTGAAGTAAACATTTTGTGTAATTTTTTTTTATTTAAATAAAGCAAAGTATTTTATTTAAATTCACAGATAAATACAAATTTTAGTGGATCTTTTCAACCATTTGTCTTAATCAGGAAAAAGCTTGTAATATTTGTCCATTTCAAAGCTTTCAATATTTACCAAAAGCGTAAATCAAGTCCTCTATCTTATTTTGCACAAAAGACATGTTTAAATTTGGCGCCAAATTGATATCCGCCTCCGATAATTTTTGCCTGTCCGGTCCAGAGTGATTCTTGTCAGTGTTATAGCTAGGATTTAAGAAGGGCAGGGTGCAAAACTGAAAAGGGGCAATTTTATGCATGCGACCTGTGAATAAAAGGGCAATATGTCAGGGGGTCTGAATCAATTAATTTTCTCTTTAATGTGTTAATCTGGGGTCATCCCAAGATGTCTACAGGTCAATTTTAGTTAATTAGACATTATTTTCCCTAAATATCTACTCCCTGATTAAAATTTATTCCCAAAATGTCTACAGGTCTTATGTTACTTAAAATATTTCATGAGATGCTGTATAAAGTACCATGATATAGCTGTTAATCTGTGGTTCATTTGCTTCATTTTGGTTTCTACTAAAAATAAAGAATGTTGTCTAGAAAAAAGGAAACAATAACCCAAGTAGAACAAAATTTGATATAATTGATCTTATGCAAATTATGGATCAATTTATACCAGTATTGTCCACAACACTGGTATAACTGTAAAATTTGTCAAAATATCTAATATTGGATACAACCATACTGGTTTATTTTTACCTTTTATACGAAATTTTTAATTATTGGATATTGTGGGTGTAAATAAGGTGCAAATAAGTACAAATTATATATTTGGTGGTCCAAACCTGGACGTCAATACAGAA
>MJUT01051908.1:1300-21500 GCA_002080005.1 Gigantidas platifrons
GATATCAATAAAACAATCACCTATCATCTCAAACCATTGAACACAGAAACAGCAAATGTCAACAATTACACCGATATCAATAAAACAATCACCTATCATCTCAAACCATTGAACACAGAAACAGCAAATGTCAACCATTACAGTGATATCAATAAAAAAATCACCTATCATCTCAAACCATTGAACACAGAAACAGCAAATGTCAACAATTACAGTGATATCAATAAAACAATCACCTATCATCTCAAACCATTGAACACAGAAAAAGACCATGACATATGGCATTTGAAATCCAGGTACCGACACAAAAAAGTGACAGGTTAACACCAGTTAATGGGATCCTAACCGTCTCATGCTGATAATTAGCTCTCCAAGACAATACAGATATAACAGAACAATAAATAATCTGAACAGAACAATAAATAATCTGAACAGATTTAAATCCTCTCAAAGAGACCACACATTATCACAAAAATGTATAAAACCATAAACATGAGTAGTACAATAGCAGGGTCATAAACATGAGTAGTACAATAGCAGGGTCATAAACATGAGTAGTACAATAGCAGAGTCATAAACATGAGTAGTACAATAGCAGAGTCATAAACATGAGTAGTACAATAGCAGGGTCATAAACATGAGCAGTACAATAGCAGGGTCATAAACATGAGTAGTACAATAGCAGGGTCATAAACATGAGTAGTACAATAGGAGGGTCATAAACATGAGTAGTACAATAGCAGGGTCATAAACATGAGTAGTACAATAGCAGGGTCATAAACATGAGTAGTACAATAGCAGGGTCATAAACATGAGTAGTATAATAGCAGGGTCATAAACATGAGCAGTACAATAGCAGGGTCATAAACATGAGTAGTACAATAGCAGGGTCATAAACATGAGCAGTACAATAGCAGGGTCATAAACATGAGGAGTACAATAGCAGGGACATAAACATGAGAAGTACAATAGCAGAGGCATAAACATGAGCAGTACAATAGCAGGGTCATAAACATGAGTAGTACAATAGCAGAGTTATAAACATGAGCAGTACAATAGCAGGGTCATAAACATGAACAGTACAATAGCAGAGTTATAAACATGAGCAGTACAATAGCAGGGTCATAAACATGAGTAGTACAATAGCAGAGTTATAAACATGAGCAGTACAATAGCAGGGTCATAAACATGAGCAGTACAATAGCAGGGTCATATACATGAGTAGTACAATAGCAGATTTATAAACATGAGTAGTACAATAGCAGGGTCATAAACATGAGCAGTACAATAGCAGGGTCATAAACATGAGCAGTACAATAGCAGGGTCATAAACATGAGTAGTACAATAGCAGAGTTATAAGCATGAGCAGTACAATAGCAGGGTCATAAACATGAGCAGTACAATAGCAGGGTCATAAACATGAGTAGTACAATATCAGAGTTATAAACATGAGCAGTACAATAGCAGGGTCATAAACATGAGTAGTACAATAGCAGGGTCATAAACATGAGTAGTACAATAGCAGAGTTATATACATGAGTAGTACAATAGCAGGGTCATAAACATGAGCAGTAGAATAGCAGGGTCATAAACATGAGTAGTACAATAGCAGGGTCATAAACATGAGTAGTACAATAGCAGGGTCATAAACATGAGTAGGACAATAGCAGGGTCATAAACATGAGTAGTACAATAGCAGGGTCATAAACATGAGTAGTACAATAGCAGGGTCATAAACATGAGTAGTACAATAGCAGGGTCATAAACATGAGTAGTACAATAGCAGGGTCATAAACATGAGTAGTACAATAGCAGGGTCAGTGAAGCTCCTATAATGATGGTAGTACAATAGCAGAGTCAGTGAAGCTCCTATAATGATGGTAGTACAATAGCAGGGTCAGTGGAGCTCCTATAATGATGGTAGTACAATAGCAGGGTCAGTGAAGCTCCTATAATGGGTAGTACAATAGCAGGGTCAGTGAAGCTCCTATAATGATGGTAGTACAATGGCAGGGTCAGTGAAGCTCCTATAATGATGGAATAATGTTGAGAGCATACCCCACCCCTACCTGAAGTGAACTTTTTAATGGCCGAGATCCCTACCCCTAAACCATATATATTTATGATCAGGGTGACTAGGCAAATTAAATGCCTTATAGCTCATGCCCCGGGGGGTCATACCCCACCCCCTACCAGAAGTGAACTTTTTAATGGTGAGATTCCCACCCCTAAACCATATATATTTATGATCAGGGTGACTAGGCAAATTAAATGCCTTATAGCTCAGACCCCGGGGGTCATACCCCACCCCTACCTGAAGTGAACTTTTTAATGGTTGAGATCCCCACCCCTAAACCATATATATTTATGATCAGGGTGACTAGGCAAATTAAATGCTTTATAGCTCAGGCCCCAGGGGGTCTTACCCCTACCTGAAGTGAACTTTTTAATAGTTGAGATCCCCACCCCTAAGCCATATATATTTATGATCAGGGTGACTAGGCAAATTAAATACCTTATAGTTCAGGCCCCGGGGGTCATACCCCATCCCCTACCTGAGGTGAACTTTTTAATGGTTGAGATCCCCTCCCCAAATCATATATATTTATGATCGGGGTGAATAGATAAATGAATTGCCCCAAGAGTTGAGGCCCGAGGTCACCCCCATCCCCTACCGGAAGTTTTTTATATAGCCGAGTATAAAACAAGACCAAATGATTTTGACTTGCAACTCATTTTAGTTAGTAATGTCCAAAGGGACAAGTTAAAAAAAATGTTAATGTAGAGGCCTGTGGGAAGCACCTATAGGCTATGGAATGTTCTGTATTAAGTTTATTCAGAGCAGAATGCAAGGTGAGTGACACAGGCTCAGCTCAGTGCTGAGCCTCTAGTTTACATGTGGTGCTTCATATCTGTATATTGTCAAATATGAATTGGCCATTTAGCTAACTTTGTAAAAGAACACAGCATATCAACAACAACAAAATTCACACCACTTCATTCCAATTCAAAGTTTTATTTAGAGTCGATACATAATATGCTTACTACACAAGCTCTAATGAGATTTTAAAATCGACTATAATTTTAGTATGAAAGGGGAAAAACAGTTAGAAAATCATCTTTGCTAGCTAAGGGTTACGATCTGCCTCCCCCTCTTCACTCTTGGATGTGTTAGCTGTAATTTCATGATTCCCTCACACTGTCATCTGCTGGATTTTGTCAGTTATGTCCCTTATAATGATATCATTTTCAGCCAATCGACATAAGGAATTCATTTCATCTCATGTCAAAATATGTACACAGTTAACTAACTAGAAAATTGAATGCCCCCGTCTCAACCCCCCCTCACCCCAATTCCAATTTACTACCTTAACTTTTGGCTTGGTTCTGAGGAATGTGTAGGGGTATAATGCAAAGAAAACGTCTTGAAGAGCCAAAATGGATTTTCAATATAACTTAATTTGAAGGAATGGTATATTATTTGGGTATGATGTAGAAAACTTATGTATAGACTTTAAAAGGGGTTTGTGTCTTAGTTTGTATCTGTAAGATACATACAATGCCCCCGCAGTTATAATTGCAAAAGGGTAAACCAATGTTTTGCTTATTCAGCATCAAGCAGAAATGACTGAAATAAATTAATTTGTACCTAGCAATGTGATGTTCGATTGATTGATTGATTGATTGATTGAATGGGGTTTAATGCAATTTTCAGCAGTATTTCAGCCATATCGTGGTGGTCAGTTTTAGTGGCGGAGTACCCGGAGGGAGCCGCAAGTATAAGGAGCGTTGTTTACACGTTAACAGGTTTCAGTGGCTAAGTTCATATAAGCATAATTTTGTGAAAAATTGTTGAAAATCAAAATCCATATAATATGCACACATTGAGTGTTGGTACTAACTGTCTACAAAATATAAAAGGTCTAGCTCAAAAACTGTAGGAGGAGTTAGCCAGACAAACCATATATCCTATATGGGGGTATAAATGAAAAGTCCAACTACCTGTCTTTTCGAGAATATTTGATGAAAATCAAAATCCTGTGGACATGCACGCCTCCATGATGTGTATAAACATCCTACAAAATATTAAAGCTGTAGCTCCAAAACTGTAGGCGGAGATAGCCGGACAAGCCATGTATTTATATCCGGACGGACAAACAAAATGACTAAGTCCAACTACCTGTCATTTTGAGAATATTTAATGAAAATCAAAATCCTGTGCACATGCACACCTCCATTATGTGTATAAACATCCTGCAAAATATTAAAGCTGTTGCTCCAAAACTGTAGGAGGGGTTAGCGGGACAAACCATGTTCCCTTTATGCAGCTAGTACGAAAAAAAGTTAGCAGGACAAACTATGCATACAATAGTGTGACGAACGGATGGACGGACGGACAGGGGTAAAACAATATGCCCCCCCCCCCGACTAATAGTCGCGGGGGCATAAAACACTAAACGTGCACCAAAAATTATCTGTGCTTTGTTGACTCATGGTAAAACCCAACATGTTCAATTTATATTTACATTTCTCTTACAAAACACATGTTTTTGTAACACTCATTCTGATTGGTTGCAACTATCTCTGATTGAAATCTGTGTATCCATGAAAATCCAGTCTTAATACTGCATGCTTAGCAGAGAAGCAAAAAATCCAAATTTTATAGTCTTTGGTTTTATCCGACTGGAGCTCGAATCCACAACCTACTGCAATCAATGCAGCAATTCATGCAGACATGTTAGTACATTGGTGAATTATCACTGTTTCTCAGCATGCAGACATGTTAGTACATTAGTGAATTATCACTGTTTCTCAGCATACAGATATGTTAGTACATTAGTGAATTATCACTTTCTCAGCATACAGACATGTTAGTACATTAATGAATTATCACTGTTTCTCAGCATACAGACATGTTAGTACATTAGTGAATTATCACTTTCTCAGCATAGACATGTTAGTACATTAATGAATTATCACTTGTTTCTCAGCATACAGACATGTTAGTACATTAATGAATTATCACTGTTTCTCAGCATACAGACATGTTAGTACATTAGTGAATTATCACTGTTTCTCAGCATACAGACATGTTAGTACATTAGTGAATTATCACTGTTTCTCAGCATACAGACATGTTAGTACATTAGTGAATTATCACTGTTTCTCAGCATACAGACATGTTAGTACATTAGTGAATTATCACTGTTTCTCAGCATACAGACATGTTAGTACATTAGTGAATTATCACTGTTTCTCAGCATACAGACATGTTAGTGCATTAGTGAATCATCAGTTTATCAGTTGAAAGTGAATACAAGAGAAGTTATACTGTTCATTAATTAAATAAATTTTACACTTTTTTGGAAACTAATTGGTAGTTTTAAAAAGGGAGTTGTTTTTCATAATCAGACACTCAATGATATTTTTTATTGTGACGTCACACAATGAAATAAACGTTATTTCACTGGATGAAATACCTGTTTTTCTTTCACTTGAAATTCTCAGTATTTTGGGGCATCTAGCCCTAATAATCTCAGTAAAAAATTAATATGTATCCACAATACATCCCTCCTAAATACAGGTGTATAAAAATCAAATTACACATGTGTAAGGTTCAAGTGGACTTACAAATTGATTTGTTTGAGTAGGATTTGATTTGATTTTTGGTGTTTAATGCCACTTTCAGCAGTATTTCAGCTATATCATGGCGACAAGTTTTAGTGGTGGAGGAAGCCGGAGTACCTGGAGAGAACCATCGACCCTTGGCAAGCAACTGGTAAACTTTATTACTTGCAGCTGTGAGTCGAGTGCACCCTTTTTTGTAATTTACAAAGCCGGGTGAGAACCCACGCCGTATTGGTGATAGGCTTGTATGAGCTGTTAGATCAAACCACCTAAGTCATTGACCCACCCAGGCCCCCTGTTTGAGTAGGCATGTACCATTTATAAAAGCAGTAAATGCTCGAGCTATGAAGAATGTTTTGTTTCATTCAATGACTTCTTGTGAATTTTTGTGACTTCGTAGGCTAAACTCTTACAAGATAAATATCAATACTGGTAATCAAACTTACAATAAAAACCACTCCTCTAGCATAACCCAAAACTCCTAGAAAAAAAATGTCAATGGTAAGCTCATTAAAATTCAGGTCCTACTCTCCTGATGTCAATCTCTAGCAGCAAAACAGATAACAATCAGTAGAGCTAGCTAGAGACTTGAATGGTTATATATTGTAAATGTATTATCATTCTGTCTGAGTTCAGTCTGGTTTGTGAGAAAATATTTCAACATTTCTACTTTATCCTGCAGTGATGGCTATTCTTTCATTTTTTATCAACATAAACTTGAGGACCATCACAGATTTCACATCAGCATAAAAGAACATTTTAGAGAGAAACATTTCCAGCTAATTTTCCTTTTAAAATGGTTCACTCCTTTTTTCTGAGAAATAAATTTTCCACAGGTTCCAATGTTAATCCTTGGAAGCTATCTTATGATTTGCATATGAAATGTTAATTTTGTAAGGGAACATCTGATGATCATTCATGTACAGTTTGAGTTCAATCATGTAAATAGTGTCTATCTTATACTATGTCCTGTAGTTGTACCTTTCTTGGTTTCCATTCAGATGACCTAAATAACCAGCATATGTGGTTTCAATACAATGTGTTTTGTTGTTTAAAAGTGTTTTTTTTCTAAAGTTCTTGGTGCATGGCATTTTCCATGCACAAGGAACTCATTTTCATCCCTTAGGGCAAATCATTTATTTGATTTGTCTTACAAAATAAGCTATGACCTATTTCTATACTCCAGGCTTCTCTCAGCGGATCAACATAATAAGTCTGTTGATTGAAATTTTCATCAAGTATTCATTCTCTGGAAAAGAAATATGCACAAATTAGAGGCTCAGGTGAACCTGTACCGCTCACCTGACATAAATAAGCCCTCTTAAGAATGTCTGCATGCCGAATACATCTAAGTTATTATTCAAATCCCATAGGGTTCTATGTTAAAACTATGTCTGCTCATGGCAGCCATCTTGGATGGAGGTCGTGGTCACCGGACACACTTATTTTTATTAATGGTGGCCATCTTGGTTGGGGACAAATGTTGTCGGACACAATTCTGAAAGGGGACCACATAAGGACCATTCCACCAAGGTTTGGTCCAGATTAGCCAAGCACTTTCAGAGAGGATTTTTTAATTCATTTTTTGCTGAATTTTCTATTTTTAGTAACAGTGGCCATCTTTTTTGGCGGCTGGGGTCGTTGAACACAATTCTGAAAGGGGACCACCTAAGGACCATTCCACCAAAGTTTGGTTCCAAATGGCCAAGTAGTTTTAGAGAAGATTTTTATTTGATTTTTTGCTGAATTTTCTATTTTTAGTAACGGCGGACAACTTAGTTGGTGGTCGGGGTCATCGGACACAATTCTGAAAGGGGACCACCAAAGGACCATTCCACCAAAGTTTGGTTCAAATTGGCCCAGTGGCTTCAGAGGAGTTGATTAAAATGTGAACAGCTAACGGACGGACGGACACTCTGTGGTGACAATAGCTCACATGACCCTTTGGGTCAGGTGAGCTAAAAACTGAATATATGTTAAACTACTTCTTGCCATGTAGTTGCAGTTAAAATTTGAGCTCATTTTGACTTATACTAAAGCAGCAATGGACAATTGAAGAAATTTCTATTTTTAGTAACAGCAGCCATCTTGAATGGAGGGCGGGGCTGTCGGACATAATTTTGAAAGGGACCCATCCAGGGACCATTCCTGCCAGGTTTGGTTTAATTTGGTTCAGCGGTTTCAAAGGAGAAGATTTAAATGTGATCTTTTATCAAAATATGCCTAATTTGCATAAATGGTATAAATCGGCTGAAAGAAAATTTCACAGAAAAACCCGGAATATATGTTAAACTACTCCTTGCCATGTAGCTGCAGTTAAAATTTGAGCTCATTTTGACTTATACTAAAGCAACAATGGACAATTGAAGAAATTTCTATTTTTAGCTCGACTTTTCGAAGAAAAAAAGTCGAGCTATTGTCGTCACTCCAGTGTCAGCGTCTGGGTCGGTTAAGTTTTTGGTTAAGTTTTAGGTTAAGTTTTTTGTCAGAGTCCATTTCTCAAAAACTATCAAAGGTATCCATTTGAAACTTGGAATACTTGTTCACTATCAAAAGAGGAACCAATTACAACAAGGCAGATGACCCTGTGATTTGTATATCCAGAGTTATATGCCCTTGTTTCGACATAGTACATAGAAATTAGGGATATTTTTTAGTATAATTAAAATTTCTCAATAACTATCAAAGCTATTAACTTGAAACTCAATACACTTGTAGAAAGTGTTGACCACAATCTGTTGACAAGAGAAGACAACTCCATTCAGCATTTTATTTGAGTTATTCCCCCTTTTTGACTTAGAATATCTTAAAAAAATACAATTTCTCAATAATTATGATAGGCATTGAAATGAAACTCAACATACTTGTTCACTATCAAATGGGGAACCCATCACAAGAAGGCAGGTGACCCTGTGATTTGCATATCCAGAGTTATCTGCCCTTGTTCCAACATAGTACATAGAAATTTGGGATAATTTGTTTGATAAAATTAAAATTTCTCAATAACTATCAAAGCTATTAACTTGAAACTCAATACACTTGTAGAAAGTGTTGACCACAATCTGTTGACAAGAGAAGACAACTCCATTCATCATTTTATTTGAGTTATTCCCCCTTTTTGACTTAGAATATCTTAAAAAAATACAATTTCTCAATAATTATGATAGGCATTGAAATGAAACTCAACATACTTGTTCACTATCAAATGGGGAACCCATCACAACAGGGCAGGTGACCCTGTGATTTGTATATCCAGAGTTATCTGCCCTTGTTCCAACATAGTACATAGAAATTTGGGATATTTGTTTGATAAAATTAAAATTTCTCAATAACTATCAAAGCTGTTAACTTGAAACTCAATACACTTGTAGAAAGTGCTGACCCCAATCTGTTGGCAAGAGAAGACAACTCCATCCAGCATTTTATTTGAGTTATTCCCCCTTTTTGACTTTTTCAATAATTATGTAAATTGCTTGCAGTTTAATATCAGATACGAAAAAGTCGAGCGTCCAGCACCCGTGGGCGGTGCTCTTGTTGGTAACAGCAGCCATCTTGAATGGATGGCGGGGCTGTCGGATACAATTTTGAAAGGGACCCACCCAGGAACCATCCCTGCCAGGTTTAGTTTAGCGGTTTCAGAGGAGAAGATTTAAATGTGATCTTTTATCAAAATATGCCTAATTTGCATATAATCGGTATAAATCGGCTGAAAGAAAAATTTCACAGGAAAACCCGGAATATATGTTAAACTACTCCTTGCCATGTAGCTGCAGTTAAAATTTGAGCTCATTTTGACTTGTACTAAAGCAGCAATGGACAATTGAAGAAATTTCTATTTTTAGTAACAGCAGCCATCTTGAATGGAGGGCAGGGCTGTCGGAAACACTTTTGAAAGGGACCCATCCAGGGACCATCCCTGCCAGGTTTGGTTTAATTTGGTTGAGCTGTTTCAGAGGAGAAGATTTAAATGTGATCTTTTATCAAAATATGCCCAATTTGCATAATTGGTATAAATCGGCTGACAGAAATATTTCACAGAAAAACCCGAAATATAAGTTAAACTACTCCTTTCCATGTAGCTGCAGTTAAAATTTGAGCTCATTTTGACTTGTACTAAAGCAGCAATGGACAATTAAAATTCCATCCCTTTTTTTCTATTTTTAGCTTGGTGGCCATCTTGGTTGGAAGTCAGGATCCCCGGACACAATTTTGGAAGGGTGCCATCCAAGGACCATTCCAGCAAATTTTGGTCTAAATTGGCTCAGTGGTTTCTGAGGAGAAGATTGAAATGTGAAAAGCTAACGACAGACGACGACGGACGAAACCTGATGGCAAAAACTCACATGGCCTTTGGCTAGGTGAGCTAAAAATGGTATCTTCTAAAATATTTTTTTAATTCATATATAATATAAGATCAGGAAAATATAATGAAGATATCATAAACATTGCTAAAATATTATTACTAGCATTCAATTACATTTCAACAGCACCATATTCAATGTTTTAAACTTTCAATTTCAAGAAATACATTCATTTATATCATAGATGCATCTCTTTTTACATAATTGTTTGTAATTAGAGTTATCTCCCATCTATTGTTTGCTGCTAAATACCCATAAATAGACATGTGCACATATTAAAATTCTGAATAATTACACACATGTGCATATGTGTATTTGTTAGATTTACATTCTTTTTGAGTAATTACAGTTGTATGCATATTTAAATAAAATGACAAAAAAAATATACCACAACCCAGCTTATTGACTGTTTTTTCGGTATAACATAACACCTATCAGAATCAAAGATAATACATGATTGCATATGAAAATCAGATATTAATTTCTAGCACTATATCTTGATTATCTCGTGGGGAAAACAAGAATATCCTTTTTAACGAACTCTTGATTCAACAAAGCGAAGTCACCATTAGATTTTCATTCAGACATATTATACGGACATGTTCATTGGGTTCAATATTTCTATCCAGTAACCATCAGGATCCTTAATAAAAGCCAGTCCTTTCATTTTACCTGTAAACAGAAAATTATTTGCATATAAATATACCTGGTAACGACTTACCACATTTTTGTACCTGTCCCAAGTCAGAACATGGATTTCCATCAGCATATGTCGTGGTCTTTTCCATGTTCAATTCATTTTGCTGATATTGGTGGAATTGTTAATCACCAATGTTTAAATTTTCATTTCATAAAGAAATGTGGTTGACATCCTTCTGAGATATAGTCCGTCATTCATATTATTTCAACGGTATCTTCGGATACTCCATCTTCATCAATCAATAAAACAAACCACCATGATATAGCTGAAATATTGTTGCAGATGGCACTTAACTGTCTAAGTGGGGTTTTTGTTTAGCGTGACTGAGATATCATACAAAATGTTTAACATTCATAAGCAAAGAAAAATACAGTAGCTTAAAACATAACCATCCACACTTAAATCCAATTCATATAAAACACTGGACATTAATAGCCATATAATGTAGTTGAAACTAAATCTCTTATGAAGAAATATGGTATGACTCTTTGATACAATTTGAATTTACACAGATATTTTAAATCCTTTTTATTAAATATAAAATGAATGGTAAAAGTCTGACTTACCATCATTAGGCTTGACTTACCATCATTAGGCTTTTTCACAAATTCTACTCCTAATGTTTCAAATCTTTCACAAGCTTTATCTACATCTGGTACTACCATACCAATATGACCTATAATATTAGGGTTAGGTTATTAGTATTTATTGTCACTTTCAGCCATTTTTACAGCTATATAGTGAATACCAGACTTAATGGTGAAGGAAAGCCCCGACAATTATAACAAACTAACTGGCCATGGGTAGGTGTCTGGAAACGTGAACATGTGAGGTAGATATTGGGTCACAAACCTATTTCAGTAGTGTTACAGGCTTGTGGACAGAAAATATCTAACCACTCAGCCACACATACTCCCACATATAAATAATTCACAACCATTATTTCTCAAGTCATTTTACAACCACAAGTTTTTTTTTATTGAATAATAAATATATTTTCAACAATGTGACACATCTATTTACTGTTGTCTGCTATACTATAACTGAATGTGGAACCTTTTAGAGGTTTATGGGATGTAGTAAAATAAACTGTTTATTCTGAAAAAAACCCAACTACATCACTTTTTCATGTGCTGGAGAAATATATAGGAATCAAATATTAATGCCACATAAACAGAGGCAAATCCACTCATAAAATAACTTTACTGTGTTACATTAGTGAGAAACTGTCATTGGCCAACATTTAACAACTAATTACTAATGGTGATGTGACAACCTTGCTTTGTCAGTGTATAGGAGATTAACTTTAACACAGAGGTACATGTTTCATGTTCACAAAATCTTACCAAAACCTCTAGGTTCACTATTTCCATTGTGATAATGGCTGTCATCAACCTCTGTTCCCCAGTTACTGTAACAAACAAACAAAAACACAATAAAAACATTGAAAACCACTTAAAGGGGGGATAACTATAGAAATATGAATAGGAATTGTGAAATGGCAACCTTTCAAATTTATGAAGTCTTGATTTTAATTTTGATTAAGTACAACTAAAGAAATAGACCTTTTTATCTACCACATTAAAACATATACATTCAAAATGTCTGTGTATGGAATTATTTAATTTATCACCTCAAAATTAAAATTAATTTATTCAATGTAAGTAAAATTTTAAATGCATGAAAAATTTCAATATTAGAAAATTGGAATATGAAGCTGATTACTGATTTTGTCATATACAAAAGCTTCTTCAACTTTAGGATTTATCAAACAGTGGTTCCTCTTTTTGGGCTTCCATTCCTTTGTTTAACCATGGATTAAAATTGAAAAAGAAGAGGGTCTAAAACTCTCACTAGCCTGATTTGATCAAATTATTTAAAATGCGTTCAATGGTGGAGGCTACTTTAGATATACAAAGAAATTAAATAGAACAATCTAATGATCACTAAGGCATAATTTGGGTTCAAATATATCTATGATTTCTGGCAAGATAGTTATGTTACACCAATCAAACAACTGTCTACAGATGGTGTAAAATATCTACATCACATTGAATAAGATGGCATCAGGGCTAGATAAAAAGTTTTATAAACATTTTGTGAAAGGAGATTTATATGAGAGGGACTAATACTCAAGTTAAAATATGAACAGACTTACTGGGTCAACTCTAATGTTGCCTTCTGAGAGAAGCAATATCTTGTTTTCTCATTTTCATCTGTTGGTATATTTTCTTTTTGGTCATATCCCATGAAATACAAGGAGAATTTCATACCTGGGAAATCCATTTTCTTTAAAAGTCTAAAAATAAAATCAAACATATCAATTATCTCAAAACTATACTCAATAAATATTTGAATATGTTAATTACCTGCAGAGAATTAAATTCTGACAGGGACATAATGCATTTTCTTTCCTTGTCCTGCTATTTTGCTTGTTTTATTATTGTTGAAAACAGCACATCTGCTATAGACTACATGGAATTCTATTATTCCTCCAATCCCTTGTTATATAACCAATTACATGTACTAGATAATTATCCTGCCCCTTTTCCCTCTAGCTGTATAGTAATTAGATTAATTGATTCATTGTTATTGAATGCAAAGTGAGTGGTATTTCAGCTATATTCACAACCTGTAATTTGTGTAGGTAAAAAGTTGGTACTGGATGGGCTTACTGTTGGTAGTTTAGAATGTCATAAGAAAACAAGGATGATAATGAAAATGCAGCAGACAACCAATGACCACTATTAATAAGTTATTTTTTATTAGAAGCTGCTTCTAATTGTTTTTATGTGGAAGGACTGTGACATTCTACACACAAGGCACTTGTTTAAGTCTGTTAAAAGAGGGTGGTAAAGAGGGGGTATGAGCAAGGAAGAATGTGAAATAAAACTGAATTTCACGATGAACGAAAAATTATTTTTATCCTTGTACGGAGTATATTTGTCTGTGTGCACGAAACAAAGTGAATAACAGATCTGAAACACGAGAACACGTTAAATAAAATGGGCAAACACCTTGAACAAAAATAGGTCTTTACCCCCCTCTTATAAGGGTGACTTACATTTTTTATTAGTCCAACACAACTATTGAAAGCCCTTTTCTGACTGGTTGTACCCAGAAATAGAAAAACAAAGTTCTATTTCTACACTAAAGGTTTCTCTGAGTGATCAGTAATAAGACAGCTTGAGATTTTTTGACAATCTGTTGTCCATACAACAATTTCATTTTTAGATATAACATGTTAAAACAAAAAACATACCTCATTCCCATTACCTTTGTGTAAAACTCCAATGACTTTTTTGGATCTTTAATTCTCATCATAGTCTGTTGGAAGAAGAAATCCTGTGAAAGAGATAACAGTAAATATTCATCAGAAACACTGTAATAGAGTGGGTGAGTGATTATTGTTTAACGCCAACTCTTCAGCTATATAATGGCGAGAACAAGTTAATTTGCAATAAAATGATGATGAGGTCTGCTTTATTCTAGACCAACACACTGAGTTGGATTTTTATAGTGCTAGCTCATTGAAACAACAGTGAGCGGATAGACATATCGCCCCACTCTGATACATTACCCTGATTCTGAGCCAACCCGTCTTTGCTCTTTCTCCTTAATGCTGCGTGCTTGGCGGAAAAGCAACAAATACCATTTTTACTATTTAATTTGACCTGATCTGGCTCAGACCACAATCTACCGTACTAAAGGATAGCACGCTAACCATTACTGGCATTAGACCACTGATGCAGTTAACTCAAACTGTAATAGACAACAGGAAATATTTCTCAGAAAAACCAACTATATATAGTTTATTCTAATGTTCATGCCCTATTAACATCAGTCCAAACACAGTCAAGGAACAGGCATACAAATCTCTAGCTCGACCATCACTTTAATATGCTTGTTCTGTATGGAACCCATATACCAAAGAAAACATAACCCAACTAGAACAGGTACAGCGCAGGGCAGCTAGTTATGCTACTAACCGCTACCATAACACCTCTAGCGTTAGTAACATGGTAGAACATCTTAATTGGTGAAGTCTAGCAAATGGAAGAACAGATGCAGGCCTAGTCATGTTATACAAGATCTCGCATGAACTAGTAGATATCCCAGATACCACCAGTTAGATTCTCATGGAACATGCACTCTCATACCAAATACCACCTATACTCTTACAATTCAGACAGCAATCTTTCTTTCCGTGAACAATACGAAACTGGAACAGTCTCCCCTTGAACACTGTGAAGAGCGAGTCTGTTAAGTCATTCAAATCAGTTGTTTCATTAATTAATCATAAGTTCATCACTAACTATTGTATAAAGTTTTATCTTAAAATCTAAATGTAGAAAAAAAATATATTCATTAAATTTAATTTTTCTAAAATTGTTAATAAATGCATCTGAAGCGCAGTACCTTATTATGTAATTGGCAGAATCTTCAATTAGTTGAAGGCGGTCTCTTATACAGTAGAAGTAGACTAGGTCAGGACAATCCTAACCAAGTTTGGTTTAAGTTGGTTCAGAGAAGCTCAGAAGGTTCAAAATTAAACGTGAAAGTTATGACGGATGACAGACGCCAAGTAATAGCAAAAGCTCATATGGCCTTTTGCCAGGTGAGCTAATAAACAGACACCAAAAGAGAGTGTTAAGCCGGGTAACTTCACATTTCCTTATTATGCTTCTTTTTTTTTTTTTTCTCATTGTCTGTACATGTATTATTATGTAAATATTTAGAGGGCCTGAGTGACTCAATGAGGTAGGTAATTGGAATACCTAACAACTCATACAAGCTTATCACCAATACGGCGTGGGTTCGTGCCCGGCTTTGTAAATTACAAAAAGGGTGCACTCGCAGCCGCAAGTGATAAAAGTTTACCAGTTCCTTGCCCATGGTCGGTGGTTCTCTCCAGGTACTCCGGCTTCTTCCACCACTAAAACTGGTCGCCATGATATAGCTGAAATATTGCTGAAAGTGGCATTAAACACCAAAAATCATCAAATCAAATCAAATCATGTAAACATTTGCCCCTTCAGGGTACCTCTTTATGGAAATAAAAGATTGATTGATTGATGTTTAATGTCCAGTGAGCAATTTTTCAGCTATATTCAGGACGAGAACATGTTTACAATAAATCAATATGTAGGTTGAAAATGAGGGACGGATAGGCCAATGGGTAAACAAATTTAAACGCCACGGGACTCGAAACAAGGAAAGGTGATGGGTAGGGACGGAGAATATAGCCAGTGCAACAGGTCTCCTATGGACCACTGAGCTGTTACATTGGGTTCTTTAACGTGTGAAGAGGGTGGCAATCTCTCAACACGGGATCTCGGTTTTATTTACGTCTCATCTGAAGGACGGGTTGGTTGTAAATTTATACGAATTCTAGATACTTCGGCACCAGGACAAATCGACACCAGGACACTTCGGCACCTCTGTGTCAAGTGTGAGACATTTCGGTACCAAGACAAATCGGCACCCGGACAATTTAGCACCTCAATTAGACAAATCGGCACCTCAAAAAGACAAATCGGCACTTTGATTTTACGTACAAAACTTCCAATAGCCTTGAACCAATTCCAAGTTTTAATCATGTCTGGTCCTCTAGCAGCCACTCTGTAGTTGATCCTGTTATGCCACCCCTCGACATCGTTGTTGGTACGGATGGACGTCATAAACACAGACCAGTACTCCACACTGAAGACATTGTTGTTGATCCATGTGCGATATACGTAGTAAATTTTCTTTTCATTATATGTTTAAAGATCAAACAATCACCAATGCAAGCACAAGCTGTAAACATTTGATCACTGCTTTTGATCTAAATTAAGAGAATTAATAATGGCTTCTTTTAAAGAATATTTAAATCAATTATGTTTTTATTGCATTTAAACGATCATTGATGTTTTTTTTAAACTTTTTTTGATTTTAGTCTAAAAAAGTTAATCACATTTGTTTGAAAGAAAATGTGGTGCCGATTTGTCCTGGTACTGATTTGTCTTGATACCGAACTTTCTCGGTGCCGAACTGTCTTGTTACCAATTTATACATCCCGCACAACCGACGGATGCCCCTTCAAGCCGAAGAAGCTCTCGGTCTCATTTCTATACCCCGGGGTTGGCCCCTTTTAGAGGACTTATTAGTGCCTCTAGGACGGAGAAACCTAGTGCCTATTCTACCCCCCCGCACACAGGGCCTTGTCACTATCCACGTAAATATACTATCAATGTATAAACATATACATGGGCGGACATCTTTTTTACCTCCGATCGATTCAAGTCGTGTCTGTTTTTTAAATTCCTTCCAATATATTCAAAACCCTGTTTGGTTCAACTCCCAAGACTTTATTCTTTTCAAAAAATATCATGACTTCCCCTCGACTACCTCTTGTGAAGACGCAGCGGTCGTTTTTGTCAGGAATTCGCCTGAATCACCGACTCCACACACACAAATTGAAAGTAACAGCGTAACCTATAAAAAAACGGAAGTTCGGAACTCTCTGGGATTTATCTTTGAGGTAAGGAAAATACTACACTTCAAATTTCCCGCTCGTTTAATGTTGTTTGAATCTTAACTGTATTTTCCTTACCTCAAAGCTAAATCCCAGAGTTCCGAACTTCCGTTTTTTTATAGGTGGCGCTGATACTTTCAATTTGTGTCTGTGGAGTCGGTGATTCAGGCGAATTCCTCACAAAAACGACCGCTGTGTCTTCACAAGAGGTAGTCGAGGGGAAATCATGATATTTTTTGAAAAGAATAAGGTCTTGGGAGTTGAACCAAACACGGTTTTGAATATATTAGAAGGAATTTAAAAAACAAACACGACTTGAAGCGAGCGGTGTTAAAAAAGATGCCTGCCCTTGTATATGTTTATACATTGATAGTATATTTACCTGGATAGTAACAAGGCCCTGAGCCCCGCACACCCTGGCAGTATTTTATAAATTTGGAACTGCACACGATTTCAACATGGCATCAAGTTGATGGTGGCCATTATGAGGCAGAAGCACCCTCTGAGAGGGGGTGGAAATAAAAGATATTACCATTTATAATTAGCCATACACTACAGCAATAGAATAGAATAATATAGACAGACAATGTCAATTGTGATTGCTATTACTTTTGTAGACTCATCCGGTTCAATGCAAGCTTTCGCTAGTTCTTCGTTTGTTAGAGCCATTACTGTCAATAAAAATGGGATCCAAAACACCGAAAAAGCAAAGTGAAAAGTAGTCAGTTGACAGTCATGTAAACCGACAGGAGCCGGTAAGACTTTTCTAACGAGAAGAATCATTCAAATGCCTTCAATTTCACTCATTAAATGACTCAGATTACTTTATCATATTGTTTGTATTAAAATTATATATGTATATGTTTTCTTTAATAACTTAAATTGATGACGACTTGTAATCATTTATTAAATTCGTTTTGTAAATATTATATGCCAATATTATGTATATTTTTATCACGTTGACGCTTGAATTTAAAATCTCTTTCTAATTGAATTAAAACACTCTGGAGAATCGATATTTACTTTCAGAAAGGCGGTTTGCTCAAAACATTGAAATGTTTACAAGTTAACATTGAGATATCCACATCACCATCTAACAGAATACATCTTTAGATTTGTTGTATGCAATATGGTAAAATGATAATGACGTATACTACTATCTTTATACGACCTTACCTTACCTCCTTAACCTCTGGATCATAACCCCTGTGTAGAGGAACCATAGGTAGCCCGGGGTTCTATGGTACCCCGGTAGTTAATGTTTTGCCAGAAATAAATAAAAACGGTTACATAGCTGAGTGAAAATATTATTTTTATTACTTCAGCAGATCCCTTCCTTCATAGCCAATGCATTATTTTTAACCAAAGTATATTTTCGAGTCTATAATCGGCAATCACAACAGCGTGCATTTTATAGGTCAAGAAAAGATGATTCTATGGTACCGAGGTAGTTCCGAAAATCAGTCTATGGTGTGCTGTATCAAACATTAACAGTGGAAATATGATTCCCGGAAATCTGATAAATTATTGTTCAACATAATTAAACAAGAAAACGTTCTTAAAATCATTTGTTATTGATTTGTTCCAACTGTAAACACTCTCTACTTGTTGTCTGTTTGTTTATGTTCAAAACGAGGCCAAATGTAATTCCATTCCACCTATAAATAGATTCCCGCCGGTAGAAAAAAACTAGGCAGACATCATAAGATTTTGACAGATGATTGTAAACGTGTAGGTTGGGACTCCACTATACCAAAATAGATCTGCTACCATATGGTGCTGCAATAGCACAATCATGTGAAACGTAAATACCGCGGTATCATAGAACCCGCGGTACCATAGGAAGGGAGTATACTGTAGGGACGCAAACTGATTTTTTTTTAAATGACAAACATAGAAAGTTATACCTTATTTTAAAGGTCTTATATGTTATACAATATTAATAAGTAGTCATACTCGCACCGTTATCCCACCATATACAAATACCTATATCTTCCTCACTTGTATTCAAGAGGATTGTGCATTGTAGTGGATAATAGATCCTTTATTTTCTCAGCTTGACTATATATATAGGAGCATATTATCCACTACAACGCACACTTCCCCAATCCTCTTGAATACAAGCGAGAAAGATATAGGTATTTGTATATGGTGGGATAACGGTGCGAGTATGCCAATAAGTATATATCTGTGTTAGATATACAACTGTGGATAATGCACTACAGGGATCACTATACTTGTCAAAATTATGGAATTATTAGCAATAACAGGTCAATTTTGAAAAATGTTCAAAAAATAAAATGTTATATATCAAAATGAAGATATTTTCAAATGCATTAAGATGGTGCAAATTTTATCTTCCTATCTTAAATAATAAAAAAAGTTATGAATCCTCAAATTTCAAGAAAACTCCCCCTTTTCTGCTGAAATTGTTTGAAAAATTCAATAAAAATGTTCAAAACATAACATGTTAAAAATATCAAAATGAAGATCTCTTCAAATGCAATAAGATGATGCAAATTTGATCTTCCTATCTTAAATAATACAAAAGTTATGAATCTTCAAATTCAATTTTCTGCCGGAAATGAAAATTTTTGAAAATTCAATTTTGCATGCAGTAAACTCAATTAAATGAAATTAAATACAGAAAATGAAACAAGAGGAACAGTATAATAATGAAACTCATATATATATGACATTATCGAGCAATTTTATGATTTTATCACACATCAAAGAATTATTGCATCCCCCTTTTTTGGCTAATTAAAAATAATTTCTGTTTTGTAAAGGAAAATGGTCAAGGATTCATAATTTCAATGTCAAGACAGTGTCATAGGGGTTAAATAAAGAATTATTACTGATTTTGTTGGTACTTTGTTAAAAACCGCCTTTTTTCTTCTAGAAAAAAAAGATTGAGAAAGTTCTTATTGCGTTTGGAAATTGGCTTATCATCCCCTTCAACTAAAATGCATAGAAGATTCTGATTGTCAGTT
>MJUT01051908.1:36076-53718 GCA_002080005.1 Gigantidas platifrons
GTGTAATAGGAACGTGATTTCTCTTGTGATTGACGCACGGGTGATGAGTAGAGTGTAATAGGAACATGATTTCTCTTGTGATTGACACACAGCTGATGAGTAGAGTGTAATAGGAACGTGATTTCTCTTGTGATTGACACACGGGTGATGAGTAGAGTGTAATAGGAACATGATTTCTCTTGTGATTGACACAAGGGTGATGAGTAGAGTGTAATAGGAACGTAGCCATTGGTTACCACAGTGAATGCCTTTTGATTGAAATACTTTGGGTTCTTTTGCAGAAGATAGTATTGGAAAAGATTTGTCCCCAGAAAATTCAAATGATAGTGAGTTGGAAGAGCAATTACAAAATGACATTGATGAAAGTTCCTCAAAGACTAAGGGAAAGGAAGTTAGAGAATACTCACTGACAGATTGGATTATCAAGCCAATTATCAACACTGAAACTATCTGTGTCGAGGGCATGAAAAGGTTTGTGATTACTGTCAGCTCCACTTGATCACCTATTAGATAGTTGCATATTTCTTTTAATTCCATGGATTTTCCTTGCACAAAGCCATTGACCATTGACATAATTTTAAATCTTTCTGTTAATTGTAGATTTTTGCTTACCGTCAACGGCCGTATATTTTCCGCATTTGTGTATTATTCACACCCCTTTTGGCTCCCGAAATATAGTGGACAAAATCTAGTTCGGGTATATTATCCGCTTCAACGTTTGACCCCATCGTGTGGAGGACAAATGTGTGAATAGAGCTTAAAATATGGAAAGAAACCTTAGTAATTCAATGAAATACTGTTCAATTATCAGTATATATTTCCGTCCTTTGTCGGTGAAAAAAATTTTTTGGAGGGGGGGAATAACTATATTTAAAGATTATATATTTTTTTTTAATTTAGTTTTTTTTTGTTGGTGAAATTACATTACTAATATTGTTAATGAAACTTTCAAATTTTTTTAATTTATTTGATTGTAAATGTATACCAGAGCTGTTTACAACAACGGTTTCTCCATATTTTCTACAATTTCTGGCCATAAAATACTGAGTACAATTTACGGTAGTGAAACTACGGTCTGTGGTCGTGTAAAAAACGTTTTTGTGATTTACTGATCAGCCTCACAAAAATGCTTTAGATGAAAAGAGCTCTATATAAAGCATTTAGGAGACTTGGTATTTCACATGGTTCCTTCCCCAATCCTATAATCCCCTGTTCGTTGGCTTCATGGAAAAGATAAGAAAGATGACAATGCAAATCTTCCTGGGCCACACCCACCAAAATGGCCGGTCAGAGATACCGGGAATGTTACAAAGACATATTTCCTTTTTTGGGAAATGAAAAAAGGGTGAAATGTACATCTTTTGTTCAACATGTGAGCATGATTTTCTTGTGCTCATGGTGGAAATGATGACTGCAGACGACACATTGAATTTTGTAAAACTGCCTTACTTAACAGAACGCAAGCAGTGACAAAAGCAGAGGCAATGATGTCCCAACCGATAACAACATTGAATCTATCGACTATCGTCTTCAAGTGCAGACATTTTCTCAAAGTATCTCAGTTATGTTTCCTGTTTCCAGAATAGCCTCTTGTGAGAAAAATGTTTAATCTTAATCTATCTCTTTGCAAAGAATATGTTCCTTTAGCATAAGGGAGACTGTCCTAATTCTTTGCATTATTTCTCTCTCTCTTTGCCCAAACTTCAGGCCTAAACCTAGTTACATAAGGGTAAATTTCTGCAGCTAATAGTAATACAAGCCTTTCTACGGTATTGTATACCCAAATTTTTACCCCCAAAAATATTATTCCAATGATCTTTTAACATGGAAATATAGATATGGTTGTCAAACATTTGTGAAAGCCACGATATGGACTACCATTGCTACGCCAATGATACTCAAATTTACATTGTAGTAGAGCCACGTGACAATTTGAGTGATATGTCAATGAAGTTTACATCTTGCCTCTCCGACATACGTCAATGGATGTGTTCAAATTTACTTAAGCTGAACCAGGATGAAACCAAACTTATGATTTTTGCTGCAAAACACAGAGCGAAGGAACTGACAGATTTTAGCATTTCATTTGGTGGCAACATTTTACACGATACACCAACCGTATGTTAAAAATCTTGGTGCATATTTTTACAGAACTCTTAGTATGGAAAAGCAATGTAATGCCATAGCTAGGTCATGCTATTTCCACATTCGGAACATTGGATGCATTCATCCTTTCATTTCTGCAGATGCATGCAAAATGCTTGTGAATGTG
The DNA here is from genome assembly GCA_002080005.1 of Gigantidas platifrons. Taxonomy (NCBI): domain Eukaryota; kingdom Metazoa; phylum Mollusca; class Bivalvia; order Mytilida; family Modiolidae; genus Gigantidas; species Gigantidas platifrons. Next base: position 38,349 of record MJUT01051908.1, read on the forward strand.
CTAGTGACATCCCGACTGGATTACGGCAATGCTTTGTTATATGGTATAACTATAAAGTTAACAGATAAACTCCAGTGAGTGCACAACACAGCTGCCCGACTCATAACAAGGACAAAGAAGATGGATCATATCACACCCATACTGATCCGCTCACACTGGCTTCCAGTAGAATATCGAAGTCAGTACAAACTTATCCTCTATGTATTCAAGGCTCTTCATGGTGTGGCTCCAGTATATTTGACTGAACTTGTGAAACCATGCGTTCCCAGTCAGCATCACTTCTCCAGGTACCTACCACCCGAACAAAGACCTATGGTAACCGCCGTTTCGACAACATACCACTCCAGCTCAAAACTGTGGACTCGCTATCAGCATTTAAATCGTGTCTAAAACATATCTTTTTAAACAAGCTTTTCGTTTGTAAATATTCAATTTGACATAGACTTTTCTGGATTTTTATATGTACATTTTGTATATGTAGATTATTATTAATGATTTTATGATATCTTCCCTACCTTAATCCCTTGACTTTATCTTTTCTCCCCCTTTCTGGATCACCTCTCGCAATTCATTTCTGCTTCAACCTCCCTTTACCATTTCTGCACCTACCATAATCCTGTGACATTCTTATTCCCTGTCCTCTCTCGTATCCCTTCTCCCAATGCCACTGCCTCTTTTCTGCCTCAAACTCCTTATCGGTCTATTTCTGCACTCACACCATCCCCTTTTCCATTTTTATTTCTTCCGTCAACTATCAACTGCATTCAAGATTATTATTCTTTAATTTTATCATTGTTATATTCATGGATATGCATAGGGGTTACCTTTTTATGTTTTGCTACTTTTGTCTAGTATTTTACGTTGTAAAGCGCCTTAGGGTAATTTTTTAGATAGGATGCTATACAAATTCTGGTATTATTATAAACAGAAAAACTTTTAACTGTTAAATAAAATTTTACACTTTTAACTGTTAAATAAAATTTGACATAGTTTTTTTTATATTTTCAGTGACACAGATGAATACTGGCATAGTACAGCTATTGACCATGTTAAAGATAAAAGAACTTTGGTTACAACTTCTGGTTCAATATATAAACTTCATGGGAAAATCTGTAAACTTGATACATTAGAAGAAGGTATTAAAAGACAATATTTTATTTTGTTATTTGATATATTATGTATAGGATACCGTACATTTCAAACAAAAGAACTGTCTTTTATTGGATCTGGGAAACTTCTTTATCCGCACGAGTACACAGCTGAAGGCCGAGACGCCGAAGGGTCATGGTTAATAAAACCAGTAATGAATAGAATCATCAGGCATAAAAAGTGGACAGTAACTAATTTGGGAGGCCAGTTTTATGAATAGCTTTGCTGGGGGTATTATTATGCAATTATGAATATTTTACCTGATTTTTCAATCTTCTTGTCAACATCATTTGTTGTATGCAAAATGTTGAGAATTAAAAAAAAGGTTCAAATACAGTGCAATATTTTTACAGTTGTTAAAACATACAAGAAAATCAGGGTCTGGTATTTATTTTTAGAACATTTTTGATAAAACATGATATGTTTCCTGGATTAAAAAGTTCTGTTTCCTATGTTTGTATATTTCTGTCGTCATGACAATATATAATCTATACATGTATTTATAAGACATTTAGTTTGACCTTTCACTACACAGTTATTATTGATTTAGAAAATTGGGAAAAACTACTCTAGATCACACAATTTAAAATGATTCTGCAAGAAAAAGGAAGAGAAAAGACGTGTCACTATATAATAAGAATCAACATAGGGCAATATTATGACTGTTTAGGTGGAGTTAAAGGATGTATGTAGGGTTCAAGAGTTATATAATATTATGACTGTTTAGGTGGAGTTAAAGGATGTACATAGGGTTCAAGAGTTATATAATGTTATGACTGTTTAGGTGGAGTTAAAGGATGTATGTAGAGTTCAAGAGTTATAAACAAATGATCTGTCTCTATGTTTGCATTTGTTTGCAAAGTTTTCCTAATTTCTTCAATGTTATTTATTGATATGGTACTTTTCAAACAGATATTATTACATAGAATCAGTTTACAGTCAAACCTGCCCATGCAGTCACCTCTATTCAGCAGTCATCTGTATTAAAAGGTCACATTTTTCTTTAGCTGTCATAGAAAATTTCATATAAATTGAACCTCTTTTAAGAGATCACCTGTCTTATAAGACCACTTTTTCTTTGTCCCAATGGTGACCTTTTAATACAGGTTTGACTGTATATTGAATTATTCTTGAAAACATATAAAAAAAGATGTCAATTTTTATTCAGTTTTTTATGTTTACATGTTTATCCATATAAAGTTATCAGTATTTGTCTAGGTCAATATTGATGTAGGTCATGACTAATAATTGGATGTAAGAGATGAATTGCATGCAAAATACTGTGATAATAGCTTGATTTTCCACTTACACAACCACATTGGTGGCGTAATGGTTAGCGTGCTCACTTCGAGTGTGGTCAGATCGTGGGTTCGAGCCTCATTCAGGTCAAACCAATGACTATAAAATTGGTATTTGTTGCTTCTCCGCTAAGCATGCAGCATTAAGGAGAAAGAGCAAAGACTAGTTGGCTCGGAATCAAAATAATGTGTCCGAGTGGAGCGATATGTCTATCCGCAGACTCTTGTTTCAGTGAGCTAGCATTATAAAAATCCAAATCAGCATGTTGGTCTAATACAAAGCTGACCTCATCATCATCTCATTGAAAATTAACTTGTTCTCGCCATGATATAGCTGAAATTGGCGTTAAGCAACACTCACTCAACTGGTACACGTCGTAACCCCCCCCCCCCTTTTTAGATGTTTAAACAAATATTTCACTTGGACAAATTGACAGAAAAAAATAACCCAATATTGTGGACACTATTCCATTATTAAGAAAACATGCATAAAGATGTTTTTTTGTTTTATCAATATTATAAAGAAGACAGAAATATTCAGCTTGTGTCTTTATAATGGCCTTAAAAATACAATATTCCAATAAGGCCTAGGGATATTTTGGAAAATTCATATTAAATAATTATCCATGTCATTTACTTCAGGCCTCACATTATGGTTGATGTTTGCATTCATATTTAAATTGCTGGTATATTTTATACTGATGTATTCTTTCAGGATTTTCCCAAAGAATTGTTAAAGCATTTCATGATGGATTCCCAAAAACTTGGAAGTCCTTGATTAAAGCACACTTTAGTGGAATTCAAAATCAAAAACAAAGGTAAGTTCTCTATTTCAATGAGAGTATCATTTGTAACCTTAGCTTTGAGACATTATCAATAGACTCTGTTCTTCATACTTTAGTTATCACTGGTGTATAATCTGCCACAATCTCTTGACAAGATATATTAGGGTTTATATACAAACACCATTTTCAAGAATATTTTAGTTACTGTAAATTCAGAAATTTTTATGTGATATTTATAATGCAAATCCCAGACCACCATCAAAAATGTGATATTAAATTATTGTGATTGTCATGAAAAAATGTGATATTAAATTATTGTGATTGTCATGAAAAAATAAGAAATATCAGTAAAGTACATATACATTTTATATCCCTTTTAATGAGATGGTTGTAAGGAAAATAAATAGGAGGTGAAATATCAGTAAACTATACATTAATTATACCCCCCGCAAAAAAGTTTGGGGGGGTATATAGGTTTCACCCTGTCTGTCTGTCCGTCTGTCTGTCTGTCCGCATAGAGGGTACATGGTTTGTCCGTGCAACTCCTCCTACAGTTTTTCTGCTAGGAAGTTTTTATTTTGCAGATCATTTGTACATATATCAAAGATGTGCATGTGGTAAGGATTTTGATTTTTGTGCATTTTTACCAAAAATATAGATTGTTGAACTTAGTCATTTTTTGTGTGAATTTGGCAAAAAGGGTACATGGTTTGTCTGCACAACTCCTCCTAAAGTTTTTGCGCTAGGAAGTTTTTATATTGCAGATCGTTTGTGCATACATCAAAGATGTGCATTTGGTAAGGATTTTGATTTTCATGAATTTTTACCAAAAATATAGATTGCTGAACTTAGTCTTTTTTTGGTGAATTTGGCTAAAAGGGTACATGGTTTGTCCACGCAACTCCTCCTACAGTTTTTATGCTAGGAAGTTTTTATATTGTAGATTGTTTGTACATATATCAAAGATGTGCATGTGGTAAGGATTTTGATTTTTGTGCATTTTTACTAAAAAAATATAGATTGTTGAGCTTAGCCATTTTTGTGTGAATATGGCAAAAAGGGCACATGGTTTGTCTGCGCAACTCCTCCTACAGTTTGTAAGTTAGGAAGTTTTTACATTGCAGAACATTTGTACTGATATCAAAGATGTGCATGTTGTAAGGATTTTGATTTTCATGAATTTTACCAAAAAATATAGATTGTTGAACTTAGTTATTTTTTTTTTATTTGTGAATTTGACTGAAAGAGTACATGGTTTGTCCGTGCAACTCCTCTTACAGTTTTTATGCTACGACGTTTTTATTTTTGTTGAATGTGTTAAACATTATAATTTGACAAATAATATATTTTCCGTGTAGACTTAGTTTTCAATAATCTTGGACACAGTCAGAGTGAAGCGGGGGTATTAGTCCCGCTATGCGGACAGTTCTAGTTTTATGTGTCATTATTTTTTAGCAACCCACCAAATTATGTAAGATTTTACACCTCATGAAAGCAAGCTATTGTAGATTACTGTAATATTTAATTTCATCTTTCAGAAGTAATGAAGAAATTTATTTGACACCTAAAGCACAACAAACGGGGAATAAAAGTAGATCATCAACAGGTAAAAATGATGTAGCTTTGTTTTAGCAAATTAATGTGGCTTATCAAATATAAGATTAATTCGTGGCTCATAGATAATATGCTTTCATACCTGCCAAAGGTTATGGTATTTAACATCACTTTCAACAATATATCAATTATGCTGTGGCAGTCAGTTTTATTGGTAGAGGAAACCAGAGTACCCAGCTGAAACTACTGACAAACAGGTCAACATAGGGCCTGATTTGGAAAAATGTTAAAATGCCTTCTTCTCAGAAAATACTCAACTGATGAAAGCATACTGTACAGTTGTAATCATCTCCATAGTCCAATGTTATATAGTTACATTAACTGTATACAGGTTTTAATGGATTTTTATTTCCATCAAATAATCGACTAGTGTAATACAATGATAACTAGGTACAGAAACAGGCTACTGGTAGAATCTGGTTTAACCAGTATTTCCCAGAATCTTCCAGTATCTGCAATACTGGTATAACCAGTATTTCCCAGAATCTTCCGGTATCTGCAATACTCATATTTTGGCAATGACCAGTATCTTCTAGTATTGCAGATACTGGAAGATACTGGGATACTAGTATTTACCAGTATCTGTACCAGTATTGCAGATACTGGTAGATACTGGTATTACCAGTATTGTGTACAATACTAGTAATACCAGTATCGTGGCCGGCTGCTTCATAATATCCAACTATTTCATTCAATCAAGTATTAAAGATCAAAGGGTCATAAATTTTGATGAGAAGAACAAATTATTGGTAACTCTTTATATAAGCATGTTTGATTAGGTCTCAAACAGGTAAAATATATGTAGAGAACATAAATCTGATTTTTGTTTAATTTCAGCATGTACATCTACTGGAGTGGTTTTTGAACTTGATAGCTTAAAGAAATCTAGAAGTGGAAGAATTGTCAAACCTGTCTTGGCATGGTGGACAGGTCAAAGGGTCAAACTCAACCATGACAATACATTTGAATTGACATATAATTCATCTAAAACTCCAGAAATGTTGAAAGCAATGTCAGAATCATACAAAGTATGTAATTATACCAACAAAATTTAAATCATCTGTTATTTTTATTTTTGGTTAATTCAATTGTTACAGGCAGGGATCGCGCTGGGCTTCGCCAACGTCGCATTTGGCGATTTTTTTTCTCCCTGGCTCTAAAAAACGGCTCCTGGCGATATTTTTGGCACCAACATTTTCATTATTAAAAATTATCTAAATTCAAATAAAGGTAATTAAGTGGTCGTTTGCAGGCACAGGTAAGCTACTGTTACATGACTGATACTTGAACACCTTGTATAAACATCCTGAGTGACACTTATAATTGTTTATTGTAAATAGCCAGAGGTACGTGACCTTTCACACATGTCACAGGTAGATGTAATTAAAGAAAATTTAAACCACAGGTAATTGGATCAGTGCTAACTTGCCTGATTGTTTTATGAATGTAAATAAAATCAATAATGCTTATCATTTGGAGATAAATATCTTATCTATGGTCACGAATGTTTACAAATTCACGCACATGGCTCAAGGATCAATTTACGCACCTGTGAATAATAAATGTTTACTTTCAGACTGACATGTCTTTTTATAAATAAATTAATAGGCCATGGGCTGACATGTCTTTTTATAAATAAATTAATAGGCCATGGGCTGAGATAGCCTACCGTCCGTACACCCCCCACCCCCCTTCGAACCCCACTAATTTTTTTTGGTCCTTTGTTATGTCCTTTTGAAGAAAAAACATGTTAACATTGAATATTTTGGTATGGACTTACATTTTTGAGCCCTTTTTAACATCCTTTCGACTATTTTGCCGGATTTTCAGATTTTTTCATTCTTCACTGTTGCTGAGGTCTTGTAGCTTATGAACAACTATTAGAATATAAAAACTGGGGTTTGGTGGATTGCTGATTATATTATCGTTCAAATGAATACAAGTTATTAATATTTTATGAAGCTCAGTAATCGTAGGAGGCAAAAAATATATCCCTACCCCTGATAAAATTGTGCAAAAATGAGATTTTTCGCCTTTTGTTTTCAATAGACAAAATATTACACAACTTTGATGATATTTTTATAATGAATATATTAAAACTATTGCATTTACGGAAAATTAAACCCATTACATCATCAAAAAACATGTTTTGTATTGTATATTGCAGAAAAATGGAATATTATGATTTTTGCCGATTTTAGCTCTATTCAGCCCAAAGCGTGTAATATCTTAGTCATGATATAAATTGACAACCAAATTATACATCTGTTGTGTGAAGTTATGTTATGGAGACATTTTAAAATAAAAAAAAATCTAGTACCACCCTGTATAGGGCTTCTAGCGGCAAAATATTACCCCTTACCCTGCCGAAAATCGCATAATATTTTCTCATCAGTATTAGTCTGTGGGCTAGCATAACCCCCCGTACACCCCCACCTTCTAATTTTTATCCCCCCGCGATAGCGGTGAGGGGATATAGTAATAGCGGCCGTCTGTCCGTCTCTGTCTGTCTGTCCATCCGTCACACTTTCTTATTTACACGATAACTTGAGTAAACATGGATAGATTTGAATAATTTTTTGCATGTGGCTTGTAATTATCATTATCTTGGATGGGTTCTAACATGGAAATATTTGAAGCAAGGGTTTTGGGGGAAAATCTTAGTTTTTGGTTGAAAAATCAACAATTTTGAGAATTGTGTCTTGTTTACGAGATAACTTTAGTAAACATTGATAAATTTGAATAATTTTTTGTGTGTTGCTTGTAAATATCATTATCTTGGATGGGTTCTTACATGGAAATATTTAAAGCAAGGGTTTTGGGGGAAAATCTTAATTTGTCGTTGAAAAATCAACAATTTTGGGAATTTAGTTTTGTTTACGCGATAACTTGAGTAAACATGGATAGATTTGAATAATTTTTTGCATGTGGCTTGTAATTATCATTATCTTAGATGGGTTCTAACATGGAAATATTTGAAGCTAGGGTTTTTGTTGGAAAATCTTAGTTTTTGGTTGAAAAATCACCAATTTTGAGAATTGTGTCTTGTTTACACGATAACTTTAAGTAAACATGGATAGATTTCAATAGTATTTTGCAAGTGGGTTGTAATTATCATTATCTTGGATGGGTTCTAATATGGAAACATTTGAAGCAAGGGTTTTGGGGGAAAATGTTAGTTTTTGGTTGAAAAATCACCCATTTTGAGAATTGTGTCTTGTTTACGTGATAACTTTAGTAAACATGGATAGATTTGAATAATCTTTGCATGTGGCTTGTAAGTATGTTATACATTAAGACTGCAAGGCTGCTTTCTATAAATATATAAAACTAAATATTATGCAAGTGTGGGGGAATATGTCGCGCATTCATGCGCTAGGCGGTTCTTTTATTTCTATTGTTTTGTTAATCAGTAGGTAGAAGGAACATAATTATTCCCTTTTTACATTGTTATAGTACCCAGATACAAAAATCAACCGTCATTATGATGCGGTATCCTTTATTTTATTAATAAAATTAAGATATATGCAGAATCCTGTGAAAATCTGCAAAATTGAAAATATCCCATCACGGCTCGTGGTTAAAATTTTTAATTTAACTCTCTTGAGTGGAGAAATATCGTAACCCACGGGCAACTGAAGGAGAATCTATATATCCACCAAACCCCAGTTTTTACATTCTAATAGTTGTTCATAAGCTACAAGACCTCAGCAACAGTGAAGAATAAAAAAATCTGAAAATCCGGCAAAATTGTTGAAAGGATGTAAAAAAGGGATCAAAAATGTAAGTTCATCCCAAAATATTCAATGTTAACATGGAAGGTGGGGGGGGGTTATGATAGCCCACGGACTATAAGTCTTCATATCGATAACATGCACTTACTAAGCCATGAAATAGTAGATATCATCTGGAATCAAAATATTTTCATGTCAATCATGATAAGTCACAATCCGTAACAGATGTCCGAAATCATTCTTTGTTTACACGCTGCTGTAGGTAAACTTCCGGTTGTTGTTTCTGTTTCATTTTTGTCCCCAGCCTCCGCAAAAAGTGGAGCGGGGGATATGGAAATGCCGGGCGTCTGTCCGTCCTGATATATGGTAAGCGCTCTCAGATTTGTATTTGTTGACCAATTGATTTCAAACTTACACACAGGCATTATATTAAGAATTTCTAGCTTAAGTTTGAAACTGGGGAAAATTCGAAAAAAAAAAATTCTTGTAAAATCATGTTTTTTTTAATAGAAAAAGTACATATTTTGAGAATTACACATTTCTCTGAAACTACAAAAGATAGGAACTTAAAGGAAAAGGCCATGGTCTTAACAAGTTAGCGTGAAAATTTAAATGACAGTAAATAAAAGACATTTGTGTTAATGAATGTTAAAAATAGTATACCGCAAGGTAGAATTTGATGATTGAAGTTGCCTGTAGCACCAAATAATGGGGATCGCCATTTTTCAAATCTCTTCAATGTGGAGGAGACAAAAGTCATAATGTGATCATAATCTATTCTCGGATTTATCCTGCCCGTGACGTAGTAAAAGTCGGTATATCAACATTGTATCAGTTGCAATTTTATCATTAAAAATTATGTACATCGTAAAATAACGTCGTATATTTATCTTTTGATATTTACAATATCATTATGACTTCATGTCAAGCATTTTATTGCACTAATGAAAGGGAAAATGTGAGAAGAATTTTTTTTTTGTAATTACCGGTCAGGACTATCCTTGTCAACACATCGACCAGTGACCACGAAAAACACGGGAAAGTACGACAGCATTGGGGACAAAAAAAGAAAAAAAACATGTGTAAGCTTAAAACTGACAGTTATTTAACCTACGGCCAATCACGTAAAACATGAAATTATACGTAGAACACCCCCACCCCCCTTTTTCACCGTACAAATAAACTCCTTTGTTTTATGAAAATGTAACATGGGATGGGAATATTAAGAACAAAATTAGAACGATATACAATTATAAACATTGTATTGCAGTTGATCTGATATTAAAACATAACCAAACGGGCACGATGTTGAAAAGAGTCAGATACATGTTATTTATTCAACTAACATGATCTGACTGCGTGACGTCACATGAAGAGGTGTCATGGCCGCTTACACTACGACAGGAAATTCCAAATATTCATATTTTTAATTGGGTATATTAATGTTAATAAAGGTGGTTTTTTTTAAATAATAAGTTATTTACGAATAACAAGTTATAATGAATTGAATTAAAACAACTTTTCAACTGACTGGTCTTTTCCTTTAATATATGGTATGGGTGGAGATGCCAATGTGAAGTTGAGGATGCAACATTCCCCCTCTCCCCCAGCTCAGCTGCACCCCTCTGGGGAATCTGTATAGAAAAATGTGACCGAAATTCCCACCCTAAACCATATATATTTATGATCAGGGTGACTAGGCAAATTAAATGCCTTATAGCTCAGGACCTGGGGGGTCATACCCCACCCCCTACCTGAGGTGAACTTTGTAATGGTTGAGATCCCCACCCCTAAGCCATATATATTTATGATCAGAGTGAATAGACAAATTAAATGCCCCAAGATTTTGACTTGCAACTCGGCTGTTGCATCTCGGATGCTTTCTCGATTTTATAAATATATCACATGGATAACATTACACTCACATTACACCTCTTTCTATTGCGGTGGGGGACACATGGCTACGTGTTGCAATCTTGTCAGCATGAAAATGGTCCCAAAGTAAACAAAACGTCGCAGTATAACAGAAAAGATCATAATAAACCTAACAATTTACCCTTTTGACATGTAACCAGTAATAGAACAACAGTATCATGACTTCAAAGCTGGCGTCATGAGTGATAAAATTTGCATGCTTGACAAAGAACGATTTTGTACGAACAAGTTGTGGCATCTAAATTTTCTGGCTCCAACTTTTTGGAACTTGCGACAGAATTTGATACCTGGCGATTTTTCTGGCACCAACATTTTTGGAGCCAGAGCAGCCCCCGACAGGATTGTCATTTTTGTAGAAGGCATGTGTTTCACTCTGGTACAGGATAAACATTTCACAAAAGACGTACCTCAAATGACTGAGATCACATAAAATGTCGGTACTTTCTGGACGGTTGACCAAACCTAGTACTGAGATCACATATAATGTATGTTCCTTCTGGACAGTTGACTAAACCAAGTCCTGAGATCACATAAAATGTCAGACCTTTATGAACGGTTGACCAAACCTGGTCAGGAGACCACATACAATGACAGTTCTTTCTGGACGGTTGACTAAACCAAGTACTGAGATCACATGAAATGTCAGACTTTTCTGGATAGTTGATCAAGATCACATACAATGTCAGTTCTTTCTGGACGGTTGACTAAACCAAGTACTGAGATCACATGAAATGTCAGACCTTTCTGGACAGTTGATCAAGATTACATACAATGTCAGTTTTTTCTGGACGGTTGACTAAACCAAGTACTGAGATCACATGAAATGTCAGACCTTTCTGGACAGTTGATCAAGATCACATACAAAGTCAGTTCTTTCTGGACGGTTGACTAAACCAAGTACTGAGATCACATGAAATGTCAGACTTTTCTGGACAGTTGATCAAGATCACATACAATGTCAGTTCTTTCTGGACGGTTGACTAAATCAAGTACTGAGATCACATGAAATGTCAGACCTTTTTGGACAGTTGATCAAGATCACATACAATGTCAGTTCTTTCTGGACGGTTGACTAAACCAAGTACTGAGATCACATGAAATGTCAGACGTTTCTGGACAGTTGATCAAGATCACATACAATGTCAGTTCTTTCTGGACGGTTGACTAAACCAAGTACTGAGATCACATGAAATGTCAGACCTTTCTGGACAGTTGATCAAGATCACATACAATGGCAGTTCTTTCTGGACGGTTGACTAAACCAAGTACTGAGATCACATGAAATGTCAGACCTTTCTGGACAGTTGATCAAGATCACATACAATGTCAGTTCTTTCTGGACGGTTGACTAAACCAAGTACTGAGATCACATTAAATGTTACTGTTAGAACTTTTATGAATGGTAGACTTAACCTTGTAATTCAAACTTGCACTAATAATCACCTTGAATTAGTGGTCACAAGACACATGCTGCAAAAACACCAGTTTTAAAACCCTCACTAATGCGGAACCGCATCAGTGGTGTAATAGTTAGCTTCATCACCATGAGTGTGGTAGATCGTGGGTTCGAGCTGTGGTCGGGTCAAACCAGACTATAAAATTGGTATTTGTTGTCTCTCCACTAAGGAGTAAGAGCAAAGACGTGTTGACTTGAAATCAGAATCATATCTGTGGAGCTACATGTCTACCCACAGACTGTGTCTGTGTGGAGCTACATGTCTACCTACAGACAGTGTCTGAGTGGAGCTACAACATGTCTACCTACAGACTGTGTCTGAGTGGAGCTACAACATGTCTACCCACAGACTGTGTCTGAGTGGAGCTACAACATGTCTACCCACAGTGTGGAGCTACAACATGTCTACCCACAGTGTGGAGCTACAACATGTCTACCCACAGACTGTGTCTGAGTGGAGCTACAACATGTCTACCCACAGACTGTGTCTGAGTGGAGCTACAACATGTCTACACACAGACTGTGTCTGAGTGGAGCTACAACATGTCTACCCACAGACTGTGTCTGTGTGGAGCTACAACATGTCTACCCACAGACTGTGTCTGAGTGAAGCTACAACATGTCTACCCACAGACTGTGTCTGAGTGGAGCTACAACATGTCTACCCACAGACAGTTGTTTCAGTGAACTAGCACTATAAAAATCCAACAAAGCATTTTGGTCTATTACAAAGCATCTCCCATTGAAATGTAATTTGCTCTCACCATAATATAGCTGAACAATTGCTCACTTGGCATTAAGCAACAATTGCACACAAGAATGCAATCAGTGGTCACTCAAAAGTTTTCCAGCATTCAATGGTCACTTTTCATCCTAGACTTTAAAAAATCAGCAGTAATTAATATCTCAACTAATGTACTCTTAGCTTAGTTAACTTGAATCATGCATAATTGCACACTGAATTTTTACCACTCATGCATTTTATCAAGTTTGACTGCATAAAATATGCAGGTATGCAGATTATGATTATCTATACCTCGAATGACACAAAATATCTGAAATATACCGTAGTTGTTTTAATAACCTTTTACCCTATTTATATAGATATCATGTTATATTACAGATAATAAAATTAATCTATCTCTCAAATTCCTTCACAACTCAGCTAGTTCATTTCCATGGCAACAGATTTGTTTGTTGTATATGTACTGTACCCTTTATTTCAGGTGTATATTTTCAGTTATTTTGAAGTGTTTTAGTGGTATTATGTTGATTATATTGTCACATTTATTAATTAATTTCATGTCATTTGTTTGTACATGTATATTATATTTATATATGATCTTGAGGGCCCGGGTGGCTCAATGAGTTAGGTAGCTGGATTACCTAACAACTCATACAAGCCTATCGCCCAATACAGCATGGGTTCGCACCTGCCTTTATAAATTACAAAAAAGGGTGCACTCGACTCACTGCCGCAAGTGATAAAGATTACCAGTGTGTGGTCAGTGGTTCTCTACGGAGACTCCGGCTTCTTCCACCACTAAAACTGGTCGCCATGATATAGCTGAAATATTGCTGAAAGTGACATTAAGCACCAGAAATCAATCAATCATATGTATGATCTTAATTTGTTTATACTTGTTTTTTAGGGTTACTTCAATACCTCATCTGGAGGAAAACACAAGAATAAAACAGAAAGTGGACAAAAAAATGAAAAAGTCAACAAAAGAAACTCACTGAAAAATGAGAAAACAAAGAAACCTAATTCCAAAAGAAAATCTTCTGAAAAAAGAAAAAGTGATTCCTTTGATGAGAAAAAAATGAAAGAAGATAATGGACATGGAAAAACAAAATATTCTTCAAGTTTAAAGAGAGGGTCACGCCTCACAGACAATACTGATTTAGACAGTTTAATTGATGATTTACATAATACAGTTAAGAAGGCAAAATCTGGGACAAAGTCTAAAAAAGTGAATCAAGACGTATGCTACAATAAACTACCAAAATCGTTTACTAAAAAAACTACTGGTGAAGAAGCATACTCAGTTGATATGGATTCAGATTTAGAAGAAGATGAGTTCAAAGGTCACAAAAAGAATAAAACAAAAAATCAGAACAATAATGGTAGAATGAAGTCATCTTCAAAAAGTCAAAAAGAAAATGGTACTAAAAGTTCATCTGTTAGTTCAAGACAACAAAACATAAATAGACAGAAAGGAAACAAAAACTCTGATAAAACAGAAATATCTGACAATCGTAGTAAAAGATCAATGAGGTTAAGAACACAATCATATATCTCTAAGATGAAGGAATGTTTAGAAAAACTCAATGTTGAAGATGAATCAAGTGATGAAGATGAGAGTGATGACGATGATTTCAGTAAGAAGAAAGGCACAGTCAAAGCAAAGCGTACACAAAGTAGAATTGATAAACCATCAGAAACAGAAAAAAATAGACCAGACAATGAAGATTTAGCATGGACAGAGTCAGAGATAATGAGACTAAATAGGTAAGTACAGTGAAATCTGTCTAAATCTCCCAGGTGTTCAATTTATATAGGTCTGACTTTACACAAATTAACCATAAATAAAAACATACAAATTATATTTAAAAGTTTGAATCCCACTCGGGCGAGGTGTGCTAGTAAGTACAGTGAAATCTGTCTAAATCTCCCAGGTGTTCAATTTATATAGGTCTGACTTTACACAAATTAACCATAAATAAAAACATACAAATTATATTTAAAAGTTTGAATCCCACTCGGGCGAGGTGTGCTAGTAAGTACAGTGAAATCTGTCTAAATCTCCCAGGTGTTCAATTTATATAGGTCTGACTTTACACAAATTAACCATAAATAAAAACATACAAATTATATTTAAAAGTTTGAATCCCACTCGGGCGAGGTGTGCTCGATGCAGCATTATGTAATAAAGTTTGTTAGTGACTTGCGACAGGTCAGTAGTTTTCTCAGGGTACTCCAGTTTACACCATCAATAAAACTAACGGCCACAATATAACTGAAATATTGTTGAAAGTGGCATTAAACACCATAAACCATAAAGCATATTTTAAACAGGCAATTTCATTAACTACTGAATAAATTTGGAAAAACTTTGATGACTTTCAGAATAAAGCTTTGTAATAAATTTATACATTATCTTGTGTAGAGCTGTGGTAGAAATACCTGATGATGATCCCAACTTCTGGAAGATTGTAACAAAGAGAGTGAAAACACGAAGCCATGAGGAATGTGAAGCCTACTATTATAAAGTTATACATCAAAGTCTTAATACAAAGAAAACTGTTACTACTACAGGTAAGTTGTTTACCATGTTACAAAGAAAACTGTTACTACTACAGGTAAGTTGTTTACCATCTTACAAAGAAAACTGTTAC
>MJUT01051908.1:60452-72922 GCA_002080005.1 Gigantidas platifrons
TCACACCTGATGATAGGAGGTGGTATCCCACATCATACTATGTCTAGTTCACCTTTGATGTCACACCTGATGATAGGAGCTGGTATTCCACATCATACTTTGTCTAGTTCACCTTTGTGAGCTGCCAGCTATTGATGTCACACCTGATGATAGGAGGTGGTATCCCACATCATACTATGTCTAGTTCACCTTTGATGTCACACCTGATGATAGGAGGTGGTATCCCACATCATACTATGCCTAGTTCACCTTTGATGTCACACCTGATGATAGGAGGTGGTATCCCACATCATACTATGTCTAGCTGACCTTTGATGTCATACCTGATGATAGGAGGTGGTATCACACATCATACTTTGTCTAGTTCACCATTGATGTCTGACCTGATGATAGGAGGTGGTATTCCACATCATGCTTTGTCTAGTTCACCTTTGTGAGCTGTCAGCTATTGATGTCACACCTGATGATAGGAGGTGATATCCCACATCATACTTTGTCTAGTTCACCATTGATGTCACACCTGATGATAGGAGGTGGTATCCCACATCATACTTTGTCTAGTTCACCTTTGTGAGCAGCCAGCTATTGATGTCACACCTGATGATAGGAGGTGGTATCCCACATCATGCTTTGTCTAGTTCACCTTTGTGAGCTGCCAGCTATTGATGTCACACCTGATGATAGGAGGTGGTATCCCACATCATACTTTGTCTAGTTCACCTTTGATGTCACACCTGATGATAGTAGGTGATATCCCACATCATACTTTGTCTAGTTCACCATTGATGTCACACCTGATGATAGGAGGTGGTATCCCACATCATACTTTGTCTAGTTCACCTTTGTGAGCTGCCAATATTGATGTCACACCTGATGATAGGACTGTCAGCTATTCAAATCTTCTTCTGCTTGGCTGTTCAATATTAGATGAAATATAAAAATTCTATGTCCATTCCAATACATTGTTTTCTTGTGTTACCATCACTGTTTATTTAAATAATTAACTAATATAAAAATTGATCATTTATACAATGGTCAAGTTTTCGAAATAGAAATTTAATTCTTCATTAATTTAATAGTGGTTTTCAGCAATAACTGAATAGATAGACATTTTTAAACGATCGAACGTAAGTGAGATATCGTTTAATGCTAGCACTCATACAAACCGGAAGACACTGCTTTACACAACATGTGTCGCAACCTTTCGCCCGGACAAAACTATAGTCCATATATAGAGTCAATTGTAAGAGGACGAGTAACTTAAATATCAGAAAGAGCATGCATGCAACATTCATATATTATAAATCCCCCTTAAAATCGGGCACTTACATGTATATGCACGTTTGCTCATCTATCAGTATTACTTTGTTGCAACGCGGATTTTGCTGATGGATATTTCAATATCTAGAAATATTGATATTGTGTTTACTATGTAAGAGACTTTGATTTTCGTATTGCGTCTGAAAATTGACATTTGAACAACAAAAAGTGCGTGTGGATATTTCAGCAAGTGTACAAAAATTGTACCTTTCTACTTTTGTCCTGTTCCGAAATGTGTGTTTTCTGTTTTTAATTTTAGAATAAATTTTAAAACATAGTCTATTTATATCCTACGCTGCTGGGGGTTACAATTCAACTGGTTTGTCAGTGTCGTTAGTTCTCGACCATCGTAGTTTTGTTCAGGATTGGGAACCAGTGCTTTAGACAACATGTGTTCTAATGTTTGACGTACTATCTAATGAAAAGTCTAGAAAATCCCAAAGATGTCACACCTGATGACCTGTTATTTTTGACTCACTGCAGACGTATTTATGTCAACAATACATGCTTTTAAAGTATGTTCCACCTAAAAATAAACATGAAATGAAAGAAAAGTTCATTGTCAAATCTATTAATAAGTGTTGTAAATTTTTTCAAGAGTCACATTCCCCTTCCGCGAAAAAGACCCCATATAGAAAAATATTTCCCTTTTCCAAGGTATAAAATTAAACCCACAAATGGTTCTGAATACACTATATATTTCACTTTGACTGTCACATTGATTTGCTTGCCCCTTCAAAACAGATGTAGTGTCGTAAACAGTTGATGGGAAATAAAATAATAAAATAATAATGTAATAGAATGTAAAACTGGGTTGTTGCATGTTATAGTAGTAGCTCCTACACCAACTGTTAATTCCATTTTTGGCACTATTCAATAATTATATTAGTAGTTCCCCCTCCCCAATGCTTCTTAAATATCAGATAACACTGAATTATGCTTGTAACTTTTAAAACTACAAGCAATGGTTTGCTTGTGGTTAAAAAAGTTAATCCCATTAGATTCTTTGGTAAAGGAACATCTACATTATGTTTTATTTTGTGGGAATGAGTTTTGTAAAGGAGTTGTAAATGATAATTCAGACGAGGTAGGTTTCCTGTTAATAGCAGACTTACCAAGGTCTTTCACTCTTGGCCATGCTGACAAAATTTTCACTATTATATATATGCAAATGTATATACAAGAAAATGTAACATATTCTGGAACATTGGATAAAAAGCTGTTTTATGTGAATAACATATTGATGTCTCTGGAGTTTGCTCTCAATTTACTATTTCAAAGTTTGACATCTTTTTCTAGAAGTATACTGATATTTTGCGATTGTGCATAGCATACAAAAAATCTACATGCAAGCAGTTCGATCGTTTAACATCACCTTTGGTGCTTTCATTTCTAAATTTGGCTTTCAAGCAAGTAGGTGAAAAAAAATTAAAACAAAGACTGCATTTTGGATGCACTTTTCCACTGTCCATGTGTCGTGCATCCATTCAGAATATGTCTAGAATAGTACATGTATATATTATTGAGTTACTTCTTTTATACCAATATTATCTTCAAATATTCCCATTTTTTCAAAATACTTTCTCTAATTGAAAGGGTTTGATAGAAAGAGTGACTGAATTTCAGTTTCATGTGTGTTTTAATATACTTATTATACCTGATCCCTATGTTTTTTGTTTGGAAAATCTACAAGAGTAGATGTAATTACTTAATGAGAACAATGAATAGCTTAATTGAGCAGGGTATTCCACAGCAGCCTGGCACAGGGCAAATTGTCCATCTAATTGGATTTTTCCCCCTGCTACATTTTTGTACTTTGTTTTCAAAAATGAAAATGTCAAAGTGAAAGTAAAATATGGCTTTGTTTTGCATACTGGTTTATCTTTTGCACTCTAAATTGCTCAAATTGGGAATCAAAATAAGGGGGTAAGATTGAAAATGTTGTGAATTTTGCATGATTTTAGAATATTTTTCATTGGAAAAGGGTCCTTTAACCAGACACTTTGGAAGGCTAGAAAAATTCCTGCCCTTCTTCTTTAGTATTATCACCTCCTACTTGAAAATGAGTGGAATACCCTGATGGAGTAATCAAGCACATCTGATCCAAGTATTATAAATAGCAAGTTCTACATTACAATTGTTTTTCAATATTTCTGCCATTTCCAGCCATAGACTTTTGACAATACATGTATTACATTCCCAGGGGTAAATATTGTTTCTTTTGATTCATTAAAAAAATGCATAATTTGGTTTCTTTTAATTTACATTTAAATATGATAGAATTAGTATCTTCTATGCAATATTTTGTATTGAGAAACAGTACATTCATCTTTTTTTGTACAATAAAAATGAATTTTCTATGGGATAAAAGCCCCCCGGACAAAAGCCCCCCAATAATGAAAAGTATAAGTTAATGATTTTTTGTGTCACATTTATATTTTTTTCTGTGTCTCTGTTTAACTGTTCGGATATGTAAAATTTTCTTTGTATCTTATAACATGATTCAAGACTTTTTTTAACCTCTGTATTTTAATTCCTTGTACATCTGTAATTTACCTCAAACCATATTAATATTTGTATCTTTGCACACATTTTGGACTTCTTCAAGTTCTTGTACTGCTATTTATGGATTAACATTATTTTTTAATAGAAATACCATTTTGCATAATAAGTTATTTTTGGAACATGAAGCTATCATAAACAATTGAAGTACAATGTATTTGTTTAAGAATTATAATAACCCTCATCAAAGAAAGTAAAAAAAAAAAAAGTTCAACTTCCGTCCGTCCATGTACCTTGTAAGCGCAACTCCTCCTAAACGGGTTATTGGATTTTTATGAAACTTTCCACACTTGCAGTACACACTACCTGTAGATGTGCATGAAGGAATATGGTTGCTGTCCAAAATTTAAAAGGGGAGATAATTCAGCTTATACTTTCACGAAAAGGGGGAGGGGGGCATGTACCTTGTAAGCGCAACTCCTCCTAAACGGCGTATTGGATTTTTATGAAACTTTACACACTTGTAGTACACTACCTGCAGATGTGCATGAAGGAATATGGTTGCTGTCCAAAATTTAAAAAGGGAGATAATTCAAATTATACTGTCCGTCCGTCCATGTACCTTGTAAGCACAACACCTCCTAAACGGCTTATTGGATTTTAATGAAACTTTACACACTTGTAGTACAATACCTGCAGATGTGCATGAAGGAATATAGTTGCTGTCCAAAATTTAAAAGGGGAGATAATTCAACTGATACTGTTCGTCGGTCCATGTACCTTGTAAGTGCAACTCCTCCTAAACGGCTTATTGGATTTTTATGAAACTTTACACACTTGTAGTACACTACCTGCACATGTGCATGAAGGAATATGGTTGCTGTTCAAAATTTAAAAGGGGAGATAATTCAACTTATACTTTCACGAAAAGGGGCGGGGGAAGGGACATGTACCTTGTAAGCGCAACTCCTACTAAACTGCAAGCGGGGGGTATCACTCAGTGAGGTTACTCACAGTTCTAGTTTTTATTTACACTTTTTGAACATAACAATGAGCAAAATGTGGA
This sequence comes from Gigantidas platifrons, assembly GCA_002080005.1. NCBI lineage: Eukaryota > Metazoa > Mollusca > Bivalvia > Mytilida > Modiolidae > Gigantidas > Gigantidas platifrons. The sequence continues at coordinate 65,341 of MJUT01051908.1, forward strand.
AAAATATAATTTCAAAGTAATTTTTATGCCCCCGCGACGAAAAGTCGAGGGGCATATTAATTTACCCTTGTCCGTCCGGACGTAGATACATGGTTTGTTCGGCTGTCTCCTCCTACAGTTTTGAAGCTACAGCTTTAATATTTTGTATGATGTTTATACACATAATGGAGGTGTGCATGTCCACAGGATATTGATTTTCATCAAACATTCTCAAAATGACAGGTAGTTGGACTTAGTCATTATGTTCGTTAGTCCGGATATAGATACATGGTTTGTCCGGCTATCTCTTCCTACAGTTTTGGAGCTACAACTTTAATATTTTGTCAAATATTCACAAAATGACAGGTAGTTGGAATTCATTTCCTTCTTACTAAGCTACAAAATGGAAACATGGTTTGTATGACTCCTACTCCAGTTTTTGACTTGTTTATAATTTCTTATGGTCAGACGGGGGCATCATTTGTGTCTTACAGACACACTTCATTTTTAAAAAATCACTGCAATTACTTCAGGACAATATTCTAAAACCAAGTTGTTTCATATGAAATATAAAGGAAAGTGTATTTCAGCACAGAAAGACCATTGACCTGATATATAGGACTGAGACTAGTGTGATGAGTTTTATCAGTAAACATCTTATTTCTGCAACATGTAATCCGTAGAAATGCAGACGAAACCTTACAACATTTTGTACTTTGTTGTGAAGCATTACAATGGAAAAAAGAAATGATAATAATAAAGAAATTAATATGCAGAGGTGGATCCAGGGGGGGGGGGGATTGGAAATACCCCCAAAATTTTTCGCTCACCGCGATTTTTTTAAGTGCGGGGGGGGGGCCCCCCATAACTTGAAATCCTAGATCCGCCCCTGATATGTACTCAACCCAGTATATGCTTTGCTTATGGATGCTTGTTTAGTAACCATCCTGGAGAGTGTGCACATGGACTGCAAGATCCCACTTTGTCAAATAACCAGTGTATATACATATTTTAGGAGTCGTTTTATATGAGTGATAGGGACTTCTGTAAATATTTATATTACACTCACTATATTATGGTGGTGGATTAGAGTATTATGTGTTTTATACCGTAGTGATAGTGACTTTTATATATACTACAGTGGAACCTGAGCAATCCGACATCCTGTGACATCCGACAAAAATTTATGGTCCCACAGTAGTTCTGTTAACTAAAATAAAACCTGAGTATTCCTGTACAATCCGACACGTTTCCCTGGTCGCTTGGTGTGTCGGATTAGACAGATTCCATTGTATATATTTTACGCGTCGTAATTATTATAGTGGTGGATTAACCTTCCTCTCATATTGAGGTGTGCCTTGATTGGCAGAAGTTCGTCTACAGATACAGATACAGTATATCCACAATTTAAGATTAATTACAATTAAATACAATATTAAATTGAATTACATGATTGGTTCTAGAGGGACTGCTATGCTAATTATGATGTTTATAGTTTTGAGGAGTATTTAATGATCTGTCATTTTCAATATTTTTCAAAGTAATTTTTTATTCATTGTAGATTGCTAAATTAATGGACACTAGTGATGGAGGCATATCTAAAGAGATGTCAAAAAGACATACTCATCTTAACAGCAATTACACACCAAGTACAAGGTTCCATTTTGACCCTCTATCAGAAAAGAAAACGCCAGCTGCTTCATCAGAAAATCCTTGGACACATAATGATAGGTATGCAATTCTCCACTTTTGATAGGTGTGTCACTAAGTACTTTCTTAGCAATATAAGTCACAAGTCAGTAATGAAGGATAGTATATCATGCCTGTAGGATAGCTCTATGTATTATTAACATTACTACTCAACAAAGTAAATGATCTTCTGGTTGTTGTGTTTTGATTCTATAATTTTTATACCCCCGCTCGACGATAGTCGGGGGTATATAGGTATGCTCATGTCCGTACGTTCATCCGTCAGTAAATCTTTTGGTTTCCACATAATAATTAAAGTACCACTCAACCAAATCTTTTCAAACTTTCACACATTGCTGTGTACCATAAAATACAGGTTACGTTTGATTATGGTGTGTTTCACATTTACCGTTCCTGAGTTATGGCCCTTTTTCTCTTAGAAAATAAGGACTTTTTAGGTTTACGAATTATATTTAAAGTACCGCTCAACCAAATCTTTTCAAACTTTAACACAATGTTCTATACCATAAAATACAAGTTGAGTTTGATTACGGTGTTTTTCACATTTACCGTTCATGAGTTATGGTCCCTTTTCTCTTGGAAAATAGGTACTTTTTAGGTTTCCGGATGATATTTAAAGTATGGCTCAACCAAATCTTTTCAAACTCTAATACAATGCTGTGGACCATTAAATACAGGTTAAGTTTGATTACGGTGTATTTCACATTTACCGTTCCTGAGTTATGGTCCTTTTTACCTGCGTCGCCGAAGGCGGAAGCAGGTCTAGGAATCACTTTCTCCGTCCATCCGTCTGTCCCAGCAAGGCAGTACTTACTTAGTGTAATCTGTAGCTCAAACAGTTTTCAATCAATATTATTCAAACTTTGCACAATGTTTGTATATATACAGTCCGACAAAAGTTAAGCACCACCTGACTTGTTTCAATAATATCTTTTCTAATAATGAACTTATTTCAAATCGGTTTGCTGTTTTCGTTACCTGTACACACATACTTACTTACCTGTGAAACAGGTTATTGATCGATTTTTATTTATGTGTATATGACAGGGTGTGTAAAGTGCCACATGTACTTTTCAACATTGTGTTTGCGAACGAAAGCTGATTTTTAGCTCACCTGGCCAAAGGCCAAGTGAGCTGTTGCCGTCACTTGGCGTCCATCGTACGTCGTAAACTTTTTCAAAAATCTTCTCCTCTGAAACTACTAGACCAATTGTACTCAATCTTGGTCTGAATCATCACTAGGGTGTTTAGTTTAAAAATTGTGTCCGGTGATGGCATGTACCAATCAACATGGCTGCTGTTACTGAAAATAGAACATATGGTAAAATTGCAGGTTTTGGGTAATAACTCAGAAACCGTTAGTAATATCGAAAATCTGACATGGGGTAAAAATGTGCAGAATGTTAAGATTTACCTACACTGGAATTTTGAAGTGAATCCTATTACCCATTTTGGATTTTCAAAATTTTAATACTTTTTGTTCTTTATTTAAAAAACTATAAGAGATTGCTGTTCAGTTTAAATTATAAAAATGTGCAGCATGTCAAGATCTACCTGCCCTGCAATTTTGAAGTAAATCTGATTACCCATCTGGGAGTTATTGCCCCTTTTTTCATAAATTTTTTTAAATTTTAATACTTTTCGTCTTATATTTCAAAAACTATAAGAGATAAAAGTTAAGTTTAAATTGCAAAAATGTGCAGCATGTCAAGATCTACCTACCCTATTATTTTGAAGTCAATCCAATTACCCATTTTGGAGTTATTGCCCTTTTTTCATCAAATTTTCAAAATTTTAATACTTTTCATCATTTATTTCAAAAACTATAAGATATAGATGTAAGTTTAAATTGCAAAAATGTACAGCATGTCAAGATATACCTACCCTGCAATTTTGCATTAAACCCCATTACCTATTTAGAGTTATTGCCCATTTTTCATCAAATTTTTTAAATTTTAATACTTTTCGTCTTATATTTCAAAAACTATAAGAGATAGAGGTTAAGTTTAAATAGCAAAAATGTGCAATTTTGAAGGAAATCTGATTACCCATCTTGGAGTTATTGCCCTTTCTAGCTCACCTGGCCAAATCGGGGATGAAATTTAAAAAAAATCTTCTCCTCTGAAACTACTGAGCCAATCTCAACCAAACTTTGCTGAAATGATCCTTGGGTGGTCCCCTTCCAAAATTGTGTCCGGCATTTCAGACCTCCGACAAAGATGGCCGCCACAGCCAAACTTAATTTAACAAAAGAGCATATGGGAAATTCTTCTTGTCTGAAACCATTTGCTCAATAAGAACTAAATTTTGATGAAATAGTCATTGGATGGTTCTCTTCTAAAAATGTGTCTGGTGGTCCCGCCCTCTGACCAAGATGGCTGCACAGCTGAACTTAGTTTAACATAGGACCCTATGGGAAATTCACATAGAAAACATCTTGTCTGGAACCAGTAGCTCAATTAGAACCAAACTTTGATGGTCTTTTTCCAAAATTGTGTCACAGTGCAGTTGCGTTGTTATTGAAAGCAGCTTTGATCAAGGTGAGCAATTACAGGCTCCTGGGAGCCTCTGGTTTTTGTGTAGAGTTTTAAGTTTCATTTTCTATTGGTTTGGTATGGTGCGGCGAAAATTAACCATACCAGAAAGGTGGCAAGCTGTTGGCATGCATAACGGTGGTTTTAGCCATAGAAGGGTGGCAGACCACTTCAGGATTAACCATTCCATCATTGTATGACTGATGCAGCGTTTTCGTGAAACGGGGAATGTTACTGACCGACCACGTGCAGATAGACCTCGCAAAACGACGCCGAGAGAGGACCGGCTCATATCCAGACTGGCGCGGCAACGGCCGTTCAGTACAGCTGGTGCACTTCGTGGTAATTTAGCGTTTGGAGGCCACATTAGCACAAGCACTGTAATAAGACGCCTCCACCATCAGGGAATGCGGGCGCGACGACCCATAAAACGTCCACAGTTGACATTACGTCATCGCCATGCTAGATTTGACTGGTCACATGATCATTTGGGGTGGACTATTCGCACATGGAGACGGGTCCACTAGTCTGATGAAAGTCGTTTTTTGTTATGCCCTACCGACGGTCGTGCAAAGGTTTGGCGCCAACGAAACACTTCATTTCAGGACAACCACATTTTGGGCACAACTGCTTTTGGTGGTGGGGGTGTAACTGTCTGGGGTTGTTTTTCCTTTGACTGTAAGTTGGACTTGTACGTTCTTGATGGTAATCTGACAGGCCAAAAATACCGTGACAATGTGCTCGCTCCACGCGTAGTCCCCCATTTCGACACTCATGCGTTGGCTGACAGGCCAATGTTCATGGACGATAACGCTAGGCCACATAGAGCCCGAATTGTACAACATTTTTTACAGCAAGAGGCTGTTCAGACAATTCCATGGCCTGCGATGTCGCCAGACATGAACCTTATAGAGCATGTATGGGACTTTATTGGCCGAAAAATTAACCAACGCAATCCAAAATGTCAAAATATTGACGAATTAAGAACTGCTATCTTACAGGAGTGGCAACAGTTCCCCCAAGAATGGCTTAGGCGTCTTGTGCGAAGCATGACGAGGCGTGTTACAGAACTTCATAATAAACGCGGTGGATATACTCGTTATTGATTTTTATGCCTTACACATATGCACAATAGATGCATTTAAAAGTTCTTAAAATCTGAAGACTCTGCATTTTAATGCAATGTTAAAAATTTGCATCAAAGACAAACTGGTTTTACGTTTTTCCAGCACCTGTTTTGAACCCCATTTTTGCCACGTCATAGTCACGCCTTTCAGGATGATAAATACTTCGTAGATTGGTAATTTTAGAGCCCTTGGTATAGTCTTTTAAGAAGTGTAAGAAAAATGGTGATATCTATTTTATTGTTTTAACAGTATTGATGTAAAAAAAATTATCGATAAAAATATAGTGTGGTGCTTAACTTTTGTCGGAGTGTATATTGAAGATGTGCACCTCCTATTATGGGCTGATTTGAAGATTTTTTTCATATATTTTCTGTATGCTGAACTTAGTCATTTTTAATCACTATATGTCATGGACGGTACCTAGTTGGTGTAATCTAATACTCCAACAGTGTTCAATCAATATTATTCAGACTTTGCACAGTGTTTGTATAGATATTGAAGATGTGCACCTCCTATTATGGGCTGATTTGACAATTTTTTTCTTTAATTTCCTGTATGTTGAACTTAGTCATTTTTTATCACTAACGGTACCTAGTTGGTGTAATCTAAAACTCTAACCATGTTCAATCAATAGTATTTAAACTTTGCACAGTGTTTGTGTACATATTGAAAATGTGCTCCTATTATGGGCAGATTTGACAAATTTTTTCATACATTTTCCATATGTTGAAATTAGTCATTTTTTATCACTGTATGACTGTACCTATGCTGAACTTAATAATTTGTTATCACTATATGTCATGGACGGTACCTATGTAAGCGTACTTTTATTCTGGCGTGTAGAATTTCCAGTTAGGGTTAGGATACACTAGTGTAACGTGTCCTCTGGAAAGAATACACTGGTGGAAAGAACACACTGTTACACCTACATGTAGTTGGTGTAATCTAAAACTCCAACAGTGTTCAATCAATATTATTCAGACTTTCCACAGTGTTTGTATACATATTGAAGATGTGCACCTCCTATTATGGGCTGATTGACAATTTTTTTCATGCGGAGAAATTCATTCATAAAAGGTAATGGGAAATTCGTCTAGACTCTAAAGATTTATTTACTTTAAATTACGATTTTGTCCATATGAAAAATCTAATTGTAGTTTAGTCATTTGGTTCTTTCCACTGAACTTCTTAACATACCTAAACATTTAAAAAAGTCAAAAATGCATACATTACTGGTCCAGACACGATATTGGTCTTGTTCTCATAGAAAACAGGGACTTTTTAGGTTTTCGAATGATATTTAAAGTACCACTCAACCAAATCTTTTCAAACTTTAACACAATGCTGTATACCATAAAATACAGGTTGAGTTTGATTATGGTGTTTTTCACTTTTACCGTTCATAAGTTATGGCCCTTTATCTCTTAGAAAATAGGGACTTTCTAGGTTTCCATCATATGTCTTATAATCAGTGTTTTGATGTAAATAGTGAAGAAAAGAAAAAAAGGAAATGATTACAGGTAATCTGATTTAATTTATAATTTGGCAAGCAATAAAAAGTTTACTACATTGTCAATTACAAGAATTTGTACATTTTTAATGGCCATGAAATGAATAAGTTGTACGATAAAAAATCACTACATGTTTCATTCCTTTCATTGCCTCATTCAAAATTTGGAATGCGGGGGTATCTGTGATCACCAGATGAACTTTCTCTAATTATTTTCATTTTAGAAATGATGACCAGTACATTTATCAAGTACAGAAAAGACGCAGAATGAAAGGACGTAAAATTATATCTAAGAAGCCAGTCAACATGAAACATCACAATCATATGGTAACTTTTATTTCCTATGTAACCATTCCTTTAAGAACTAATTTTTCATATAAGTTGGTTTATGGTGTTTAATGCCACTTTCAACATTATTTCAGTTATATTGATGTGGCGGTCAGTTTTATTAGTGGAGGAAACCGGAGAAAACCACCGGCCTGACGCAAATCACTGACAAACTTTATCACATAATGTTGCATCGAGTACAGCTCGCCACGAACAGGGTTGGAACTCACAACTTTAGTGGTGATAGGCACTGATTGCACAGGTAGTCGTTAAACCAACTACCACACAACCACGATGGCCCTAAAATGTTCATATCTATTTATAGTCATCAAATAAAGTTGTTGATAGTATTGGTTTGTCTATACCAAAGTTGTTGATAGTATTTGTTTGTCTAT
>MJUT01051916.1:38552-54162 GCA_002080005.1 Gigantidas platifrons
CGTAAGACCGCTTATGTATCACTGGTAAAATCTATGATGGAATATGGAGCCACCATCTGGAATCCATATTTAAAGGGAGACATTGATAAACTGGAGAGAATACAAAATAGAGGGGTCAGATTCGTCAAGAGGGATTACAAGAGCAGAGAACCAGGATCAATTTCCAAAATGAAGAAGGAACTAGACTTGGAAACACTAGAAGAGCGACGACACAGCCTTCGATTGATCCTAATGTACAAGGTGGTTGAGGGGTTGGTACCGGCACTGCCAACATCTCAATTTGTGAACTTTACCAGACCAAAGAGAAAAATCAAAACTAGAACTTATAGTGACCACATCACCAGTAACATCCTAGAGAAGCGTGTGTGCCACAACACGAAGGGATTATCAATCCCAGACAGTAGAACACCTCAGTACCAAAACTCTTTCTTTGTGGGTACTATCATTCACTGGAACCACCTACCAGATAGCGTAGTGCATGCCAGTTCCGTAGAGGCATTTAAGACTGCCCTAGGGAACCACCGACAATAAGACCGTCGGCGCTCTCTCTACCGTTGTATAAAAGCCAGAATTGGATACTACAACGTAACATATACAGATACAGACAGAATATCGTAGTTTACATTAGGTACGTTATTGATGCTAGCCGAGGAGTTCCGAAAGTAATAACTGATAGAACACATGCGCCACCTATTAGCGTAAAAATCGTAGGTGAACCCCATTTCAACTTGTGAAATTGTTCTTGTTCCTTGTGGTACAAAATGTAAGTGGTTTCTCAATTATATTGGTCAAGATAAGGAAATCCACAATACAAATTTAACTATACATCAGTGTCACTGGATTGGAGAAATATCGAAGCTTGAAGCTCTAATTCCTGTTCGCCCTGATAATTATAATTATGTAGGATATTAAAAATAACAGAAAAATAAGTGATATATGATTGCTTATAGATATTAAATGGAGAAATTTTAAATATGTGGCATGCTAAAGTGCAGTGTATGTTTCGATAATGGGCAAAGTTAAACATTTCAGTCCTTGGAATAACAATGTAGTAGAGCAGGTAAAGATGAGTGAATCCAGAGTCTAGAAATCACTAGAAAACTGAAAAGCAATTTAATTTCAATCAATTATATTTATTTAAATGTTACATGAGCTGTAGTATAAAAATACATATCTATGCATTATTGTGCTGGAAATTTATTTCATTTACAATAGCCCATTCATATGATAGCATGGCCCATTGAAATTCAGAATGACCCATTGAAATTTTTTGAAGGGGCCATGGGCCCATTCTGAAAAAAACCTTCAAGATCACTGAGCCTTTGCGTCGGCGGGATCTGGCAAGAAGACAATGGGTCATGATCTCCTTATTGTACGTTCGCTCATATTTTGGAAAATTATCTTGCGATACCGCAAGGCATTAGGTATTGGCCATTTCTCGCTTATACCGGAGAGGCCGGTTCTTTAACTGATACCAGTTTAGAACTTGGTTCTGACTCCTTTGCAAAATCCAGAGGGTCGTGTTTTAATGTGGGCTTGCGTATCGGTGGTCGTGACCTATATCTCTCTATTGGGGTACATAGGGGATTTTTGCTTTCATTGTTATCAATGAAGCGCAAGTTTGCCAAAACATTGTTAAATCTATCGGCGGCTTGTTTTCTTCTTGCCAGGTCCTCTCGTCGAAATGTAACTGTGGCCGTAAATTTTCCACTCAAAAGCATTTGTTGCGTTTTCTGTTTATTCAGTGAAAAAATTAATTTGATTTGAATATTTCAAATTGATTGGCTAATCCGCCTGGAGTAAATTTTGGTTATACTCGATAACCTGGGCTGCGTTCAATGTCGTAGCAGATAGCCTAGCTGCTAGGTAAAATGGCCATGGCGTTATTGAACGATTAGCTACGTAGCAGTGCTAGCAAATATGGCGCCAATCATAAAGAATAATTTCTTGGAACATTTTAGCTAATCGTATTTGTCTAGTTACCTTAATAAATTATTAAGTATAAAGTACATTTTTTTACTGTTTCTAAATTTTACAAAAATCTTGTAAAATAAGCGTTGACAGAGGTGTTGGAGCGTGGCGAGAACGACAACTCTGGATAGAGAATGACATATTGTATGTATTAAAGTATGATATAGTTGTGATTGAATACAGGGGCAGTGTTAATGAAAGTATGACCTATTTATGACACTGACAGGACTATCCTAAGACATGTCTGAGATTGTATATCAAAGCTTTCTTAGCACTATCTTAGTTTAGGATGATCCAAGGCATAATCGTAAATATGAATACGAGCTGATTTTTGTAAGGAAAGAATAATATAAATATAAATGCTACAAACATTAATGTGTTACGCAAAAGTTCACATAAAAAATAAAATAATGCGATTAAATTTTATTTTATTTATATATAACATTGATTTAATTGTGATTTTTAGATCAGAAATGTATATAAACCTAATAAAATATGATAATAATTTAATAAAATAATATCATTGAAAGTGATGGTCAATCTTAATCAATACGTGTACATGTACTTTACATTAAATTGTTAGCCACGTAAGCTGTTTTCAAGATGTCAGTGTCACAGCATCAGTTATTCAAACGGGTTAATGGATAAAAACGTGCAGATTTTTTCTATAAATTGAAAGTAAAACCTGTAGGGTTGAGTGACAAACTGTAAAGAATTAAAATGGTATTTTACAAAGCTGGGCGCGAACCCACGTCGTATTGGTGATAGGCTTGTATGAGTTGTTAGATCCAACGACTTAACTCATTTAGCCACCCGGGCCCCAAGTACTACTCGGTGATACTAAGATGATATGATTACTTACTTATTGCAGTGTTTTGCAAACCACGTTCCTAATGTTTTTATAATAAGAAAAAAAAATGATATTTCAAGTTTAATGATTGTACATTTACATGTAATTTGCAAATCTACCATCAATTAGTCTAACTCGCACTGCAGCTCCATCGTTCAGGTTACCTACATACTGTTGTCTATCAATGTGCCCTATGTCACGAGGATTCTCATCTCCTGGTGGAAGATGTATACCATTTGTAATACACATATTATGAAGAACAACTACAGCAATAACTATATAACAACATTTTATAGGTGTGCACAATAGTGTTCCAGCACTAGTGTCTAAACAGCGAAACCCAGACGTCAGAACAACAAAACTTCTCTCCACTACACTCCGTCTCCTCATATGTGCCGAGTTGTAGCGTTGTTGTTTTCTAGTCGTTGGGATGATTACAGGGGTAAGCAGCCATGGACGCAGTGGATATCGATTGTCTCCTAGCAGCCATTCATTAGCGATAACTAGCTGTTTCCAGACATGTCACGCAGATTACATTTTGCCATATAATTGCATCATGAGTTCCTCCTGGCCACTACATTCAGAAACTTTCAGTTTGCATCACACACTCCTTGAACGTTTACTGAATGATGATCCTTTCTATTTACATACAAATGTTCATCTTCAGACGGGCTTTTAATTCGTATGTATGTTCCGTCAATTGCTCCTACAACATTAGGGAAGTCAGCAATATTGTGAAAGACCTGCATGGTGGTATTTAACTCTACTTGGTCAGTTGGGATTTTGATGTACTGGTTTGATACCCTGTTCAAACAATTAGTAACGTCTCTTGTAATGTTAGATTCACTGCTTCTAGACAAGCGGTGGACATCAGCATTTACCAACTGAAAGCTCCCACTTGCATAAAAACGTAACGCTACCATTACTTGTAAAGAAATAGTGAATGCGTGTGATCTCATTGTAGGTCTATGAAGGTAATTTTGGAACATTCTACATAGTGTTATGATCAAAGGACGAGAAAGTCTATATTTATGAATGATTTCAACGTCGTCAAGATAGTCCAAAGGGTTATCTCTGTCTCTAAATATCCTATTCCGACGTACATTTCCTGCTCTTCTTCTCAAACGTAAATAAACGGCAGCCATATTTGTTGTATTTGGGACATCATAACGCTATCTTAACTTAGTATTATCCTAAAAAATACTCTTAGGTCACCTATTTTGGTGTCCTAACTTTAGGATATATTTTAGGACATATCGCAATTTAGGACACTTTCATTAACCCGACTTAGGACTAAGATATGTCCTAAGACCATTCTAAGATATGTCTTAGTCATAAGACACCTTTGTTAATACGGCCCCTGGTGTCTTCTGTTCTAATGACTATTTTATAAAACATAGAACATAGTTTTCTACTTATCTGAGTGTTGATGGCTTTAACTATTCGGTAATTCTGTAATATTCAAAGGTATTATTAAAATTTGGGTTTACTAACGCATAACGAAATTGTTTTTTTTTTTATTAGATTTGAGTTAATATCACATCAAATTTGTTTTTGATTATCTTTGTCTTTGCCTTTATCGTTTTAATTTCTTTTTTTTGTGTGTGTGCAACCCGATTGTTATATATATAAGAATATTTTATTTCTAAGGGTCTTGTAGGTATCTAAGTTAATATATAAAACAAATTTCACTCCAGAATATAGCTGAAATAAAGCTAATGTTGGCGTTAAATGCCAATCCATCAATCAATCGTTTTCTTTGTCATTTACATTAATATAGACGTTCTTCTCTATATATTGTTAATGCCCCCACCCCACTCCCTTTCAGCAATCATTAAGTTATGGTCACTAATTCTTAGTTTTAGTTCAATTTCAATTCTTTATTACTTTAAGCAGATTATGCTCATCAGTACATAAATATAACATTCATACATATATCACATAATAGAACACATCAGAGAAGCATATGAAAATCAAGTGATTAGATTGTTGGCTAGCAGTTCAGTCCTACGATTAAATGCATTAAACAAGAATTTACACAAATTACGCAAATATTTGACATTTTCAGTGCTAAGTAGCTGAACTAATTTAAACGAAGATGGGCGTCTATAGTAAGATTGTTTGATTGTTTCTTAATTCTATGTAAGAATCACATTGCAGTACAAAATGGAACTCGTCCTCAATAGTATTTAAAGCACAAAGAGTACATTTTCTGTGTATCTACTCCATGATAACGTCCTACTTCCCCAAATAAATTATGTGATGACAATCTCAAACGAGTACACTCTAAAATTTAAATGTTTGGTAAGGTAATTATGTAGACAAATATTATTGACAATATATTTATACAAATAACACTTAAATGAACTATTCAATTGTTCATTCAAAGACTGTTTTGCTTGGTCATATATTCTACCTTTCACAAACAGCAATAAGTTATTATCAACAATCAAATTGTCTTGATTATACCACATATCATTCAAACCTAATCTAAACAATAATTGTTTAAGTTGGTAAATCCAACTGTTCTTATTTTCACAAAATGTCTGTAATTGTTCCATATAACAGTTTTTAAGAATACAATTGTCTGTAGATCATATTTTAAACCAGTACTTTACTATTTTGTACATTCTTAGATAAATTAATGGAAACCGGCCAAGTTCATAATAAACCATTACATTTGTTGTACACTGTTTGACACCCAACAGATTTTTGCAAAAATCTAACTGTATTTTTTCAATATTTGGAGCTTTATGAAATCCCCAAATCTCACTACCATAACATAAAATGCTACTTATATATGTATCAAATAAATTCAAATATGTAAAAATATTCAGATAAAAAGATGAAACCTTCGACTTTATACCAAATACTGCCTTTCTAACCTGTTCAGCTAAATGTTTCTGAGTTTTAGCAAATTTGCCGTTATAACTTAAGAGTACACCAAGGTAACAAAATTCATCAACTATGTCAATAACATTACCATCATAATACCACGTTTCTTCCTCTCTCACGAAACCTCCGTTTCTAAATACCATAATTTTAGTTTTGGCAATGTTTACAATCAAGCCCCATTTACAAGTATATACTAAAAGTGTTTTCTAACATATCTTGCAAACCTTTAGTCGACTAAAATAAAATCATGTCATCGGTGTACATAAGCACAAACAATGATAACTCTTGTACTTCATAAGGTACATTGCCATTACACGAAAATTCCATTTCAAAGTCATTGACATACAATGAAAAAAGTATAGGGAAAGGACCTCCCCTTGCATAAGGCCAACTGAACTCTTAAACTGCTCGGAATAAAATCCATCGATTTTTACACACACTTTAACAGTGGTATACATTGATTTTAATACTGTCAAAAATTTGCCCGTAATGCCAACCTTTGACAATTTTAACCATAAATGGAGTCTGGATACGGAGTCAAATGCCTGCTTGTAGTCCACGAAACAGCAATACATTCGATTTTTACTGAACATTGCCTTTTGAATAATTGTCATCAAACAATAGATCGCATCAGTAGTGCTACAACCTGGGCGAAATCCGAACTGCGCATCAGTGATTATGTCATTAGCATCGGACCATCTTAACAGCCTGATGTTTAAAATCGATGTAAATACCTTTGCTAAATTACTGACCAAACTAATTCCACGATAATTCCCTGGATCTTATGGGTCACCTTTTTTAAAAACTGGAACCAGTACTGCAAGTGCCCAAGATTTCGGAAAATATCCAGACGCTAGTATCCTGTTGAATATCTCCTCTAGAAATTGTAACAAAATATATTAGTATTCAATGAATAGTTCGTTAAATATGCCGTCTGTACCATGACTTTTACCACGTTTTAAATTGGAGAAACACTTCAGAATTTCATCTTGAGTTATAACTCGATCCAGTTCGTCGAACGTTGCATCGGTAACCGTCTCAGTACTTTCTACTGCCTCATTTACACTTTCATTTGTGACTAAGTTCTTAAAGTGCTCTTAAAAGCCCTCTAGTGACACATCCGACTGTTTTGTTCGTTTCTGTTTAAACAGTTTAAAATATTTCTTTGGGTCGATTTTACGCAATGCCTCTATCATATCACACTCTTGACGCTGATATCTCCGTTTCAATTTATTTTCTAAATGTTTGTATTGCCTTTTCGTAGTAATCAATCCCTGATGATTTTCAATATTTTTGTCTTTATTAAACGTATTTAAAGCTTTAATATAAATAAAACGAAGTCTTTTGCACTCAAAATTAAACCATGGTTTATCTTCATGACAACGGGTAGTTTTACCATGCACGAGTACGAGCGGGTGTATCGGATAAAGTCTGTGGGGTGCGGAAGAACGGATCGACAACGTCCATCAACTGAGAAGTAAAATATTCAACATAACTGTCAATGCCACCTCGGGACTTTTCAAAATCAGAAAATACTAGCTGACCAAGTAATCCACTATTTAAAGTTAACGATTCATAACACTGTTCTTTTAAATCTTCATTCCATCGGTAACTGGCATATGTATTGGAGGATGTACCGCCGCTACTTACACGTGCATGTGGATTTTGCAATATGCATTGTAAACGAACATGCAAAGGCGCGTGATCACTAAAAGAAGTAAAGTTACCAACGATAAACTGTTCTACTACATGGAAATAATCATACGGCGCCAATAAGTAGTCCACGACACTCATTCCTCGGGACCCACAAAATGTGTAATCATCCGCTAGACCATCTTCATGTCGACCGTTTAAAATACGCAGACCTGTGCCTCTACAGAGATTTAATAACTTTAACCCGAACTCGTTAGTACCTTGATCTGGGTTCCTTCTCGCTGGTAGATTATTGTCACTCATATACCCAAAAATATGGTTGAAACTGTCAAAAATTGGACCACACATATTGTCATTTTCAATAAAATCATTACCTATAGCAGTTCTTGCATTCATATCACCCAATAAAAACACTTTGGCAGTATCAGATGCAAACTTTTCAACTGAATTCACCAAATCAAAAAATAAATCACAATTATACATTTTGTAATACTTTGAATTAACAGGAGGTAAGTAATACACAACCAATATAATAATCAACCCCACAAGTTGTTATATCCTTTGCTATCTTTAGCCATATAATTGTGTCATTCAGAATTTCAACTATTTCAATGTACTTTACAAAACAATTTGTATCAACAAAAACAGTCCACCACCTTGTTTATGTTTACTTTTTAATAATGGGACTGGTTTACATATATACCCATCTATAATGTTGTCAAATGATTTATCAATCCAACACTCAGACAAAATAACTATATCATATGATTTTATATAAGATATAAAGTTTGGCTCATTGAGTTTATCATGCAAACCCCCGTTAATGTTCCAATATAAAAAGTTAATAAATGATATGCTTCTCGATGTGCCCTAATCGGCGTTCATGTGTACATCTGTTGATAGTTTTCTTTCTTTTTTTTCAAAATTAAAAGGATTTAAATAATGTTCATTTATATTGATCAATTTAATCTTTTTTAAAAATAATCTATTATCAAAATACACAATATTTTGACAAACATTTAATGGACGATTTGGTGCAGGAATTTTCAGTTATTTAGTAACAAGAGAATATAATCGACTTTATTATAAATTGACTGTATATGAATATGTTCTATTGGATCATTTATGGTCACATGACTAAAGGGTTAGGGTTATGGTATTTAACGCCATTTTCAACAATATTCGGTTATATCGTGGCGGTCAGTTTTATTGGTGGAGGAACTGTATCACATAATGCTGTATCGAGTACGCCTCGCTATGGGCGGAGTGTGTGTTTGTTTGTTTGTTTGTTTGTTGTAAATGAAATTAGAAAATTATTGATGTATTATTAGAATTTCCACAATCTTAGAACGGGACCATCGAACAATTAAACGCTGTCAGAATAGTAACAAGTTTACCCATTTTTACAAAATCAGAGTATTTTATGCCCATGGATCCGCCCCTGAATGCTGTCATTTGGTAATTTTGACATCCACTGTGTCAATTGTAAGAATTCAAAAGTTTTTTGTTATTGGTAACTAGTTATTTTTTTTATCTCACAAACAAAGAAACTAGCAAAAGATGGTTGTGTGGTAACTTTCCTCGACAATTTCATTTTTTTTCTGGGTGCCATGAAAAACATAAATTTAAATATTTTAAAAATAGGACGGGTAAAAGTTTGTATAATTTGGTGCAATGATGTCTATATGTCTATTCTTCAGTGTAACATTTTTTGGTGGAAATTAATCGACAGGAATTTTTTTATCCGATTTTTAATACCAAGGTGGTCCTCAGGGCATCCCCCCTTTTTGCAGTTTCCACTGTTTCGCACGTGATTATCTCCAAAGAGGATATTCAGATATGCTAGATATATCATATTTATTCAACAACAACACCCTCAAGTGTATTTAAGCCAAAATATTCCCTTTCGATCAGAAATAAATGTGCATATCTATTAGAATCTTCCGAAACTAAGTATTACGATCTTGCGTCCAGAATACCCCCAAACTTGCTATATTTAGGATGTGCTATGGAGAAAACGGCACGGTGAAAATTTTTGAAACTTTGCATTGGCAGATAATGTATTTGAACATAACTATTCCATGATGCAAATTTAAAAAAAATTGATTGATGGGAAAATGTTAGGGTAACCCAGGTCTACACCCTTAAAACATAATTATTTGTCGTAAACAAGACAAAAGGATCGGGCACAAATTATACAATTTAGGTTGCCGTCTCCGCAAATTAGTGCTATACTTTTAACAAAAAATGTAAAAAAAAATAATCTAAAACATTTTTTTTTTTTGGAAGTGAAATAACAGGCCCACTTTACTAGTACTTAATAAGCAATGCTTATTCAAATACTCGAAATGGAGGTTTTCTGGTTCCTTCAAGTTGAACAAAACGAGATTCGACTATTGTAACATGCTAACATTATAGTCATTTAAGTGGTGAAATATTATCTCAATAAACAGTTAGATATTTAATTTATTTACCACGACTCGTTACCCTCAAAGTAAAAAGATTTGACAGCCATATAATTTAAAAATCTTTTGGGAGAATGAAATACTTAGGGACTAAACAGAATTTCCAGAATCTACAAATATTACGCGTAGGTCTGGCGGGATGAAACTGATACTTCGAAAGTGAGGCTCGGTCAGGCCGTCGTGGTCGTCATCGTATGGTAGTTGGATTTACAACTACCTATGCAATCAGTGCCTATCACCACTAAAGTTGTGAGTTCTAACCCCGTTCATGACAAGGTGTACTCGATACAACATTATGTGATAAAGTTAGTCAGTGACTTGCGGCAGGTCCGTGGTTTTCTCCGGGTATTCCTGTTTCCTCCACCAATAAAACTGACCGACACGATATAATTGAAATATTTTTGAAAGTGGCGTTAAACACCATAAACCAAACCCAAACCAACATTTCCAGGACTTTCGGTAACCGGTATCACATTAGAAATCGTCAATTTCCGGAAATGTTTTCCTGTGCCAAGTACATATGCATATGGCATAAAGATCATAACATGGCCTTGTTCACATCAGATCCCTCATCAGCCCTTGGTCCTGATATCAAAACCTAGGGTTGATAAGAGATCTGAAAAAAAAGAGAGGACAAAAAAGGTCTTGTGATAATGTCTATTTATGATGACAATAACACCATGCTTCAGAGGTCATGATTATTGATTGATTGATTGATTGATTGATTGATTGATTGATTGATTGATTGATTGATTGATTGATTGATTGATTGATTGATTGATCTACACATAAATGTACTATAGTTACGTTAAACTATCATTTGTGAAGGGGCCGTCGTGGTCGTGATCGTATAGTGGTTCGATTCACAACTACCTGTGCAATCAGTGCTTATCACCACTATCGTTATGAGTTCGAATCCC
Organism: Gigantidas platifrons; assembly: GCA_002080005.1. Lineage (NCBI taxonomy): Eukaryota > Metazoa > Mollusca > Bivalvia > Mytilida > Modiolidae > Gigantidas > Gigantidas platifrons. The sequence goes on from MJUT01051916.1 coordinate 49,307, forward strand.
GCTCATGGCGAGGCGTACTCGATACAACATCATGTGATAAATTTTATCAGCGACTTGCGGCCGGTCGGTGATTTTCTCCGGGGAATTCGGTTCAATTCACCAAAAACAAAATGACCCCCACAATATAACTGAAATATTGTCACAAGTGGCGTTAAACACCATAACCCTAACCCTTAACATTTGTGACTGTTTTGCCTGCGAATTTGGGGCAGGGCCTTTCTTTTTTTTCTTTTTTTTCTTTCTTTTTATTTATATTATATCCACCATATCTGTTTACTTCTTGTATTTTGAGAGAATAAAATTTAAAAATCAAAACAATCAAAAACACCACACTGTATAGAACAATTCTAAAATCTAATGTAAGAATCGTATCCCACGGCCGTAGGCCAGGTCTGAATAAAGTGAGGCAAAGGGGGGTTTAGGGGCAGAGGGTAAAGGGGGTCTGACGCCTTTTTGTAATTTTTAGACTAAATTCTAAATTGAAATGCCTTTTAAAAGTCAGAAATATTACTGTTTACTGCATATTGTACCTCCTCAGACCTGTTTGAGCGTTATTCTAGATATTGCCAGTTAGTTGGATTTTCTAAACATTTTTTTCTGGGAATCTGATAAATGTGTTATTTCATTCATAACATGGAATATGCAAATCCACACTGAAAGTTACCTTCATCCAATTTTCGTTTTAAAGACCATGTCTTCAACCAATTGTGAAGTGACATGGTGACTTTCCAACGTCTTCTGCAACGTTTTTTCTCGGGAGCAACTTCGGATATTCTCATAGTTTTTCATCTGAATTTATGACATACAGCTGCCGAATAACAGTCACTGTCTAACAACTGTTAATCGAATATTACGTCCAATGAATTTATAATCCGTGATATTAGCAATGGATTTATGGGTGAAATTAGACAAATTTTGGAGAGAAAAAATTATTTTATTTGTTTTCAAAGGTTATACTTGCCGTTTCAAAAGTGAGGCATTTGCCTCATTTGCCTCAATTGCGCTACGGCCATGTAACCCACTATTTATCGAGGTGTTGTGGCACTTGTTTTCCCTTCCCAAAAATTGTATGGCAGATCCACAGCTGTCCATTCATGGTTTCCCTATTCTTCAGTGATTTAACTTCTTGATGGAAAAATCCATATGTTTCTTCGGGAGGGATAACTTCCATATTAAATTTGCTACGATGTACAGCTGGAATTTTGATGATTCCCAACCCATTATTCATATATTTAAAATTTCACAAATATATACCTATTCATATATAGGTTTCCTTGAAATATCACCATACCCTATATCTTTTACCATATTTTCTACAAGCAATAAAATAAATTGATTGGGGAAAACAACTCTCACAAACAAAATCTGAAGATTAAATACTGGAATTATTTAAATTTGTGTTATCTACACATATGGGGGGTCATATATTTTATCTGATATAAGCGACTAATCCCATGTTACACTATTGCACCTCCTCCTAATAAAATCTTTTTTAGAACTCATACTCTGTGGCGCAACTCATACAGTTGAAAAGTATTGCTATTACCTGGCGCAAATAGAATCTTTTGAAAATAGCAATAGGTGCAAAAGGACTTCGCCCGTGATTATCGGCTCCGTGGAATCCCTGTCTGGTTTTTTTCTAAAAAAAAATATTAACCCATTATATATTAGTAGTTATATCAATTTCTTTATAATATCTACAAAAAAGACATTCCGGGCATATAGCTGGCATGAAATATATATGGCCTTGGTTTGATCCCCTAAATATGTACAGGTCAAATTTTCATAATTTTAGAATGGTATGTTATTAATAATTTAGATTACATATCTATTGAACGGATTGAAGAGTCATGTTATTTTGTGTAGGAAAAAAGGGGGGTGTCCTTAAAACTACAGGAGTTATCTACCTTTAATGTTTAGGAATGTAGATTTTGTAATTTTTTTCTTTTGCTGTTGTTTGTTTGTTTTTGTTTTGTTTATGTATTTTTGTCTGTATTTTAGTAAGATTTACTAAATATCATAAATCTATATATTGATTCTAAGACATAAATTTACATAAATATTCCATTTTAAATTCATGACCCAGTCAGCAGTAATACACATTATGTGTATTGTATTGTGACGTTGTATATGTACTTAATCTGGGTTATGCTAACTTACTTTGAAGTTTCACAACAGGTAAATGAATTTATTTATATTTACTATTTTGATAGTTTCTAAGGATGTAAATTACGTGTAGATTAATCATTTTTCTTATTAATAATATATTCACAGACGTATTATATCCTGGTATATATTAAAAAAATAAACCCATAGTCCTACTGTCCTACATAAATGTACTACTTATATACATTTCCTGTTCCAGTTTTTTCGACGCATGTAGTCAAAATTTCATTTTAAGAATAATTTCTTAAATTATTGAACAGATTGAAACATCGCATTGTTTTCTCTAGAGAAAAAAAATCCCCTAATATATGTCAAGGGTCCTAGCTACTATATAAATCCTTGTATATATATAGTGTCAGATTTTGTTTTTTTATTTCGTTTTGTTTCTTGTTTCGTTTTGTTTCTTGTTTAAATGCTTTGTTTTATTTATATATGTAATGTCATAATCAAAATCTGGATATTGATTTTATGACAAATAAATAAGGACTCAAGGTAAAATTCATGATCGCCATGCAGCTATCAATTCAATTCAATTCAATATTTTATTGGAACGAGCACAACAGAAGCGTGATCCAAACTACAAACATACAGTTACAGTACATCATTAACATGTTGGAAATAAACAAACATAAAGACTGAATCATTGAGAACAATTTACAGCAGGGTGGTCGCGTATATCTAAAGCTTGTTGTATGTACATACAAGTAGATTTTAGATCTTTTTGGGAAACAGGGTTAATAGTTTTTATCATTTCTTCATCTAGAATATCAGTCGGCGCCAAGACCTTTTCATAAATTCAAAATTTTGATCTTATACTACTATACTGAGGGCATTGAAATAAAACATGTATTTCGTCTCAGTCTACTAGATGTTTACAATACTTGCAAGTTCTTTGATCAGGTGGAGTTAATGGTTTGGTATACTTTCCAGTTTCTATGGCTAATGAATGAGTACTTATTCTTATTTTAGTTAATTTATTCCTCAAAGTTTTAGGAATATCGTAATCTAAATATCCAGGCTGTTTGAATTCTGTAAAAAAAAAATTGCTATAGAATTTAAGTTTGCCTGAGCCACAATTCTTAATATTAAAGATTTCAGTTTCTATTTTTATTTTGTAATAATTTTCGAGTTTTTGTTTAAATAGAAATGTAGAGATGTTTAATGATGATAATCCAATGAGTTTCGATAATTCATTAATTTTATTTACCCAAGAGTTATCCTTATTTGTGAGTGTCTTGTCAACCTCGTAAGCAGCCTTAAGGATATCATACTGACCACCCGGCTGTCCATCGATCTCGCAAAACCGTGTATAGTATCTAAACATTAGATTATAACACTTCATTTTTTCTGTAATTGGAAGAGTTCCTTATTCACATCTAGTTGCTAAATTGGAAGACTTGCCATGAACACCAAGAATGTTTTTTAAGATCATATTTTGCGTTTTTTTCAAGCCAAATCTTGTCAAGGGTCTCAAAGTTTGACTTAAAATCAGATATCCAAACTTCAGACCCATAAATTATATCTTTTATTCACCACATTTTATTTTTGATTTTGATTACATCATCTTGCATTGAAGCGAGAGCAAAAATATTATGTAGTCTGTTACATCTCCATTTGGTGTAGTCTGTTACATCTCCAGAGGGTATGCTGGAGGTATTGTAGGCACCAGGTTTCTCCGACGACCTAGAAGCACTAGTCCTCTAAAAGGGGCCAACCGCGCGGGAACCCTGGGTATAGAAACGGGACCGAGAGCTTCTTTGATACGAAGGGGCGTCCGTCAGTTGTGCGGGGTGTATAAATTCACAACCAACCCGTCCTTCGGATGAGACGTAAATAAAACCGAGGTCCCGTGTTGAGAGATTGCCACCCTCTTCGCACGTTCAAGAACCCAGTGTAACAGCTCATTATGAGCATTATGCTCCTGATGAGTGGTCAATAGGAGACATGTTGCACTGGCTAAATTATCCGTCCCTACCCATCACCTTTCCTTGTTTCGATTCCCATGGCGATTTAATTTTTTTTCTCGTCCTAAATATAGCTGAAAAATTGCTCGCTGGACGTTAAACATCAATCAATCAATCAGTCAATCAATCAACCATTTGAAGAAAATGTTTTGTCTACTTAATCTATATGATATTGAAGTATTATTAATTAGAAATTCAGTGCAGGTAATATGATAGTTTCAAACCCAAGATTGAGTAATCAACTGAAGAATAAGTCTCTGTGGAGAAACTGCACCATAATGTGATTTGGATTTATTTTCAGCGGTTCATCATTAGTATTCAGAATAATATAGCCTTAACAAATCTGAGGGGCAAAAAAAACACACTTTTGCCCCAACACCTCCCCCCACCCCTTTTAACGTGTCCATGACACTGACGCCATTTTTGTGTTAATGTATCTGACACTTTCTTACATATTTATGACTTACTATTTATCCCTTCATAATTTTTGATTCAGCCATAGATATTAATGTAGTCAATCCGTCAAATAATACCTTCAACAAGCAATAGATTATAATGACTATTTTTGTAAATCAAACTAAATGCATTTTTGAAATTTTTTTTTATAAAAAACCCACTCCAAAATTGACTCCAAACATGACTCCAAATTTGACTCCAAAAAAATGACTCCAAACTCCACTCCAAAAAGACTCCAGATATGATGACATCTGTGTATCACAACGCATT
>MJUT01051916.1:65668-80268 GCA_002080005.1 Gigantidas platifrons
CTATACTTCATATGATCAGTGTCTGGTTTGTAGAATACCAAACTGTAGGTTTTATATAATGTAAATATTATAAATAGTATATAAAGTGCATCTCTCACCGGTGCAGTCTTAACGCATGGACACGATGGGCTGTTGCCCGGGGCCCCCCGAAAATAAGAACCCCATGCTAATCTAGGTATGTTGTGTATGGCATGCTATTTAATGTTTAAACGCTGAGATTGTTGGAAGTACCAATACAATAAATGTATGTTCAATTTTATCGACCATTTAAATCTGTATTCGTGTGAATGGTTGTGTAGGGAGTGGTCCCAGTGGACTGTTTTCCCGGGGACCTATAATGCTTCTAAGATGGCACTGTCTCGATACGATGATTGCATGTTGGTTTATGAGATATAAAGATGTATATACTTGAAAGTGAGAATCTGCGCATTATATAATGAATTGGATTACATTTAAAAAAAAAAAAATATATACACAAATAAATTTTACCCTGATAGATAACAAGTATCACTATTAGTAGGATAATGGGTATTTAAAAAGGTCGCTAGTTTTCGAGTTTGGGTTAATAGTATGACACACGGTTAATTTTTTCATATTTTGACGTAAAATTATTGTAGTTTTTATTTATTTAAATGTCGTCGTAACCTACCGTGGTCACATTTTCTTATTTTTTAAGTTTTCTGAAGGCACCCTCTAACTGTACATTTTGCAACAAAATTTCAACACGAATAAAATGAACATGAAGACCTGTAAGTTATCAAATCAAAGTTCTTGACACAAAGACAATATGCTAATTATATCATCAAAACTAAAAACGGGAAACTTAACACCTTTTTATTTGTTGTTGTTTTTTTTAAAGTTTTCCCGTATCTACATATTACCAAAATTTTACCCTATTTTCAAGTATAGAATAATGTTCCAAAGGAATTCTAGAATATTTTAAATAGAAGTAAATACATCATTACTTAGTACACCTGTGTACCAAAAATCAATATTTTTAAAGATATCATTCAATAGAAATTAGCGATTAAAGAGATGTGAAATCTGATGAGATTTAGCCTGTGGTAAACACGGATTACCACGTGTATTTGATTTGGGGTTAACACAATCCAGTCATTATTCAGTACGTGTACTGAAACAGTATATTTAACATTTTGTCTTCTGTTTGGCGTGTGATTATGTCTTTTAGTAGAATAAACTTATCTCAATACAATGAGCGAACAACTATGTAGTTATTTTACGCTATTTTTGATATTTTTGTATTTTCGTGAACACTCCTTTGTAGTTTACGAAACAAGTTCGTAGGACACGTTTTTTATCCGAGAACGATTTGGCCGCCCGCTTAAGCTTTGTCCTTTTAGTCCTAAAAAAGTAGGAATGAAGTTGAATAGGACAAATGTATTATATGCCAGGTCTCTACCCCTGAGTTACTTATTAAAATGAGAAATGTTAGTAAAAATAGCCACATAGAAGCAATGGAAGCAAGAAGAGATGGTGTTTTTTATTAGAGTAGTACATTCTGTTTCTGATATTGATAATCTTAGGAGTGATGATACAAGTATGCTGTACCACAAGTCTTGCTATAAGACGTACAAAAGTAGACGAAATTGCGGTTTCTTCAAGGTTGAGTCGGCGGGCTCTGATCATAAACCAGACACATCACGTGATCCCTTGTTAAACGAACAAACCGATGACACGTCGATAGGTAGGATAACTAGAGGTACTGCTGGACGCAGGAGTCCCGCTTTGATACATAAATGGAATAACTTAACTGTCCGCTACGCGAGACTAATACCCCCGCGTCCCCATCATCTTAATTGAGCCAAAACATATTTGGAACACAACTTTTAAATTCATCATAATTCTGGGAAAACTCGATTGACCCACCCACCCTTTTAACATCAGCACATGTTGATCTAACAACATATAAACTTTCATAGACTGCTAGAAGAGTTACAACTCAAAAGAGTCATCAGAGGGGTAAAACTCAATGGACCAGGATAGCCTACTAATGTGCACATCTTCATATTAGGATCTTGCAATGTACAAAGTTTCATGAACTTCTGATTAATCATGTAGGAGAATTTGCGATGACAAAGTGCATACTGAATTGTCTAAAAATTTCGAAGTCCAAAGAGGCATAACAGGGATAAAACTCAACTTTGGACAATACAATCCTTTATACTGCAAAGTTCACACATCATGATCTTAAATTCCACAAAGTTTGATGGAAATCGGACAAAGGACTTGGAAGTTGGTCCGGACAGACGGACAGACAGACAGACAGGCCGATTCCTATATACCCCCAAACTACGTTTGCGGAGGAGTATAATTATTAAATCCTATGATACTGATGTTTTAGTCTTGTGTGTTCATTATTTGTCTAAGCTGCAACATACACAGAAGTTGTGGTTCCACACTGATACGGTTTCCAGTACTAAGGACAGGCGGCGTTATATCCCAGTACATGAGATTTGTAGCACCCTTAGTCCCGTTTTCACCAATAGCTTACCAACTGCTCATGCTGTAACGGGTTGTGATACCACTTCATCGTTGTTTGGTATAGGTAAGCGGAGTGTCTTCAAAATTCTAAAAGAAAGCCCAGACAACTTTAAAGATCTGGCAGACTGTGACGTTGATGTGTCAGCGACACAGCACGAAGACTGGTAATACAACTGTATGACTCAAGAGGGAAAATTAAAGCTGAGTACGAAAACTTGAACAAATTAAGAACAAAGTTAGCAACAGTGAAAGGCGCATGTCTTGCCAAACTTCCTCCTTGTGAAGCTACCTTTAAGCAACATGTTATTAGAGCGTCACTCCAGACTTATGTTTGGATGTCGTGCCATCTTACAAAGCCCCCTCCTAAGAGTCCTTTGCAGTTTGGTTGGGAAAAAAAGACATGGTTCACTCCTTCCTGTCTATTTTCAAGGTCAAATGTCATCTGACTTTTTACAAGATCTTATTTGCACTTGTAAAGGTAAAGCAGTCTGTTCGAGTGGTTGTGTGTGTTTTGAGCAAGGGTTGTCTTGTACCGACCTTTGTCCTTGCCAAGCAGGTGAAATATGTCGCGATTCGAACACACAATCGTAAAAGCATAGACGACGATGATGTGGACTTATTATAGTTAGATGTACAGGAATGAAATTGTTAAGTGGAGTCTTTAAATCTGTAAAAAAAAAAACCAACAACAACAGCAACAAAAACAAAAACAAAAAAACACACACACACACAAAAACACACAAAAAAGCAACCTGCGAGTTGGTCTCTGACCTTGACGTGGTTGGTGAGCTTTAAACCAACAATAGACCGAGTCCTCCTTCTTACAAGCCAGATGTACCACTCGTAACAAATCGTTTACAACACGTAGTGGGCCAACGTCACCTCCTCCCATTTTACATTTATTGTTTAATACTTTAATATCATACATTCCGGTACCATGGAATTATTTTCCATTAAATTATTTTCATCCAAAGTTTATCAACTATTAAAGTTTTCCACTATAGATTGAATGTTTCGTTCACTGCTTGTTCAGTACTTGATGTAGTCTTCTTTTTTTAAACTGTTTTTATAAGGCAGAAACTTGCAACTCGCGATACAAATTAGTTCAGGAAAGGGGAATGTTTAAAAAATAATTTCGGCATAAAATTATATTGTATACGATTGTAACATAAAATAATAAAAAACCGATAAAGAATAAGGTCAAGGTCACTCCTAACTTTTAGTAGTGAAAAATAATGATTTGTTTACCTTTCCGCGGTTACGGTACCTTGGCACCCGTAAAATACAATTTAAAGCGTAAAATTATATGGGGTTATAGACCTTGGTCATTTCTCAACCACTTCCGCTGTTTTTTGTATAAAAATAACGAAAAATGTACGCAAAAAGATATTGTTAAAGTCTGATAACATTTTTTTTTTAAATACGGGTTTGACATTTGATCCAAATTATCTCATAACGTGACCACACTAGATAACGACGGCATCGATATTTTGATGAGTCACGTTCTGTTCTTTCCAAAGATATATAATTTAGCCGTGTGTCATCTATTAAGGCAAACCGGCAAAAATAAATACCCTGCTACCCTACTACTATGTCACTGCACTTATAAACATGAAGTTGAATTTGAAGTTCTATCTTTTAACCCGATGTTTAATGACACACTGTGGTTTTATATCATACATGTACAGGTGTATAGTGTCATCAGCACTTATAAACATGAAGTTGAATTTGAAGTTCTACCTTTTAACCCGATGTTTAATGACATACTGTGGTTTTATATTATACATGTACAGGTATATATACAAGGCTGTAGCCAGCGGAGTGCATTGGGTGCACATGCACCCCCTCTAAAAAAAACCTTGGTATACTTGAATTCGTAACACTACATCCGCGAAGAATGGAATTGGAGAGCATTATATTCCCATCAAGAAGTGACATTCAATAGACAACAGACTTAAAGTTGTAAATCTAAGTACTACATCAAAAAGGATATATCGTCTTGAATATAGCTGAAAAATTGCTCGCTGGACGGTAAACACCAATCAATCAATCAATCAAAAAGGATATACAAATATTCTTGCATTTTGATAATTTTTTTCCTTTGATTATACTGTTTGTAAAATGCTAAAACTTCAGAGCTTCAGGGGGATTTGCCCCCCCCCCNCCCCCCAGGACCCCCTAACCGAAGGGGTTGGAGAGCGGCCCCCAGATCCCTCGCCTTTTAGTTGTGCACCCTCCTTTCAGAAAACCTGGCTACGGCACTGAAATTATAGTGTCATCAGCACTTATAAACATGAAGTTGAATTTGAAGTTCTACCTTTTAACCCGATGTTTAATGACACACTGTGGTTTTATATTATACATGTACAGGTATATAGTGTCAGCACTTATAAACATGAAGTTGAATTGGAAGTTCTACCTTCTAACCCGATGTTTAATGACACACTGTGGTTTTATATTATACATGTACAGGTATATAATGAACACTTATAAACATGTTGAATTGGAAGTTCTGCCTTCTAACCCGATGTTAAGTGACATGAATACTGCATTGTACGTGTGGTTTTGAATTGTAAAGACTTGCCAAATGAAGTAAACATGATAAATGATAGAGTATTCTGTTAAAACAAAATGGAATAAAGATCATGCTGATGTTTTTTTTATTGATAATGTGGACGAGGACGACTTTGCTAGTCTAAGTGTATAACCTGATACCTTATTTGTTTTGTTCGATGAAAAGAAATCAGAAATTTTGATTTACTTGTTATAGTCCGTTTGACTTCTATAAATTTTCAGAAAAAAAAATCTTAAAAATCCAGTTTTTTAAATCAACAATTATTTTTCTACATGTTTATTAATATATGATATATATACGAACTCTGGTCCCTTATTAAAAAAGTTACCCATTAGGTCTCTGTTAATTATATTTTCTAAAGTGTAAAAATCTGGATTGAGTGAGTACAAATAGTGTAATAGCCAAGCCATGAAAACAAAATTATAGAAATGTGCTTTCAATTAATATTTCATTGTACCATGCGACATATTACATTTAAAATATCAATATAGATCTGGCCATAGGTGATAGTCAATTGTTATGGATGTACTTTAATATTTAAATGTCCTATGTCACATGGTACAGTCTGTTATTTGTACTCACTCTATCCATATATTTACACTTTAGTAAATATAATTAACATAGAGACCTAATGGGTAACTTTTTTAATAATGGACTAAAAATTTTGAAATTAATTGTCAGAGTTCGTATATATCATATATTAACAAACATCTAGAAAAAAAAATGTCGATTTGAAAACTGGATTTTTAAGAATTTTTTTCTGAAGATTTATTAAAGTCAAACGGACTTTAATATTATATTAAATATGCAATTAAAATTGTTTGATAGTATGGTTGCATCGATTTGATTGATTGATTGATTGATTGATTGATTGATTGATTGATTGATTGATTGATTGATTGATTGGTTGATTGGTTGATTGATTGATTGATTACATATCCAGCATCAGTATTTCAGCTATATTCAGAAGTTCAAAAATACATATACAATACTATATAGAAACAAGGGCAACGCAAAGCATGGCATATCCCCTCGCCTAAAAAATTGACCCGGTGACCTTGACCTTTGACCTATGACCTTGAAAATCAATTGGATTCCAGATTCTCTTAGGGACTAAGTATGTACCAAGATTGGTCAAAATCCATTGAAGGATGTTGATTCTAGAGTGTTCACACGGATGTTTACAAGGTAAAAATTTGACCCGGATACCTTGACCTTTTACCTTGAAAATCAATAGGGTTCCAGATTCTCTTAAGGACTATGTATGTACCAAGTTTGGTCAAAATCCATTGAAGGATGTTGATTCTAAAGCGTTCACATGGTGTAATGCAGTAAAAATTAGTTCCAGTGACCTTGACCATGACCTTGAAAATCATTAGGGTTTCATATATTCTTAAGGACTAAGTGTGTACTAAGTTTGGTCGAAATCCATTTGAAGGATGTTGATTCTGGAGTATTCACAAGGATGTTATGCGGTAAAAAATTGATCTGATGACCTTGACCTTTAACCCATGACCTTGAAAATCACTAGGGTTCCAGATTTTCTTAAGGACTAAGAATGTACCAAGTTTGGTCAAAATCCATTGAAGGATGTTGATTCTAGAGTGTTCACAAGGATGTTTACATGGTAAAAATTTGACCCGGAGACCTTGACCTTTTACCTTGAAAATCAAAAGGGTTCCAGATTCTCTTAAGGACTATGTATGTACCAAGTTTGGTCAAAATCCATTGAAGGATGTTGATTCTAAAGCGTTCGCAGGATGTAATGCAGTAAAAATTAGTTCCAGTGACCTTGACCATGACCTTGAAAATCATTATGGTTTCAGATATTCTTAAGGACTAAGTGTGTACCAAGTTTGGTCGAAATCCATTGAAGGATATTGATTCTGGAGTATTTACAAGGATGTTATGTGGTAAAAATTTGATCTGATGACCTTGACCTTTGACCCATGACCTTGAAAATCACTAGGGTTCCAAATTCTCTTAAGGACTAAGAATGTACCAAGTTTGGTCAAAATCCATTGAAGGATGTTGATTCTAGAGTGTTCACAAGGATGTTATGCGGTAAAAATTTGATCCGGTGACCTTGACCTTTGACCTTGAAAATCAATAGGGTTTCAGACTCTCTTAAGGACTAAGTATGTACCAAGTTTGGTCGAAATCCATTGAAGGATGTTGATTCTGGAGTGTTCACAAGGATGTTACACAGTAAAAAATTGATCCGGTGACCTTGACATTTGACCTATGACCTTGAAAATCAATAGAGTTTCAGATATTCTTAAGGACTAAGTATGTACCAAGTTTGGTCGAAATCCATTGAAGGATGTTGATTCTGGAGTATTCACAAGGATGTTATGCGGTAAAAATTTGATCCGGTGACCTTGACCTTTGACCTTGAAAATCAATAGGGTTCCAGATTCTCTTAAGGACTAAGAATGTACCAAGTTTGGTCAAAATCCATTGAAGGATGTTGATTCTAGAGTGTTCACAAGGATGTTACGGAAGAACGGACGGACGGAAGGACGGACGGTAGCGTTACTATATCCCATCGCAACTTCGTTGGCGAGGGGATAATTAAGGAAGGGGTGGGTCAACCGGGTCAACGACTCAGTTTTGTATACTATTGAACTTATTCTCGTCTTGAATGTAGCTGAGATACTGCTCGCTGGACGTTAAGCAATAATCAGTCAATCATTACCCTAAACTTCACTTCACTTCAATTCACTTTCTTTCTCAAGAAAAACGAAAAGAAGTTAGCACGACCCTTTAATTTCAGTTCTGCAAAAAAATGTGATGTCCTTTCACTATGAATAATTCTAAGTTTGGTGACTGTGTTGATTCCATTGAGCTTGAAATAAAGGATACCACAGATACAGCTAGGTCTGCTTCATACATTGACATACACATCGAACGACACTTTAAAACAAGAGAGATAAAGATTTTCCCATTGCGAATGTTCCATTTTTATGCAGCAACATTACAGCAGCGCCTGGAGTATCTCTCATTTGATCCGACATTCCAGACATTATGCTTACGGTCGTGATTTCTAAATGATAGAGGGTTATTACTAATAAGGACGGTACATAACCAAGGGTGCCTAGTGGTTAATGTGAAGTCATCGCTACAGAACCAAGGGTTCCTAGTGGTTAATGTGAAGTCATCGCTACAGAACCAAGGGTTCCTAGTGGTTAATGTGAAGTCATCGCTACAGAACCAAGGGTTCCTAGTGGTTAATGTGAAGTCATCGCTACAGAACCAAGGATTCCTGGTGGTTAATGTGAAGTCATCTCTTCGAAATGTTTACGATCGCCGCCATTACCTGGTTAACAGTTACGGAATATCTTTGTTACATGTGACCGCGGATATGTTCCGTTTGTCTTAATCACAATAGCGGGTTCCATATGTGAAGCAGTAACTGCCCACCCTTCCGGAGCACTTGGGTTAACGTAGATTAAATGACAAAAAAGTAATGTGTTGGTAAAATACGTTACTCTGTCCTCAGTTATGTAAACAAGAATCAGTAATAGTTGTACATTGTTTATAATGATATTATCATTACACTGTCTGCGTTGTTTTTCATTTTTATACGCCCGTCTCGAGACGGGCCGTATTATGTGATTGGGTATGGCGGGCGGGCGTTCATCCAGACAGGGTTCCGCACGATAACTTTAGTTCTGTATATTGGATCTTTACCAAACTTGGCCACATGATTCCCCTGTGGAAGGGGAAGAAACCTATATGTTTGGGGTCATTAGGTTAAACGTCAAGGTCACCGTTACTACAAATAGAATGTTTGACAACAGGGTCGTTTCCGCATGATAACTTTAGTTCTGTATATTGGATCTTTTCCAATCTTGACCACATGATTCCCCTGTGGAAGTGGAAGAACCCTATATTTTTGGGGTCATTAGGTTAAAGGTCAAGGTCACCGTTACTATAAATGTAATTTTTGACAACAGGATCGTTCGCGCACGATAACTTTAGTTCTGTATATTGGATTTTTACCACACTTGGCCACATGATTCCCCTGTGGAAGAGGAAGAACCCTATTTTTTGGGGTCATTAGGTCAAAGGTCAAGGTCACCATTACTATAAATAGAATTTTTGACAACAGGATCGTTTCCGCACAATAACTTTAGTTCTGTATATTGGATCTTGACCAAACTTGGCCACATGACTCTCCTGTAGAAGTGGAAACACCCTATTTATATAGACGGGCGTATTTTGTGATGCACACATTTCTTGTTTTTATTTGTATATATAATCCGATTGTTTTATATACCAGTATGTTTTATGTTTTATTTCAAAGGGCCTTGTAGGTTCCTACGTTAATATTAAAGTTGTTCACGCCACGACACAGCTGAACTATTGCTAAAGTTGGCGTTAAACACCAACAATCAATCAATGTTTTTTATTTCAGAGATTATTATATTTAGAAAGGAGATTATGAATCGTATATTGATTGGCGGATATTATAGCCGAGGCTCGTTAGTGAAATATACAACACTGCTTTGTCGGACATCATCAACAGCGACAGTTGGCTACGTTGACGGAGTGTCAGGATCCGGTGATATAAAACCATTCAGCGAAATACCAGGACCCAAGGGATTGTATGATATACCCTTTATAGGGACAGCTTTACACTTCAAACCATTCAGTTAGTATTTTCAGTAGCATAACGGATGCATGTATGATGTATGTCATTGCTTAGATACTAACCATTTATAATCAAGAGACCGTCATTATAAATAAAATAGTTCAGTTTTTTTTTAAATCATAAATATCATGAATTGTGTATTTGATAGGGGCTGTCATGGCCGTGATCGTATGGTAGTTGGATTGACAACTATCTATTCAATCGGTGCCTATCACCACTGATGTTGTGGGTACGACTTGTCTCCCGCTCAGGGCGAAGAGTACAACATTATGTGATAAAGTTTGTCAGTGAATTGCGGCAGATCAGTGGTTTTCTCCGGGTACTTCGGTTTCCACCACCAATAAAACTGACCGCCACGATATTATAACTGATATATTGTTGAAAGTGGCGATAAATACCATAAAACCAACCCCAAAAAATATATTTGATATAAAATTATCCTCAGATATCTTACAAGGTTCAAATATCTACAAATGATGTGAAAAATATACTAAGATTCGCTGTCATTTCCGTTCCCATTGCTAGAGCGGTACCATTTTGACATAACTCGCAAAAAAGGTATAAAAAGTACGGAAGCGTATTAGGGCCACTTTGACACTTTTTAAATTTTTATTTTTCACACTTTAATCTGTAAAATTCACACTTTAATCTGTAAATTTTACACTTTAATCTGTAAAATTTACACTTTAATCTGTAAAATGTACACTCTAATCTGTAAAATTTACACTTTAATCTGTAAAATTCACACTTTAATCTGTAAATTTCATACTTTAATCTGTAACTTTTACACTTTATTCTGTAATCTTCACATTATAATCTGTAAAATTTACACTTTAGTGTGTCTAATTTCCGGGCGATTTCTTATTCATGTTCCAATATAAGGCAATGGACTGGGATTACTTAATTGGGGAGTATTTCAAAATGGGACTTAAATACAGTGAAACTACTGGGCCAATTAAAACCAAACTTGGTCACAATGGTCCTTGGGTGGTCCCCTTTCAAAATATTGTCCGGCAGGTCCGGGTCAAATCCAAGATGGCCGCCAGCGGGGAACATAGCTTAACATTGGACCATATGGGAAAACACATTAAAAGATGTTCTCCTCTGAAACCACTTGGCCAAATGGAACACAACTTGGTAACTGCAGTCCTTGGATGGTCCTCTTTCAAATTTATGTCCTGCAGGTCCAGGTTCGAGCAAAGATGGCCGCCAGCGGGGAACATAGTTTAACATAGGACCCTATGGGAATACATTAAAAGATCCTCGGATTTGAAAATAGTTTGCCAATTCGAACTAAACTTGGTCACAGTGGTCCTTTGATGGTCCCCTTTCAAAATTATGTCCGGCAGGTCCGGGTCCAATCCGAGATGACATACAGCGGGGAACATAATTTAACATTGGATTATTTTGGACCCTATGGGAAAACACATTAAAAGATCTTCTTCTCTGAAAACACTTGGCCAAATGGAACAAAACTTGGTCACAGAAGTCCTTGGATGGTCTTCTTTAAACATTTTGTCTGGCAGGTCCAGGTTGGATCAAAGATGGCCATCAGCAGGTGTCTATGGGACAGTCAAAGACTCATTATCCAGGTGAGCGATACAGGCTCTTGTAAGCCTCTTGTTAAGGATTGTGATACGCTGGACAATTTTATAATTCATTAAACTTATGCTCTAACTCTTAAGGTTTTCATTCTATTAAAGCAAAAATATGATGCGAAATCAGGAAATATCTGTATTTAAAGAGAAATAACACTTATATGAAAACGAGCAATCTGAGTATAAAGCTATCAAAGCTGTATCCATGATTACTGTGAATTGCATTTCGCTGTACACGTGTTTCAAGGAGTAACCTGTAATCAGCAGCATTAGATCCGAAACAATTGGAGGGTAGAGATCCAAAAGTAGTGTAAAAGAAGCACTCATACCCAAAAATTTAGTGTGAATTTTACAGATTAAAGTGTGAATTTTACAGATTAAGGTAGAGACTGACACTAGTCACGTGACTTTTAAGAATATTGAATACAAATGTGGTAATAATTATTAATTATGTTTGCAGTATTTCTTACGAGGTATTTTGCTTTTTGAATTTTCTACATATGATTTGTACAAGTTCTCAAATTAAACTGAAATATAAATTTAATACAGTAATTTCCTTATCAATAATACATTATATGTGTAAAATGCTATATAAAGCATTTCGTCAAGGGAGGTACCTCAAATGATATTATAATATGATGAGTTTTGCATGTTTTTGTTTTGTATGTTCCTGCCCTGGACGAATTGTAAACAGCTTAGTTTGCTAACTATATCACATAGAAAGGAAAGCTTTCCCTTACACACATTATCTTTGCCTGTTTTATTTTCATTTATTCAATGTCGTGTTAAAAAAAAAGTGAAAAATGTGGTTTTGTGTGAACGGTACCCTTGCCCGGAATTTTAACTGTACAGAAGTGTTTGCAAAACTGACGGATTTCCACGCAATGAATGTATGCTAACAATGAAGTCTGATATGTGGGCCCTTCGGTGAACTACTTGGTTTTGTTAGTTTTCCTTTTTTTAAATTGTACAACTGCATAAACCTACCTCGAGGCGATGTTCAAGTATCCGTGCGTGTGACGTAGCAAACCACCCGTGATATATACTTTATTATGTTTAAGCAATATCTTATCCCATGAATCAATCGTTCATGAATATATACAAGTACCAACACAGGATGGGAAAACATTGACACAGCACTTATGAATTCCTCTCCATGAATAGATACAAAACAATTATAAATGTCCTAATAAATTGAGACACTGTTCAATTAAGAAGAATAGAGGTCAAATTGATATGGATTGTTCAAAGTGCCTAGCAGGCAGTGTCTGTGGGAATTCTTTTGCTATAAAAATTGTTCGGACAGAATGAATTATCTCCCCTTGTGTTAATTTGAAGCATCTTTACAAAGTGAATATTCTCTGATTTGTACAATTTTATTAAGATTGGGTTGTGCGGAACAACTATTAAAAATTTGGTTAATTATTTTTATATGCGATTGTTGAAATTATTCTCGTCCTGAATATGCAAGAAATATTTACCACTGACCGTTGAGCAACCGACAATCAATCAATATAATATTGAGCAAAGTTGCAAATATTATAAAATATTAATATGACATAATCTTATATCTCAAGATGGTTGTCATGTCAATGATTAATTTTGTTTTGTGTTTTTATTACTAGCCAACTACGAACCAAATGATTTACTCGATGTCTTAACTGACATGAGAGATAAACATGGCGATATTGTTAAGGTGAGGATGGGGAAATATCACGTGGTATTCGTCTATCACCCAGATTATGCCAAAGCAGTTTTTCAACTTCCGTACAAGGAGCATACTCGAGTTGGACTGGATATGAGTGACATATTCCACAAGAGAACGGGTATACCTAAAGACCTTGGTACGCTGTAAGTGTTACAGACTATTACATAATGATAATAAGATTGCTTGCGTCTTTGATTTTACTTCTATTTATCTTTTGGATGATGAGGAACATCATTTTTTATTATGTTAAACTATTTTCGAATCAATAAAGTAAATTTAAAATATTTCTCATTCTCGAAATTTATTTTCTAATATAAAAAAAAAAAATTGATATCACAAATACTAATTTAATCAGAAAATCTTTTTTTTTTCTCCATAACAGAAATTCATGTAAATATTTTATATCAGAAAATTGGTTTAGCTATTTGTCTTGACACTATTGTTGCTGGTGCTCATTATTGTTTTGTATTTAGATTCAGTTTTCTAACTAGGAGTGGACGAGTACGTTCTACCAACACACTAAGTTCGTCGATCTGGAGTTCTGTTTTTATTTGACTTTGATTTATTAATGTATGTTTAAACAGAACGTAGGTATTATACGATTTTTGACATCTACAGGCAGGGTGAGAAATGGGCAGCACTGAGAAAACCTACACAGGAAAAAATGTTAAGACCAGCTGTTGTTACAAGTTACGTCCCTTTGATTGAGCAAGTTACAAGCGACTTTATAGATATGTTGCGGACGAAGAAGACAGTTGATGATTTGTTGAAAGAATTAATGAACTACACGACAGAAAGTAATTATTGTTAAAATAGTATAGTATTGAATGTATTCGTTGAGGTTATCATGGGTTTTCTGTCTACCTGTGCTGAGGAACGGTACATCTTAACGGTATCTTATTTCCCCTTCTAATTGTCTAAACTTACGAGTTCGATTCTCGCCCGTGGCGACTGAGGTGAAAACAATTCGAGATATTGGTAGTTTCATCTGGTTTTCTGGTGTCCTTCCACCTATACAACAGACCGACATGAAATAACTGGTGTGAAAGGTTTATGGTCGCCACCATGACTTGGTTGACCGTTATGGAGTATCTGTGTTGCAAGTGATCACGTATACATTCCGTTTGTAGTAATCACAGTCCTTTCCTTTCCTCGTTCATGACTTATCACCGGATTTGTAACAACAGTTACGCTACTGGTGCCACAGGTGGAGCAGGAACTGCTTACTCTTCTGGACCACATGACTTCACCCGGCTTGGGTTTTATTGGGGTTCGTGTTATCTTTTTAGTTGTGTTTTTTAGATTATCGTTTGCCCTTGTTCTTTTTGCTATTGTCTGTCCTACTTGGATCGACGGTTTCTGTTATATTGTCTGTCCTACTTGGATTGACGGTTTCTGTTATATTGTCTGTCCTACTTGGATTGACGGTTTCTGTTATATTGTCTGTCCTACTTGGATCGACGGTTTCTGTTATATTGTCTGTCCTACTTGGATTGACGGTTTCTGTTATATTGTCTGTCCTACTTGGATCGACGGTTTCTGTTATATTGTCTGTCCTAC
>MJUT01051925.1:38387-65616 GCA_002080005.1 Gigantidas platifrons
AAGACAAGATTGTACCAAATCTTTATCACCATCTTCTGCAGCATGGTAAAGTTTCTGAAATAAAATGAGAAAAGTTAAAGATAATTATGAAACATTTATAACAAAAATAATAAAATACTATATAACACGTTCTTTCCTTGGCTAATATGTGTCAAATACTATATAACACGTTCCTTCATTGGCTAATATGTACAGACATGCAGTGTGAATGAGCCGCCATGTTGAATTCTTAAAATCCAACATGTTAATTGCTACAATAAAGACATCTCATACCTTTAGTATATACTCTTGCTAAATTTGATCCGAAATTGAAGCGTACATGTCATGGATTTTGTGATAAGAAAGTTATTATTATTCAATTTTCATATGATTTTTTAAGACGATTATATGGTAAAGGGATGGGCAATATTTCGAAACATTTTAGATTCTCCAATTTTTTTACCTTTTGTTTAGTTCAATTGAAAGTAGTTGTGTCTTACATTACAATAGAAATGACAGTATTGTATTTGGATATTTGTCGGTGTCAATTGGGAATATGATGTCGACAGCAATAGATATTCCTTTAAATACATTATGATCTTATATACTAACAAAGTAACAATCAACATGGTCAAATGATTGTAAAAATATACTACATGAACATCTGTATACTGATAATGATCTTAGAAAATCTTCATATTGCAATAATCAATCATGACAAGTTTTGAATAATTTACGTTTAAACTGTAGGAGTTGTTAGTGCAAAATTATGTGACTGACGTTCAGTACTAAAACGATATAATTCCATCAGAAGGAGGACGGGATGGATGCAGGATGGTTTTATACGTGTCTGAATTTTTTCTTTACAAATTGTCGCATGCAAATTAGTTCAAATCGCTTTAATGTGTGAGCTTCACCGAAAACAGCACTTGATCTGATGGCAGCGGTAGACGTTTATTTATAAACGTCCCTCCCCGTCACCTACTTTCATATTTCATTTTACTCTACGCCACTGTGCATACCTCGTTAAGAGCTTCCATTGTCTTTATATTCTTTGGTTCTGTAGAGAACAAATTTATGATCATATTAGAATACAATAATGAAGTTAATGAATGTGTTTTGCAAACGTTGTTGTTCACTAATACTTCTTTTAAAACAATCGAATTGAAATGTTTATCAAGCAGTCTACTTACACTCCGGCTATAAAATGTAAACGGTCCGACAAACATCTTATAGGTTGGTTTTTAGCCGGCCAAATTGCCGTTTACTTTTGTTTTTGAGCCACCTACTTTGTTGTCAAAAAAAGAAAATGTATGTGGCAATATTTCCTACATTAATAAAAACGTCTTCTTTCGATTTTTTTAATTTCAACTGCTGATTCATGAGTGAATTATTTCGTTTTCGTCGATTGTTTACATTAACAGATTATATTTACTAAATAAATTTTCACCCAGCACCGGATTGATCTGACCAATCGGCGATCGTTGTGCATATATTATTTCTGTGAAACGATTGACGATTGGGCGTACCATCATCCGGTGTTCTCAGAAAATAACACTACTGAAACATGGAGCGTGTTCACACGAAAACCATAACATATTTTGTTTAATAAAAAATCGAAGTCAAGGGGTTAGTACCTTCGAGTTTGTTGTCGATTTATTGGTGGCACAAATAAGCTATAGTTACTGTATCTTGTAAAAATACCATGACAATCTTTAATTTTAGTCTATTTTCAATATGGACTTTTCTTATTGTAGATTGTGTGTACATGACTGAGTCTTGTTGTTTAACTCTATCTTCTATATTTAACAAACAAATACGTATATTATGTTATCTGGATGTGAATTGATTGATACTGAACATATCAGTCTGCTGAGCCATAATATGAAGTTTGTTGGCGAGTGAGTGAAGCGAACGAGCCACAAATTTCATATTTTGTTGAGCAGGCTAATATTGTTCAGTATCAATCATATTCACATTCAGATGACATACTTATCATTCTTAAATCAAACATAAACATTGATATTATGTTCCATCAATAGTTTACGATATTTGTATTTTCGAGGGAAAAATCACATGATTCAAAATATTTATCCGCACTACCTCCTTTAGGCCAAATACGCTTCAAAAATAGTTTGCAAGTAATTTGCAAATATACCTTTCATTATTACAGTAAATGGTGGATTTTAAAACGTAACTTGATGAACATTTAACAAAGAAGCATAGTTCAAATACAATGATTTAAAATAATGGAAATCTAAGTGATTAACCCATTTTCATTAGTGGTTTTATTTAAGAAATAATTCTCCCGTGTCATGTTTCATGCTCATTTTAACATGGGGAGGCATTATATATTTATCGATAAATTAGACAAATATAATGCCTAACAATGTTAAAATGAGCATAAAACATGACATGGGAGAATTATTTTTAGATTCTAATAGGGCATTTAGAGTAATGTTGAAAATCAATGCGGCCTGATCATGGACGCAAGAATATGGCTGTTCCGATTCCCTCCCCAAATGAAAATTTAGCATTCTACAGAAACAGTAATGACTAAATTAAGTGAAAATAATGCTGAAACGTTATACAAACTATGGCTTCCATGAATTATTTTGATTCAAGTAAAAAAAATATAACTTATTTTTGAATGGAACTTGGAAGTCAGTAATAACTAGCGACTGGCACCTCCGCTAGGTGTCGCTCCGATGCAACGCATAAAAAATTCAGAAAAGTTGACACCCATTTACATGGTATTTTCTACGGGGTTATATATAAAGAGACCCATGTATAAATGCTTCGAATATAGGCAAATTAAACAATAGGAATGATCAAATCAAGCATATATGGGCATTAAATAAAATCAGAAACACATTTTCTATATGAAAACTTAATTCGAAGTGGAAATTAAATTTAAAAATATGATTTAGGTTGTATGTACTAATTCAATGTTTATTTTAGCAAATTCCACAACATTTTACCATAAATTAAAAGTTATTTCTATCATTTACCCCCATTGACATATAATGTATTTCCCAAAAATAAATGCAACTTGACATCAAAGGGAGATAATTCCACAGAAAAATTACATAATCCAACTTCCGATTTGAACTTCTTCGATTGTTTACACTACAAACTGAGAGCCACCTTTATTGGAAATTAGTCTTAAAGGATTTGATTTGATTTTTGGCATTTTACGCCACTTTCAGTAATATTTCAGCTATATCATGGCGACCAGTTTTAGTGCCAGGTGGAAGAAGCCGGAGTACCCAGAGAGAACCACCGACCATGAGCAAACAACTGGTAAGCTTTATCACTTGTGGCTGCGAGTCGAGTGCACCCTTTTTTTGTAATTTATTAGTTTCATAAAAGGTCAATATATGACTTCATTAACAATATATGATATAAATATACAGGTATAGCAAAACAAAAAGACAACTACTTAATGGCTGACAAAAAAATTACGAATACACAGAAAACTGAAGATTGTGCAACACAAACAGTTAACACCACTAAAACTGACATGAACTCAGATGCTCCGTATGAGTCGTGAACTCTGTATCAGTCTGAATTTCGAACTTTATGGGTGAAGGAGTTGGGGGCAATCATCCTTCCCACTTTCAAAAGTTGAGGTGGCAAGACTAATTTACCCCCACCCCTTTTTGACATTAACGTTAAGAAAAAAGCTTTTATTACATAGTATGGAAGCATAAACTGTCCAGGTAAAAGGATATTCGGATAAGGATATACTTTGAAACCATAGTGACTTTTTTTATTGCTGCACAGTTTTGAAAATTTACCAGTCAAATAAGGAATACATTGTTTGTACATTTTTCATGAAGATGTAATACGAATGTAAGGAGCATCCATATAAATTATAATAATTATTGAGGTAATTATACATGATTGTCTATTTATAGTTCAAAGATAAAAAAAATATTGAAAATTGTGAAAAAAGGTATTGTTCTTTTTACATTTTACCCTTATTTAAAGCCCCATACAAATTTTTCCTATTGAAAATATGCTCAATTTTTATCATATTCTGAATCAATGTTAGCATGTATATGATGCTTTTGGTATGTTGTTCTTGGATATTTGATAATAAGAAAAGGTGAAGAAAAAGTTGGGTCACTGTTTTCATAAATGAAAATGTTTCCAAATAAAAAGAGGGTATTCCAAAAAAAGGTGCATACCAACCTATGAATATGAACCCATATCTTGGTTTTGGAAAGGCAGTTGACTTCAAGTCTTTTTTTCTCAATTATTCAGATGTTGTATTAAGAATTAAAGTGAAAACATATAAATGAATATGATGTATAAGAAAATAATGACAGTTGCTATAATAACGGAAATGCATGTCATAACAAAATCCACTAATTATATCATTCATGCTTACAGTAGTTTCCCTACATTGATAACAAGACGGTGGTGGAATTAAGTTACTAATATTTCTCAATTTGATGGCATTTTCCATTTAGCTACTTAAACACGTAAAATGTCCACAAAATCGTAAAATAAATCAGTAACCAGCTTGCGTCAATGTCACTTGGTCAGCGTTCTTTGTAAACTACGTCACCGGAAGAAGACAAATTATAAAAGTCAAAGTCGATAGATGGTTGTTTTAAGTGTTTTTTCCGGAAAAAAATTATATTTCAAGAAATAATTCGAGAATGTTTATGTCTGAATGTACAACAATCCTGTATGCCTTTATCACCAACTGTCAAGCGTCATCTTATAAATGTGTGTGTTTGTATGAATGTGCATTGTAAAATTGGTATTGTTGTATATGAAATAGTAGATTGGTTCCTGAATTTTATTTTTGTTGCTTCATATTTTAGATATGGATAATACTGTTACAGTTCTCTCAATGAATGTAAGGGGTCTTTTTTCAAGTGTTAAAAAAAGAAATGATGTTCTTGATTGGGAAAATGGGAAAAATACTTCAATTGTTTGTTTTCAAGAAACCCGTAGTAGTAAAGAGGTTGAAAAACTTTGGGAGGATGAATGGGGAGATACATGTCATTTTAATAACAGAAGTGCTGATGTTTGTGTTATGCTGAAGAAGGGTCTAGATTATACTGTTCATGATTCAAAGATTGATCAGAATGGAAGATACATAATTTTAGATATTAGTTTATTTGATCAAAGATTAACATTTGTGTCTCTTTATGGCTATAACAGTGATGAACCGGAATGTTTTAAAGAAATTATGAAGCATATTGCTTCTTATTCTAACACTAGTTATTTATTGTGTGGTGATTGAAATGTTGTTCAAGATATTAGTATTAATACATATAATATTATACATAATAGAAACCAAAATTCGAGGGAGAAAATCGAAGAAATGTTAGAAACCTTTGAATTACTAGATCCATGGAGAACCTGTTCTCCAAATGGTAGAGAGTATACCTGGCGTCAAAGCTCCACAATAAAACAAAGTGGTCTTGATTATTTTCTTGTATCTGAGGATCTTTCTTCACTTATGAAAAATACAAAAATAATTCCAGGATATAAAACTGATCATTCAGCAATCACTTTCACTTTTTCTGCCAGTCTTGCCAGAAGAGGAAAGGGGTATTGGAAATTTAATTCTCAGTTACTTAGAAATTTTGTTTATGTAGAGAAGGTTAAGACATGTATTAAAGACACTGTGTCTGAGTACTATTTATCTGGTGATATTAATGACCTTTTAAATGTTGAACTTACATGTAATGACCAAGTATTTTTTGAAATTCTTGCGATGAAGATCAGACCTATTTCAATATCTCATAGTATAACAAAATCAAGTGAAGAAAAAGACCTTACCCTTAAACTTGAAAAGGATATTCTTAATTTAGAGGATATTATGAACTCGTCACCAAGTGAATTAATACAATCGTCTTTAAATAAAAATAATTGAGGTGGAAAGGAAAAGGGAGTAAAATGTAGAGGGTATGCTTCTCCGATCAAGGGCAAGCTGGCATGAAAATGGAGAAAAATCCTCGCAAAACTTCTGTAAACTAGAAAAGAAAAATTTTATTAAAAAAACTATAACTGAGCGTATTGATGACTCAGGTCATCATATATCAGATCAGTCTAAAATTCTCTTTCAACAACACGATTTTTACCAAACATTGTATTCAACAACAAAAATAGATTGTAATGATGAGTCCATTTTTAATCATAATATTAAACTCACAGCAGAACAAAAAGACTTGTGTGAAGGTAATATAACATTTAAAGAATGTGCCCAATCACTGAAGGTAATGACAAATGGAAAAAGTCCAGGTTCTGATGGATATGCTGTAGATTTTTATAAATTCTTTTGGAAAGATATTGGTCCATTGCTTTATAGGTCATTATATTTAGCCTATGAGACTGGAAGCTTCACTGATTTTCAGTATCAGGGAGTCATAACATCTATTCCAAAAGAAAGAAAGGACAAGCGTTTCATTGGCAACTGGAAACCAATAAGTTTATTAAATACTGACTTTAAAATAGCTTCTGCTGTAATTGCTAATAGAATTAAACCCCTATTACCATTTATTATTAGTGATACACAAAAAAGGTTTTATAAAAGGAAGATTTATTAAGGAAAATACAAGACTGTTGTATGATTTGATGCATTATCTTGAACAACAAAACAAAACCGGTTTATTACTTCTTGTAGATTTCGAGAAAGCATTTGATTCAATTGAATGGAAGTTTTTGAAAAAAATCCCTCTCAAGTTTTAATTTTGGACCATCTGTTTGTAAATGGTTTGAACTATTCTATTCAAAAGCCAAAAGTTGTGTTATAAATAATGGTCACATGTCAAATTTTTTTCTCTAGAAAGAGGCTGTCGACAAGGTGATCCGCTTTCAGTTTATTTGTTTTTAATCGGTGTGGAGCTACTTTCATTAAAATTTAAGGCTAACCAAGACATTCATGGTATTATTATCAATGAAGTTGAATCTCTCATAAGTTTGTATGCTGATGATGCCTTTCTTATTCCAGATGGGAGTGAAAAGTCATTGAGGAGGGCTCTTGGATGTTTTGAATCTATTTACAAGGTGTCTGGTTTAAGAATGAATTCAGCCAAAACAAAAGCTGTGTGGGTTGGAAACAAGAAGTATTCAGATCAAATTATTTGTCCAAATATGAAACTAAATTGGTCTCATGAAAACATTAAGGTTTTGGGAATTGATTTTTCACTTGATTTAAACTGTATTACAGATGTACATTTTGCCAAAAAATTCAAGGAAGTTAAGGCAATGCTAAAAATTTGGCAGCATAGAAAACTGACATTACTTGGTAAAATTACAGTTATAAAAACTCTTGCACTACCAAAGCAAATTCATTTACTGACATCTTTACCAAATTTACCTCAGGCAAAAATAAATTATTTAAATTCACTTTTTTATAATTTCATATAGAACGAAAAGCCAGATAAGATAAAGCGAAGTACTTTAATCGGTAATATATATCAGGGGGGTTTGAAAATGATAGATCTTCAATCATTTACTATTTATCTGAAAGTAGGTTGGATAAAACGATTATATTCCAATTTAGATGGTGATTGGCAAAAAGTATTATTATTCAATCTTCAAAGCTATGGCGGTGAAATAATTTTAACTTTTCAGAAAGAAAAGCTAAAGGAAGTTGCTATGAAGCTTACAAATCCTTTTTGGAAAGATGTTCTGTCTAGCTATCATTTAGCAAAACCTTATACAAAGTTTAATACTGATGAACTATTGTCTCTTGATATCCTTAATTTTGTACCAGTAACTGATTTTAATTATTATATTAGATGGATAGAACATAATGTGCAGTATTTATGTGATCTTATTGATCCATATACTGGTAATTTTTATACTTTTGAACAGACTAGGAATAAACTGAATACCAATAATTTTTTGAAGTACTATAGTCTGGTGTCAAATGTTCCCAAGTACATCAAAGATCATCTGAAGGAAAACTGTGTAAATGAAAATTTCGACATACTTAGTAAAAAATATGCCTATTTAGAAAAAAAATAGTTCATAGTAAAAATGTTAGGTTTGTTTATAAAGTTCTTGTGAATGCAATCATTTATTTACCAACAGAAAAAATTTCCAAATGGGAAAACATTCTTGATTGTGAAATAACAAATTGGTCGAAATATTTTATTATTTTAAAAAAAATCCTGTAAAAACTCATATCCTCAAAATGTTCAATTTAAAGTGTTACACAGGATCATTCTTACCAATTCCTTTTTACATAACATAAAGCTCAAGCATACTAATTTATGTACATTTTGCAAAATTCATAATGAAACTATTGAACATCTATTCTTTCACTGTAATGTGCCACAATTTTTTCTCAATTAAATCTTTGACAAAATAATTAAAACAAATTACAAAAATGTGATTTTTGACAAGAAAGAATATTTCTTTGGTTTTGAGTCAGGGGATCTTCTTGTTAACCTGATTTTAATTATTGCAAAAATTACATCTTCAAGTGCAAACTCAATGAACAAAGGCTAAATATTGTAGAATTTAAACATGAAATTATGTGGTACCGTTCACTTGAACCATATATATCAAAGAAAAACAATACCATTTTAGCATTTGAAAAAATGTGGACCCCCTTACAATATATTTTCTACTAATCATAATATTTTTTTTTTGTTTGATTCATATAGTGATGAGATTTTTTTACAGCCTTTTTGATTAAGTACAAAATGTCAGGAGCAATTCCATGTTTTAGAAAAACAAAATGGTAAGAGAGTGTGAGTGAAAGATGAATGAAAGTGGTTATTACTATTACATATTATTATTTCTTTATTTTGTTTATCATAATGTAAAACAAAATGTAGTCACAAAACTTATTGATTTGAAAACCCCCGTCACACCCTAGTCAGGTGGTGATGTAAGGGAATTTATAAAATCCTGACTATATGAAAAAAAAAAAACAGTTCTGTTTGTTGGTTGTAAATGGAGCAGACAATGATGCAGCAACAGTTGCTTTTTCAAGGGGGTGTTGCGAACTTAAAGGAACAGCCGTAATTCTGTTTGTGGAGAACTGCCCATGTGAGAAAATATGACTTTTTAAACATAGTTAAGACACAAATTATATTAAGATTCAAAGAAAACATGATCAATTTCTATTTTTATTACTTTAATTGCTGGTTTACGCGAACAGATAGTAATGTCCTAAACATAATAATAAACACACGGGAAAACACCAATAGGACTTCGCGCATGTCCTAAAAATAATTGTGCTATTTAGAGAATAGGTATGTTTACAAAGAGAAATCAGCACGCCATATTCGGCTTAGAAAGCACAAACGTCACGACCTTGATGATGACATCAGAAAACGTATTCCCAGCAGAGGTTATCAATAATTGTGTCAAGTACATTTTTGTAGGATGATGCTTGTTGATATTACTGACACGACAGTTCCTAATTTGATTATACTAGAATCAAACTAGAGTGTCTGTGGGTTGACACTGAGCCTGTGTCGCTCACCTTCATTCTGCTTTGAGGATGCTTAATACAGAACCTTCCATAGGTGCTTCCCGCCAAAATTTCCAATAATTGCCTGTGCCGGCCATGTTTGCTAACGAATCCAAACGAATGAGTAATTCCTACAGAGGACCTTCCATAGATGCTTCCTACCACATTTCGGTCCATTTGCCCAAGCTGTTTCAGAGTAGAAGATTTTTAGAAATCAACCAATCAGAAACAAGAATTGCCTGTGGAGGCCATGTTTGTTAATGAATCGAGACGAAATGAACAATCTTCATAGAGGACCTCCCATAGATGCATCCTACCAAGTTTCGGTTCATTTGGCAAAGCGTTTCAGAGGAGAAGATTTTTTAGAAATCAACCAATCAGAAACAAGAATTGTCTGTGGCCGCCGCGTTTGTTAACGGATCGGGACGAAATGAGCAATCTTAACAGAGGGCCTTTCATAAATGTCTTCCTACCAGGTTTCGGTTCATTTGGCCAAACGATGTCAGAGGTATCAGCCAATAAGAAACAAGAATCGCATGTGACGGCCATGTTTATTAACGGATCGAGACAGAATGAGCAATCTTTATAGAGGATCTTCCATAGATTCTTCCTATGAAGTTTCGGATCATTTCGCAAAGCGGTTTCAGAGGAGAAGATTTTTAGAAATCGACCAATCAGAAACAAGAATTGCCAATGGTGACCATATTAGTTAATGGATCCGGACGAAATGAGCAAACTTCATAGAGGACCGCCCATAGATGCTTCCTACCAAGTTTCGGTTCATTTGGACAAGTGGTTTTAGAGGGGGAGAATTTTTAAAATCAGCCAATCAGAAACAAGAGTCGCCTGTGGCGGCCATGTTTGTTAACGGATGGGGACGAAATGAGCAATCTTTACAGGGAATATTCCATAGATGCTTCCTACCAAGCTTCGGTTCATCTGGCCAAGCGGTTGCAGAGGAGAAGATTTTTTTAAATCGGCCAATAAGAAACAAGAATTGCCTGTGGAGGCTATGTTTGTTAATGGATCGGGACGAAATGAGCAAACTTTAGCTGCTTCCGACCATACCCCCAGTCGATAACGCGTTGGTACTGACACACCGGTTGTGCGCTTGATGTTTGTTCAAACTCGATATGGTCAAAACACGTTTTACATTCAGCTACATTAAATATATATTATTATTATATCAATCAATTACGGAGAAGTAACCATGGTTATAAATGATATATTTGAAGTACTCAGAATAAGAAAAGTTATTGAATTATTACAATATTTCTTAATTACACTTCATACGTTATTGGTAACTTTGATACATTAACATGTTTGATAAATAAACAAATCTATGAAATATAGACATATTTCTGGTTGCCAAGTCATTTCATTATTGTTGAATCACAAGTCTTTTACTTCACAGTGTACACAATATACTTTAATTTTGACTGTTATTATGTTTTTGTACAATAATACCCCAGCAATGCTTTTGAAAAGTGAGTGAGTGATTGTTTGTTAACGCCAACATAGCAATTTTCCAGCTATATCATGGCGAGAACAAGTTAATTTTATACAAATTTATGTTTTACATTGATCTTGTTGATTCTAATTTTGTTAGATAACGATATTGCTGAAAATCCAGGCCCTTTCTCTGATGAAATCTCTATCTTTCATGTAAATGCTAGAAGTGTTAGGAACAAGCTTGGCTATATAGAATCGGTTGGATTTGACTCCTCATTGATATGTATAACAGAAAGTCATTTAGATGACAAGGTGTTAGATGATGATATAAAGTTAGATGGATACTATGATAAACCCTTTAGAAAGGATAGAAACTGTTTTGGTGGTGGTGTACTTATATATGTGTCAACGACTTTAAAAGTAAAACGACGAGTTGATTTAGAATACGATAATCACAAATGTATATGGTTACAGTTAGATTTTTCGAATAAATCTGTATAGTTTATCGGACACAAGGTGCAATTAATCCATTTTGGCGCGATTTTCAAAACTCGATTGAGCAATCATTTAATTTTACCCAACATGTAGTAGTTACCGGTGATCTGAACGTAGACTTATTGCATGAAAAAAATCATGTTCTTAACGATATTATACAGTTATATAACTTAAAAATTGTTGTCAAGGAACCTACTAGAATTGACATAGTTTCTGGAATCAAAACTTTACTGTACCCAGTTCTTGTTTCTGATAATTGTGACTGTAGGTTTGTTGAAGTTATTGATATAGATAGAACTATCAGTAATCATAAGGCAACAAAATTATATCTAAAAATCCCAGATGTGATACATAAATCTTATGAACGTTTAGTTTGGATATACAAGAAAGGCGATTTCGTGAAATTTAATAATTTGATCT
The DNA here is from genome assembly GCA_002080005.1 of Gigantidas platifrons. Taxonomy (NCBI): domain Eukaryota; kingdom Metazoa; phylum Mollusca; class Bivalvia; order Mytilida; family Modiolidae; genus Gigantidas; species Gigantidas platifrons. The sequence goes on from MJUT01051925.1 coordinate 50,191, forward strand.
CTCAATTTGATTGGTATAAGTTGTTGTCTAATTGTACAGAAAATATAAACATGACGTGTGTGCGATTTACAGAAAAATACTTGGAGTTCGCCCTAGAGTGTATCCCAACGAAAACAATTACAATACGCGACCGTGATAAACCGTGGTTTAATTCTGGTATTAAAAGGGAAATGAAAATTCGCGATTCTCTTCATAAAAAAATGCGCAAACAGCCGAATATTAATAACATATGCAAATATAAGGTTCAAAGAAATAAAGTTAATAACATGATTATCCATGCAAAGCAACAGTTTTTTCTTAATTCAAACGATTTTCTTGACGAGAATTCGTCAGATCCGAAATTATTTTGGTCTCTTGTTAAAAAGCTAATGGGTAATGTTGGTCGTAGTTGTACGATGCCACCCCTGTTAGATACAGAAAATGATAATTTATGTGTCGATGATATTGATAAGTGCAATCTCCTAAACAGTTTCTTTTGTTCCATATCAAATTTGAATGATAATAACTGTAATCCACCTAACTTAGAGTTGAGAACAAATTCAAAGTTAGATCTTATAGAATTTACAATTAATGAAATTTCAGATATATTAATTCCCTAAATATTAAAAAGTCTCCGGGCACGATTTGATTAGTAATCATATGCTAAAAAAAACACTTCAAATACTGTTAGTATACCGTTAAAAATTATATTTGATTGTTTCATACAAACTTCTACTTTTCCGGACCATTGGAAATTTGCTAAAGTTATGTCATTATTTAAAAATGGCAACAAGTCCTTAGTATCCAACTATCGACCTATATCTCTACTTAGCTGTGTGGGAAAACATTTGAAAGAGTGGTTTTCAAGCATGTATCTAATTATTTTTTAGACAACAAACTGTTATGTAAATATCAATCAGGTTTTGTACCAGGATGTTCAACAGTACACCAGTTAATTGAAATATTTCATAAAATATGCATATCCCTAGATAAAAAATATTTTTTTGTTCAGTTTTTTTGTGATATATCGAAGGCATTCGATAGAGTGTGGCATAAAGGTCTTACTGAAAAGTTAAAGTCTTATGGTCTAAGTGAAAGCTTAGTAAAATGGTTTCAAGATTCTATTTCTAATAGGAAGCAAATTGTGTTCATTAATAATTCAGAGTCAGGGATAGGGTTACTTAAAGCAGGTGTTCCTCAGGGCTCAGTGTTGGGCCCATTACTTTTTCTTATATACATCAATGCTATTTCTGATCATTTATCTAGCTTGGTAAGACTATTCGCAGACGACACTTCATTGTCCTATTCATCAACTAACCTGCTTCAAATTGAAAGAAAATTAAATTCTGATATGAATATATTAAATACATGGGCTGAGATATGGTTGGTAACCCTCAAAAAACAGAATTTGTCATCTTTAGTAATAATAAAAAAATAGACCAAGTATACACTCTTTTTAATGGTGAGAATATTAAAAAGGTAGAATATCATACTCATTTAGGTGTTTGTCTTTCTAGTAACTGTAAATGGTGTTATCATATTAACAACACATGCCAAAGGGCGACCAAACGAATACACATTTTACTAAAACTTAAATACTTATTAAGTAGATCCCATTTGAGCAAGATTTATAAAACATATATTTTACCAATATTAGAGTATGGTTGTGAACTATGGGATGACTGTTGTATTCGTGATACTCAAAAATTAGAATGTTTGCAACTTGAAGCAGCAAGGATTGTAACGGGTCTACCTATTTATTCCAGTGCTGAAAGTTTATATTTTGAAACTGGGTGGTCAAAATTGGAAGACCGTCGAAAGTCTAGGAAATTAAATTTATTTTATAAAATTGAAAATAATATGGCTCCCTCATACTTATCTGACTGTTTGCCAACTACTATTGGAGAAACAGTAACATATAATCTCCGTAAGTCTTTCTTTCCTTCCACTATAAAGTTGTGGAATTCCTTACCTGATAGTGTTAAGTCTCTACCCACTTTTTCCAAATTTAAAAAAAAGTTCAACCTGTCCAAATTCCGGTGGCTTCATTTTATAATATTGGTGATAGAAAAACTATCATAACACATACTAAGCTAAGACATAGATGTAGTGGCCTTAATGCCGAATTATATAGAGTAAATTTGAAGAATGGTCCACGTTGTGTATGTGGTCATTTATTTGAGGATGCTATTCATTTTTTTCTTGAATGTCCACTTTATCAATACGATAGAACTTCTTTGTTTAAATGTTTTAATAACATTGTTCCCATCTCTATAAAATATATACTCTTTGGATGTAACGAAATTAGTGAAGACTTGAATACTTTATTGTTCAAATCAGTGCATAAATTTATTCGACAAACTTGTAGATTTAATAATTAATAATTCCCGACCGTGATATTATCTCAACACAATTTGCTAGTTTTTACCCCACCCCCTTTGTTCTGTTAAATAATAAAACAATATTTAATATGTATAAATAGTTTGACATTATTTTGTTTAATTTACTAATTATAATTGATATAGCCTGTACATTTGCTGTCATTTGATTTGTTTTATTTATGCTATTAATGTATTTGTATGGAGAGGGACTAGTAAGTTGAAAAAACTTGTTCCCAATCCAATTGTATATATATTAACAATGAAATCATTATAAATTTAACAAGTTCATTTTCAATGAAATGATGACGAGGTCCGCCTTGTACCAGACCAACAGGTTTAGTTGAATTTTAATAGTGCTAGCTCACTGACGCAACAGGAATCAGATTGACACGACGCCATACACGGACACATTATCCTGACTCTGAGCCAACCAGTCTTTGTTCTTTCTCTTTAATGCTGCGTGCATAGTAGAGAAGCAACAAATACCAATTTCATAACCTTTGATTTGACCCAATCGACCATTACACCACCAATGTGGTTGCAATTGTAAATGCGGCATATAATGTAAATATTTTCTAAATATCACATCGATTACAGTATTTATAAACACAATCTGTGTTTTAAATCAATGTAAACATTAAAGGGTAAAACGACCATGTTCCTTTCTAATTTAAGTTACGCTGGCCATTTGGATGAAAGGTGGGGGACCATAAACGGTACAAAATTAATTTGGCCTAATGGTTTCCAAGTCGAAGACTAACATGTGATAAGCTAAGGATGACTGATGATTGCAAAAGGGACACATAGTCATTGGTCATGTGATCTAAAATATGTCGCTAAACATTTCAAAGTCTAACAAACATAAACCCACAATAAAGTACACCAGCAGAATCGCATTAACTTGATACTGTGTATTGTGTGTATGTAATATTAATAATGTGTATATTGGATGGTCAGTTTTCCTAATGCTTTGTTGTTTTTGTCTGTAGGAGGATTCAATCTAATTAAAATTAGGATTGGTCTGTCGATCCAAAATATTTACTTGACAGAAGCAATCAGCTAGGACCTGACCTATATAGGTTTTACCTTGTTGATTCTCTGAATCAGTCAAATGTTTTATTTCCTCGTCAGTACCTGGAAGAAGAAAACATATATAATGTTTATCAAGATTCATCGTTAATTAAGAAATTAGTTGAATGCGACATACAAGTTTAACCAGAGGCCCACATGAGCCTGTATCGGCCAACTGATTATTCATTCAGTTTGTGCTTAATCCAGTCGACATATTATTTGAAAACATTAATAAATGAAATAAAACTTTAAAGCTCGGACGTGTAATTTGGTCCTTTTTTGGAACTTCATATCTTTTAAACAGTAAGAGCTACAAGAAATATGTTGGAACGTTCTAGACATGACTGCGTGCATGCACTGTGGCCTCCTTTGGTCTTCTGGCATCCTTTATCTCGGAAACCAGATAAGCTAGTGCACATGTGTTTAAATACCAAGACAGAACATTATATAAGGAATCCACTGAAAAAGGGGAACTTTTTGGAAAGATTTAATGTTGGTCCAATTTCAAACCCTTGTATCTTGGGAACAGTAACAGCCAGATAAAATCATTTGCATGTTACATTCAGAGACTTAAATGAGGAATATAAAGAAGAAAGCATTCATCAACATTGTATGAAAAATGAGCATCAACATACAAAAACAAAACAGACCCTATTTATCACATTAGAACCTCTTGTTTCTGTAGTTGATTTCTAAGCTAAGAAAAGTTTGAAGATAGCAGGTAATCAGAAGCCATCATTGAAAGAACAAACAATACAATTGCCAAAGGAACGGACAAAAACGATGAGTACAAACAATGGACTACAAATACTACATAGAAACCTAAAGACGGGTCCACTTAAAGCCGGGGGTGAACCGGAAACGGACCAGTTCATGCTCCAATAGTGTTCCTCTTGCTATGAATCTGATTTTAAATCAAGAATGAGGAACTAAGAGACAAATTGAACATATTCATGACCATTCATAACACAGATATTCCAGTTAACCAAGTCGAGATGACGGCCGTAAAACTTTTGAAGTGGTTATTTAAATCTAACCACGTGAACTTTTGGTTTAGTACTTTTTTCAGCAGCAATCGTCTATCACGGAAATCTTTATAGGAATCAGAAGTCTGGAATAGCATACTCCATATTCACATGGTGCTGAGATGTTGTTACATATAAATGGAAAATTCACAATGGGGAAATTGAAATCATCTCTTAGCCGGACCTCACTGTTCAAGGTGTAGGTCAATGTATGAATATTACATAGTTGAATATTTCTATTTCAAATGGATAGAAGGACATCATCTATTAAGTGTAACGTGAAATTATCAACAGTTTTCAAGTGAATGTCCGTGATTATTCATGTACAGTTTAGGTTCAATCGAGTTTGCAGAATGTTGTTTTTAATTTATTTTCCAGCAAGGGTTTTAAGCTGTCCTGTAAGTGTGGCTTCATTGGATTTCTTTTCATAGGTTTAAATAAGGGACTTGTCATCAAAAATTGAAATTTTATCAATAATAATTGGCTCTAGTGTCATATTGAATTTCCAAATTGAACGAAAACCATACAAGGAGCTTGCTTGACACTACCATAATATACCCAACATTTCTTAGTCAACAATGGTTTGGAGAAAATGAAGGAGCTGGGTAGAAAGATAATAACGGTACAACAACACAAAATAACACACTCGAGGGGTACATTTGTAACACCACCTCCCACATATCTTAAGAGTTCATGTGTTGTATGAGCATATAATATGTGATGGACATGGAGAATATAAATAAACGCACCAATCATAATATTATTTAGAATACAATTACAATAAGTCATACGAGGTTGACATTTTGAATTTCATGTACACATCGCATTAACTTGGACACGTGATGGCTTAATGGACATTATTGTACATCCTGTTCAATTGTTACTAAGCAAGAACAGCTTGCACAAATATCAAGCAAGTTTAAGAGTAATTTAAATTAATGAACATTGCAACCAATTTTGAATGTCAAAAACATTTTAATCACAAATTGAGGTTTGTGATTATTTATTTTTTCTAATGTTCAAGTCCATCGAATAATGATATATGATAGAGGATAATTCCTAATTAAATAAAAAAGATAACACTTTCAAAAACACAGTTGAATTATTACTCATGTAATGTCTGGCATAATATATTCAGCAGTTTATGAGAGTTTCATTAAAATGTATATATTTCATAGGATTTCAAGAAATACTAAATGTTTGAGGTGCCTTTCTCAGGAGAAGTAGAAATATCAATAGTTAATATAGCTTTAATGGCGCGGTCGGTCTTTGTTCCTGATGATTTTAGCTGTTTGTGTTGTCCTATTATGTGTCTTGACTTTCTTAACTCCGTGTTGTGATGTCCGTTACGATTTCCGCATAATAACGATGTTCGGTTCGTCTTTGCTTCCAGTTGTTTATAGGAGGGTTCATGTCTAATTTACCTTATTTATGTTTGCTTAGGGTTCATGTCTAATTTATGTTATGTATGCTTGTTTAGGGTTCATGTCTAATTTACCTTATTTATGTTCGTTTAGGGTTCATGTCTAATTTACGTTATTTATGCTTGTTTAGGGTTCATGTCTAATTTGCCTTATTTATGTTTGTTTAGGGTTCATGTCTAATTTACGTTATTTATGTTTGTTTAGGGTTCCTGTCTAATTTATGTTATTTATGCTTGTGAAGGGTTCATGTCTAATTTGCCTTATTTATGTTTGTTTAGGGTTCATGTCCAATTTACGTTATTTATGTTTGTTTATGGTTCCTGTCTAATTTATGTTATTTATGCTTGTGTAGGGTTCATGTCTAATTTACCTTATTTATGCTTGTGTAGGGTTCATGTCCAATTTACGTTATTTATGTTTGTTTAGGATTCATTTCTAATTTACTTTATTTATGTTTGTTTAGGATTCATGTCTAATTTACCTTATTTATGTTTGTTTAGGGTTCATGTCTAATTTACGTTATTTATTTTTTTTTAGACATAGTAGTGTTCAACACATATTGTGTTGCGTTTTTGTTCTGTTTGTCATAGTCCTGTGTCTTGTGTACCTAGTGTTGCCAGTTTCTCTGGATGGTCCATTCGCGATTGCCTCTTCGGTTTTCTCTAACGTTTACTTACTTAATACTCTGTTCATATTGTTTAGCCATGGTAGGAGAAGCAATATGATCATATTTGTAGTATATTTCATCATTTCAAATAAATTCTTTACTATCTAACCACAAACCCTAATATGGATAAATACCTGTTTGTTTCTGTATTTTCATTTTATTTCCTGAAAATGCAAAAAGGTAATAAGATTACAAAATGTTACCTTTATTACGGACGAGCAATATTTACATTCGCAAGCACTCTAATAAAAAATAAGATGCTTTTGGGATGTATTTTTATTGGCAATACCATACATTCTGAAAGGGATCATATTTCCAAACAACCAATCAGTGACTTTCCTCCCAAATGTTGAGGTATTAAAATCCAATGTAAAAAACGTAGTCTTTGTCGATTTGTCTGTTGACATGTTGTTTTCAAACTAAAATTAAGTAATCTAAATCGTTTTTAAAAATAGTAGGTTATATCATTCGCTTCGTTTACTGCAAAATCGAGCACACGCTGATAGCTATTGTCTGATTGGGCAATATATATATAGTATAACTAATCGTAGATTTTGAATAACAAAATAAGACCACGAGTGACCGAAGTACGCATAAGGATTAAACGAGTGGGCGGAACTTGTTCCGTCCACGAGTTTAATCGTTAATGCGTATTCGGTCACGAGTGGTCTTATTTTGATATTCAAAATGTATGATTTAGTTATACTGTTTATTATATAGACTTTCAAAATTTCTTATATATTATTCTTTTTTATTTATATATTTGATTGCATGCGTGTGAATCTACGAGCATGATACTACAGGTTTCAGTTGGAAGGATCTGCCATTTTGAAAATGTGAAATCATATTTTTCATATTTACAACAATTTACAAAAATAATCAAAATGCTTACCTTGAAAGCTTATCTTAGTTAAAATAAATCACAATTGAAGCGTATACGAAGCCAAATAGCGTATACTCTTTACGTTTAAAACTGCAAGTCTTCATATGACGTCAATGACGTCATCTTGGTTATGTGCCAAAGTCATCATTAACATTTCGCGGAATTTGTTCAGCTTACAATCGTATATATACGTGTATGTGTATTCACCATTGCACAACAAGGGACGTAATTATCACACTTATAGTTTTGCAAAAGTAGTTCCGGCGGGAAAAAACTGTTATTTCACATGTGAAATACCAGAATTTATTTCATGGATAAATCCCCATAATTCACACCTATAATAAATTGCAATATTAGCCACTTTCCTCCAAAATGTTGAAGTATTAAAATCCAACTAAGAAAACGTAGTCGCTGTTTTGTCGATTTGTCTGCTGACATGTTGTTTCCAAAGTAAAATTAATTAATCTAAATCGTTTTTAAAAATAGGAGGTTATATCATTCGCTTCGCTTACTACAAAATCGAGCAGACCCTGCTAGTTATTGTCTGATTGGGCAATATATGTTGCTATATTGCATATAATTGGACGATAGAAGATGAATGAAAGGTTTCATGACATGACCTGATACCAGATTTTGTTAGTTGACCAAAAAACCAAAGAAAACAAATTATTATAATTCCACGGGTCTTTATTGGTCACTTATTGCATAGTGAAACAAGTCTGTATTCTTTTAAATTCCATTGAAACAAACATCATAGCAAACACCACAGTTCATTTCTTGAAAAGGAAAAGAAATCTAAACTAAACTCTTTAGCAAAACATCTTAAGTAAAGATGAAATTAATAAATGGAAGAGGGACCGTCGTGGCCGTGATCGTATGATAGTTGGATTTACAACTACCTATGCAATCGGTGCCTATCACCATTGATGTTGTGGGTTCGAATCCAACTCAGGGCGAGGTGCACAACATTAAGTGATAAAGTTTGTCAGTGACTTGTGCCAGGTTGTTGGTTTTTTCCGGGTTTTTCCGGTTTCTTCCACCAATAAAACTGACCGCCACGATATAACTGAAATATTGTTGAAAGTGGCGTTAAACACCATAAAACCAAACAACCAAACCAAATAAATGGAAGGGGAAAAATGATGAAACAAAACAAATATTATGGTAAAACCATAGAGATAGGAAGCTTAACTGTCATATAATAAGAACAATTAATTAAACCCCTGGATTTTTCATTAATTGATGTAACTTTATAAATAAGTAAGGAACACAGACTCTGATTTACTCTACTTACGTGATCTGAATACAAAATAAACAATTCCTGTGATAAATCCTATAGCTACCATTATGACTACAATAGGAACAACACTGAAATATAGGGTATTTAAACAAAAAAATAACATCTGTTTAGATAATTATTACATGTACAGATTAAAAAGAGTTTGAAGATACCAAAAGGGGTAATCAGACACCATAATCAAAGAAGGACAGACAATATAATGACAAAAAGTGAGAAGTCAGACAAAACAATGGTAGACGAAATACTACACAGAAAACTAATGATTGGGCAACTCAAAGCCCGCTGGAAATTCCAGATAGGAAAAAGAATTTCCTGCTCCCCTAGTGGTACCTGTTGTGTTACTGTTAAACAACAGGACTTATATGGAAATCGTGTCGAATATGAATCCCCTACAAAATGGGAGTCAAGATGAATCGAACATCGTATTTACGTGGAAATCGTAGCGGACACCACAACACGAAACTTAAAACGTGAAAACATGTCATTGAACAAAATGAACAAGAAAAACCTTACTAAAAACTGGGACGAACTCAGGTGCTCTGAATAAGTAAGCGATTTCTGCGTCACTTGTGGCACCCGTTGTTGTGCTACCCATGTTTACAATCCGGCGATACGGGACTGTGACTACGAAACAGAAACGTGATCATCTGTGACACGGACATTTGGTAACGGTTAAGCACAGCATGATAGCCACCGTCTAAACCTTCGAAGTGATGACTTCAATTTTAACCCTTGGTTCAGTAGTTTCCTGGTTAGCAGCAACCCTCTATTAAGGAAATTTAATATGAACACAAATTCAGAGATATATACTACACATACAGGTGCTGCTGGAATAATACTACATAAAATAGAATGTTCACAATGGGAAAATTGAAATCAATTCTTTTGTCGTAAAGTATCGTTCTTATCCGGTCCTCATTTGCAATGTCTATGTGTAAGTCAATGTATCAAGCAGACATGGCTTTTTATTAGAATTTGAGATGTCATTTTTTAAATCAAATAAGACATGCCCTTTCCTAAAACAAGATATCCAGGTGCATCGGAAGGGCTAAACAGTTCCTGCTCTGCTAGTGACACATAGCACTAGTAATGTAAGCCAGTTTAACATAAATAGTATGCCAACTAAACCAAGAGCTATCATTCTTAACATGTGTATCAGTTAGATGACCAAAGAGAGGTTATGTTTTCAAATCAAAATGCACATTTGCTTGGAAAGTTTGATTCAAATACGAGAATTGACACCAGAAGCATTTAAGATATTTAAATGTGAATTGATTTTCATGTAAAATGGACTAATATACTAGACAGATATTATAATGATACATTTGCAGTATCTTTGTTTTCTGATCAGTTTATAACTAAGTAGAGAACAGTCCAATTCACGTTGTAATCGGAAATTGGTGCCAAATTGGTTTTAAGGTCTTACAGAGAATATAAATGTATCATTAACTATGTCCAGATATGACAGTCATCTTGTAAATAGCCATCTAATAATCATACATACATGTATGTAATTAAGATTCGTCTTTCTTGTATTTAATAAGAGGACATTTTTACCATGTTCATCTATGCTCTGCGGTGGAAGCCATCTTGGATTTATAATCCGCACCTCCAATAAAAAGCTAAAAAGAATATACAAGACCACCCAAATATCATCTAATTAAGTGTCGATTGGGTTTACCAAGCTTTGTAGTTTCTAATTAGACATATTTTCCCAATAGAATCCAATGCAGTGTTTGTTACCTTGGATTTCCGATCAACACCCAATGAATATTCATGTCAACATTAATTTACATCAGCAAAGTGGTTTCGTAAATGAAGATAACCAAGGCAACCAGTCAAGAAATAAAAATAACTTGCATGATCCTTTGCGATTATACCAGGTTAACAAAACTTTACATTTCATAATTTGCCCTCGTTTATGAAATTATCAAAAAGATGTTCACTCTGTTTTACCTCTGAACAATTTAAATGTCAAAGTAAAATGTTGACTCGTAAATTCTTTGGATTTTTCAGATGCGATTCTTACTAACACTTTCAATGGATTGTTGACATTGTTTATGTTAATCTCATTATTGACCTATATTGTCTATATTTCATAAACGTTTGCTTCATTACAATGGCTATTCATTAAATTAAAAAAAGCGAAAAAGGTATCCCAAAACTCATACTACGTAGACAAAACTTTACATTTCTATATTTTTTCTCATTCCTTCACTTTATGAAATATAAAATTACATACATAGCTGTTGCTGTTGTATCATTCTCTTTTTCTTTGTCAGGAACATCTGAAAACAATCATTTGATGATAATAGATAGAATGACTTAATGAACGTAAGAGAAATAGAATGGACAATCCACAGAAACTGGCAACATTGGGTACACAAGACACAAGACGAAGACAAACAAAACACAACAGAATTACTAACACTAGATGTAAAATGATAAATATACAAGCGGGTGGTTTCTACACCTACAATTATCACGCAATAATCTTTTCTCTTTTTTTTCTTTTTGTTTTCAATTAAAATCTTTATTTGAGATCATTTTTTATGATATGATATGATTTTTCACATATATTTCATTTTAACAATTTCTACTGCAAGTAAGCTTTGGTTAGGGTGAACTATTGATGATAGTACTATCTTGAGGACATTATGAACATTGTCTTAAGCATTCGTAGATAAAAATATATGAACAAATACCTAATTGTTATGCTTTCTTTGATATAGTACTTGATTTTTTCCCTATTTGAAAATCCAGCTAAAAATAAACAGTTATTCCACCCGGAAAATCAAGGGGCATATCTACAAAACGGATAAAGCGGTAACGTCAGAAATCAAATCTGACATTCCTATTATGATTACTGACGTGGTTTATACATTTCAAGTGATTTCCTAAGGGGGAAGATAAGTTATTGAGCGGAAACCAAATGTGTGAGGGACGTACAGATATACGTACTGAAATGGGTAAAACTAATTGTCTCCAGCTTCTGGGATGGGCATAATTACATACATCATCACCGATAAACTATGTTTTTGAAAGAACTAGTTAATTCACATTCTAAGTTCCAGATAGTGTCCATAGCAACAACTGGTGGAAACTCCAATCGGTACGATTTTAACTTGAGCAAACATGGGCGCTGATCACTATACTCAGTGGGTCAGTATAATAATATTATTATAAAACCTCTGTGGAGTTTCGTTAAGGAAAACTGACTTATCAAATATTAAAATGAATGTTCCTTTTCCAAAGGAACATATAGACCAAATAACATCAAATTGATCCAGATGTAGTGTTCATAGAACGAAGATTGCCACAGTACTGCTGGATAGGGACCGTTTCACACTCATTTAGGGTATATATGGTCATTATTAAAGACCCTATTGTGATTATGAAATGTAGAATGACAAGCAAAACTCTGTTCCTTTACTTTAATTTGTGTCAAAGTTAAAAAGTGGATAGTATCCCATGTTCATTTACATCCGCATTCTTTCTTACCAGACATATATTACAAAATATTCCTTTAAAGCATGCTTTAATTATAATATTGTAACCACAAGAATCTCAGTTTTCGCATTTAATGCTATACATTTATTTTTTGTATTTGTGTTTTATATTGATTTACTTACTTTCTCTAAAGACATCGCCATGAAGCAAATATTTCGGTGTTGACTGGTCAAATCCATAAACACACCGATAAGAAACATTTAAGTCTGCTTCAGACAGATTGCGGATGACAACACCAAACCCATCCTTAGTATATGTTCCATTGTATTTCACTTTGGGATCATTTGAAAATCTTTTTACATCTATAATTATCGACTTAGGTCCGACAGACCATCCTGTCGGCTCACTGCAGCAGTTTTTAACGGGACAAAACAATATCAAATTCTGTCCATAAGCAGTTACCTTTTCTTTTACAACCCACTGAAGTTGACCTGAATAAAACAAAATAAATAATGATGCAATACAATTATTGAATGATTGATACTGATACTATTGGGCTTTGTCAAATCATGCAAGAAACATTATTCAACGAGACCGTAGGCCAAGGAGAAGGTTGCATTTCTTGGGTTGATATATCTTTTGATCATAGCAGTATAATATTTTGTGTAGAAGGTAACATAAAGCTAAAACACAATGTTCCCTGATATTTTCACTAGGGAAATATCGCTTCAAGTCATGACGTCATCGATGTGCTAAGATGGTGATTTCGTCATTTTATGTTTTTAAAAGTTATGCTTTACAAATAAGAATATTGGTTAATAATATCATCCCTTGCAGAAAATTAATTGCACCTACAAAATCGTGCAATTCTGCTTTAAAGAATTTTCATCAATATTCGTGCAATAGCCCTATGATATTAACTCCAAAACGGATAAAGCGGTAACGTCAGAAATCAAATTTGACATTCCTATTATGATTACTGACCTGGTTTATACATTTCAAGTGATTTCCTAAGGGGGGAGATAAGTTATTGAGCGGAAACCAAATGTGTGACGGACGTACAGATATACGTACTGATATGGGTAAAACTAATTGTCTTCAGCTTCTGGGATGGGCATAATTACATACATCATCACCGATAAACCATGTTTTTGAAAGAACTAGTTAATTCACATTCTAAGTTCCAGATAGTGTCCATAGCAACAACTGGTGGAAACTCCAATCGGTACGATTTTAACTTGAGGAAACATGGGCGCTGATCACTATACTCAGTGGGTCAGTATAATAATATTATTATCAAGCCTCTGTGGAGTTTCGTTAAGGAAAACTGACTTATCAAATATTAAAATGAATGTTCCTTTTCCAAAGGAACATATAGACCAAATAACATCAAATTGATCCAGATGTAGTGTTCATAGAAAGAAGATTGCCACAGTACTGCTGGATAGGGACCGTTTCACACTCATTTAGGGTATATATGCTCATCATTAAAGACCCTATTGTGATTATGAAATGTAGAATGACAAGCAGAACGCTGTTCCTTTACTTTAATTTGTGTCTAAGTTAAAAAGTGGATATTTTATCATGTTCATTTACATCCGCATTCTTTCTTACCAGATATATATTACAAAGTATTCCTTTAAAGCATGCTTTAATTATAATATTGTAACCACAAGAATTTCAGATTTCGCATTTAATGCTATACATTTTTTTTTTGTATTTGTGTTTTATGTTGATTTTACTTACTTTCTTTAAAAACATCGCCATGAAGCAAATATTTCGGGGTTGACAGGTCAAATCCATAAACACAGTAATAAGTAACATTTAAGTCTGCTTCAGACAGATTACGGATGACAACACCAAACCCATCTTTATTATATGTTTCATGGTATTTCCCTTTGGGATCATTTGAAAATGTTTTTACATCCAGAATTATCGACTTAATTCCGACAGACCATCCTGCCGGCTCACTGCAGCAGTTTTCAACGGGACAAAACAATATCAAATTCTGTCCATAAGCAGCTACCTTTTCTTTTACAACCCACTGAAGTTGACCTGAATAAAACAAAATAAATAACGATGCATTACAATTATTGAATGATTGATACTGATACTATTGGGCTTTGTCAAATCATGCAAGAAACATTATTCAACGAGACCGTAGGCCAAGGAGAAGGTTGCATTTATTGGGTTGATATATCTTTTGATCATAACAGTATAATATATTGTGTAGAAGGTAACATAAAGCTAAACCACAATGTTCCCTGATATTTTCACAAGGGAAATATCGCTTCAAGTCATGACGTCATCGATGTGCTAAGATGGTGATTTCGTCATTTTATATTTTTAAAAGTTATGTTTTACAAATAAGAATATTGGTTAATAATATCATCCCTTGCAGAAAATTTGTTGCAACTACAAGATCGCGCAATTCTGCTTTAAAGACTATTCATCAATATTCGTGCAATAACCCTATGATATCAACTGAAATCAACAAATCAATAATTGTGTTATTGAAAAAAACATTATTAATGATATTTACAAAATTTTCGAAATATTTATGTTATACCTCCTATTTATCTCATTTTAGTAACTATACCAGATTGAAATAGATAATAATAAACTCTACAAAAAATCATTATCAACACAACATACGTGTATTTTGAACGATAAATGATCATCAAATGCATTTTAACTAGTAATTATATAATGGAATGAAAAACAAAACTGACAAATGTAGCTGTATTACCCATTGTGTATGGACAATAACAGACAAATGAAGCTGTATTCCCCTGTGTGTATGGACAATAACAGACAAATGAAGCTGTATTCCCCTGTGTGTATGGACAATAACAGACAAATGAAGCTGTATTCCCCTATGTGTATGGACAATAACATACAAATGAAGCTGTATCCCCATGGGTGTATGTAAACTAATACAAAAATGAAGCTGCATTACCCTGTGTATATTGAAAATAACAAACAAATGGAGCTGTATTTCCTGTGTGTATGGAAAATAACAAACAAATGAAGCTGTATTACCTTGGGTGTATGGAAAATAACAAACAAATGAAGCTGTATTACCCTGCATATATGGACAATAACAGACAAATGAAGCTGTATTCCTCTAGGTGTATGGAAACTATCAAACAAATGAAGCTGTATTACCTTGGGTGTATGGAAAATAACAAACAAATGAAGCTGTATTACCCTGCATATATGGACAATAACAGACAAATGAAGCTG
>MJUT01051925.1:66100-78330 GCA_002080005.1 Gigantidas platifrons
TCCTCTTTTACAATTGACTCCTATGATAAAGTCTGAGGACGGAATAAAGCACAGTAATGACTTCTTTAGGTTCATTTAAGGTTTTTCATTTGAAATATAGCACAACAGGACACAATTTCTTAGGACACTATTTTGCCTTACACAATAACAGACAAATTAAGCTGTATTACCCTGTATGTTTGGACAATAACCAATTAATGGAGCTGTATTCCCCAGGGTGTATGAAAAATAACAAACAAATGAACCTGTATTCCCATGGGAGTATGGACAAAAGAAACAAATGAAGCTGTATTCCCCTGTGTGTATGGAAAATAACAAACAAATAAAGCTGTATTTCCCTAGGTGTATGGATAATAATAAAAACAAGAAGCTCTATTCCCCTGGGTGTATGAAAATAACAGACAAATGAAGCTGTATTACCTTGTGTGTATGGACAATAACAGAACAATGCTACTGTATTCCCTGTGTGTATGGACAATAACAGACAAAAGAAGATGTATTCCCCTGTGTGTATGGACAATAACAAACTAATACAGCTGTATTACATGTGTGTATGGACAATAACAAACAAATGAAGCTGTATTACCCTGTGTGTATGGACAATAACAGACAAATGAAGCTGTATTACCCTGAGTGTATGGAAAATAACAAACAAATGGAGCTGTGTATTCCCTTGGGTGTATGCTCAATTGTATCATTAAGTAGTGTCCTCTGTTAAATACTGTCCTCTTTTACAATTGACTCCTATGATAAAATCTGAGGACGGAATAAAGCACAGTAATGACTTCTTTAGGTTCATTTAAGGTTTTTCATTTGAAATATAGCACAACAGGACACAATTTCATAGGACACTATTTTGCCTTACACAATAACAGACAAATTAAGCTGTATTACCCTGTATGTTTGGACAATAACTAATTAATGGAGCTGTATTCCCCTGGGTGTATGAAAAATAACAAACAAATGAAGCTGTATTCCCATGGGAGTATGGACAAAAGAGACAAATGAAGCTGTATTCCCCTGTGTGTATGGAAAATAACAAACAAATAAAGCTGTATTTCCCTAAGTGTATGGATAATAATAAAAACAAGAAGCTCTATTCCCCTGGGTGTATGAAAATAACAGACAAATGAAGCTGTATTACCTTGTGTGTATGGACAATAACAGAACAATGCTACTGTATTCCCTGTGTGTATGGACAATAACAGACAAATGAAGCTGTATTACCTTGGGTGTATGGAAAATAACAAACAAATGAAGCTGTATTACCTTGGATGTCTGGAAATTAACAAACAAATGAAGCTGTATTACCTTGGGTGTATGGAAAATAACAAACAAATGAAGCAGTCTTACCCTGGTTGTATGGAAATAACAGGAAAATGAAGCTGTATTACCCTATGTGTATGGACAATAACAGACAAATGAAGCTGTATTCCCCTGTGTGTATTGACAATAACAAACTAATAAAGCTGTATTACCTGTGTGTATGGACAATAACAGACAAATGAAGCTGTATTACCCTGTGTGTATGGACAATAACAGACAAATGAAGCTGTATTACCCTGAGTGTATGGAAAATAACAAACAAATAAAGCTGTATTTCCCTAGGTGTATGGATAATAATAAAAACATGAAGCTCTATTCCCCTGGGTCTATGAAAATAACAGACAAATGAAGCTGTATTACCTTGTATGTATGGACAATAACAGAACAATGCTGCTGTATTCCCTGTGTGTATGGAAAATAACAGACAAATGAAGATGTATTACGTGGGTGTATGGAAAAAAATGAAGCTGTATTCCCCTGGGTGTAATGAAAATAACAAACAAATTGAGTTGTATTCCCCTGTGTGTATGGACAATAACAGAAAAAAAATGAAGCTGTATTATCCTTAGTGTATGGACAATAACAGACAAATGAAGCTGTATTACCCTGGGTGTATGGACAATAACAAACAAATGGAAGCTATATTCCTCTGGGTGTATGAAAAATAACAAACATATGAAGCTGTATTCCCATGGGAGTATGGACATAAGAGACAAATGAAGCTGTATTCCCCTGTGTGTATGGAAAATAATAAACAAATAAAGCTGTATTCCCCTAGGTGTATGGATAATAATATAAACACGAAGCTGTATTCCCATGGGTCTATGAAAACAACAGACAAATGAAGCTGTATTTCCTTGTGTGTATGGACAATAACAGAACAATGCTGATGTATTCCCTGTGTGCATGGAAAATAACAGAAAAATGAAGATGTATTACCGTGGGTGTAATGAAAATAACAAACAATTTTAGTTGTATTACCTGTGTGTATGGACAATAACAGAAAAAAAATGAAGCTGTATTATCCTGGGTGCATGGACAATAACAAACAAATGGAGCTGTATTCCCCTGGGTGTATGGACAATAACAGACAATTGAAGATGCATTACACTGGGTGCATGGACAATAACAAGCTAATGAAGCTATATTCCCCTGGGTGTATGGACAGTAACAAACAAATGAAGCTGTATTACCATGGGGGTATGGTAAATAACAATCAAATGATGATGTATACCCCTAGGTGTATGGACAATAACAAGCAAAAGGAGATGTATTCCCCTGTGTGGATGGAAAATAACAAACAAATAAAGCTATTTTCCCCTAGGTGTATGGACATAAGAGACAAATGAAGCTGTATTCCCCTGTGTGTATGGAAAATAACAAACAAATAAAGCTGTATTCCCTAGGTGTATGGATAATAATAAAAACATGAAGCTGTATTCCCCTGGGTCTATGAAAACAACAGACAAATGAAGCTGTAGTACCATGGGTGTATGGCAAAAAATGAAGCTGTATTCCCCTGGGTGTAATGAAAATAACAAACAAATTGAGTTGTATTACCTGTGTGTATGGACAATAACAGAAAAAAATGAAGCTGTATTATCCTTAGTGCATGGACAATAACAGACAAATGAAGCTGTATTACCCTGGGTGTATGGACAATAACAAACAAATGGAGCTATATTCCTCTGGGTGTATGAAAAATAACAAACATATGAAGCTGTATTCCCCTGGGAGTATGGACAAACGAGACCAATGAAGCTATATTCCCCTGTGTGTATGGAAAATAACAAACAAATAAAGCTGTATTTCCCTAGGTGTATGGATAATAATAAAAACATGAAGCTCTATTCCCCTGGGTCTATGAAAATAACAGAAAAATGAAGCTGTATTACCTTGTGTGTATGGACAATAACAGAACAATGCTGCTGTATTCCCTGTGTGTATTGAAAATAACAGACAAAAGAAGCTGTATTACCTTAGGTGTATGGAAAATAACAAACAAATGAAGCTGTATTACCTTGGATGTCTGGAAATTAACAAACAAATGAAGCTGTATTACCTTGGGTGTATGGAAAATAACAAACAAATGAAGCTGTCTTACCCTGGTTGCATGGAAATAACAGAAAAATGAAGCTGTATTACCCTATGTGTATGGACAATAACAGACAAATGAAGCTGTATTCCCCTGTGTGTATTGACAATAACAAACTAATAAAGCTGCATTACCTGTGTGTATGGACAATAACAAACAAATGAAGCAGTATTACCCTGTGTGTATGGACAATAACAGACAAATGAAGCTGTATTACCCTGAGTGTATGGAAAATAACAAACAAATGGAGCTGTGTATTCCCTTGGGTGTATGCTCAATTGTATCATTAAGTAGTGTCCTCTGTTAAATACTGTCCTCTTTTACAATTGACTCCAATGATAAAGTCTGAGGACGGAATAAAGCACAGTAGTGACTTCTTTAGGTTCATTTAAAGTTTTTCATTTGAAATATAGTACAACAGGACACAATTTCATAGGACACTATTTTGCCTTACACAATAACAGACAAATTAAGCTGTATTGACCTGTATGTTTGGACAATAACTAATAAATGGAGCTGTATTCCCTTGGGTGTATGAAAAATAACAAACAAATGAAGCTGTATTCCCCTGGGAGTATGGACAAAAGAGACAAATGAAGCTGTATTCCCTTGTGTGTATGGAAAATAACAAACATATAAAGCTGTATTTCCCTAGGTGTATGGATAATAATAAAAACATGAAGCTCTATTCCCCTGGGTCTATGAAAATAACAGACAAATGAAGCTGTATTACCTTGTGTGTATGGACAATAACAGAACAATGCTGCTGTATTCCCTGTGTGTATGGAAAATAACAGACAAATAAAGATGTATTACCGTGGGTGTATGGGAAAAAAATGAAGCTGTATTCCCCTGGGTGTAATGAAAATAACAAACAAATTGAGTTGTATTCCCCTGTGTGTATGGACAATAACAGAAAAAAAAATGAAGCTGTATTATCCTTAGTGCATGGACAATAACAGACAAATGAAGCTGTATTACCCTGGGTGTATGGACAATGACAAACAAATGGAGCTGTATTCCTCTAGGTGTATGAAAAATAACAAACATATGAAGCTGTATTCCCCTGGGAGTATGAACATAAGAGACAAATGAAGCTGTATTCCCCTGTGTGCATGGAAAATAATAAACAAATAAAGCTGTATTCCCCTAGGTGTATGGATAATAATATAAACACGAAGCTGTATTCCCCTGGGTCTAGGAAAACAACAGACAAATAAGCTGTATTACCTTGTGTGTATGGACAATAACATAACAATGCTGATGTATTCCCTGTGTGCATGGAAAATAACATACAAATGAAGATGTATTACCGTGGGTGTATGACAAAAAATGAAGCTGTATTCCCCTGGGTGTAATGAAAATAACAAACAATTTGAGTTGTATTACCTGTGTGTATGGACAATAACAGAAAAAAATGAAGCTGTATTATCCTGGGTGCATGGACAATAACAGACAAATGAAGCTGTATTACCCTGTGTGTATGGACAATAACAGACAAATGAAGCTGTATTACCCTGAGTGTATGGAAAATAACAAACAAATGGAGCTGTGTATTCCCTTGGGTGTATGCTCAATTGTATCATTAAGTAGTGTCCTCTGTTAAATACTGTCCTCTTTTACAATTGACTCCTATGATAAAGTCTGAGGACGGAATAAAGCACAGTAATGACTTCTTTAGGTTCATTTAAGGTTTTTCATTTGAAATATAGCACAACAGGAGACAATTTCATAGGAAACTATTTTGCCTTACACAATAACAGACAAATTAAGCTGTATTGCCCTGTATGTTTGGACAATAACTAATAAATGGAGCTGTATTCCCCTGGGGTATGAAAAATAACAAACAAATGAAGCTGTATTCCACTGGGAGTATGGACAAAAGAGACAAATGAAGCAATATTCCCCTGTGTGTATGGAAAATAACAAACAAATAAAGCTGTATTTCCCTAGGTGTATGGATAATAATAAAAAAATGAAGCTGTATTACCCTGAGTGTAGGGAAAATAACAAACAAATGGAGCTGTGTATTCCCTTGGGTGTATGGAAAATAAAAACAAATGGAGCTGTGTATTCCCTTGGGTGTATGCTCAATTGTATCATTAAGTAGTGTCCTCTGTTAAATACTGTCTTCTTTTACAATTGACTCCTATGATAAAGTCTGAGGACGGAATAAAGCACAGTAATGACTTCTTTAGGTTCATTTAAGGTTTTTCATTTGAAATATAGCACAACAGGACACAATTTCTTAGGACACTATTTTGCCTTACACAATAACAGAAAAATTAAGCTGTATTACCCTGTATGTTTGGACAATAACCAATTAATGGAGCTGTATTCCCCTGGGTGTATGAAAAATAACAAACAAATGAACCTGTATTCCCATGGGAGTATGGACAAAAGAGACAAATGAAGCTGTATTCCCCTGTGGGAATGGAAAATAACAAACAAATAAAGCTGTATTTCCCTAGGTGTATGGATAATAATAAAAACTAGAAGCTCTATTCCCCTGGGTGTATGAAAATAACAGACAAATGAAGCTGTATTACCTTGTGTGTATGGACAATAACAGAACAATGCTACTGTATTCCCTGTGTGTATGGACAATAACAGACAAAAGAAGCTGTATTACCTTGGGTGTATGGAAAATAACAAACAAATGAAGCTGTATTACCTTGGGTGTCTGGAAATTAACAAACAAATGAAGTTGTATTACCTTGGGTGTATGGAAAATAACAAACAAATGAAGCTGTCTTACCCTGGTTGTATGGAAATAACAGAAAAATGAAGCTGTATTACCCTATGTGTATGGACAATAACAGACAAATGAAGCTGTATTCCCCTGTGTGTATTGACAATAACAAACTAATAAAGCTGTATTGCCTGTGTGTATGGACAATAACAAACAAATGAAGCTGTATTACCCTGTGTGTATGGACAATAACAGACAAATGAAGCTGTATTACCCTGAGTGTATGGAAAATAACAAACAAATGGAGCTGTGTATTCCCTTGGGTGTATGCTCAATTGTATCATTAAGTAGTGTCCTCTGTTAAATACTGTCCCCTTTTACAATTGACTCCAATGATAAAGTCTGAGGACGGAATAAAGCAAAGTAGTGACTTCTTTAGGTTCATTTAAGGTTTTTCATTTGAAATATAGTACAACAGGACACAATTTCATAGGACACTATTTTGCCTTACACAATAACAGACGAATTAAGCTGTATTGACCTGTATGTTTGAACAATAACTAATAAATGGAGCTGTATTCCCCTGGGTGTATGAAAAATAACAAACAAATGAAGCTGTATTCCCCTGGGAGTATGGACAAAATAGACAAATGAAGCTGTATTCCCTTGTGTGTATGGAAAATAACAAACATATAAAGCTGTATTTCCCTAGGTGTATGGATAATAATAAAAACATGAAGCTCTATTCCCCTGGGTGTATGAAAATAACAGACAAATGAAGCTGTATTACCTTGTGTGTATGGACAATAACAGAACAATGCTGCTGTATTCCCTGTGTGTATGGAAAATAACAGACAAATGAAGATGTATTACCGTGGGTGTATGGGAAAAAAATGAAGCTGTATTCCCCTGGGTGTAATGAAAATAACAAACAAATTGAGTTGTATTCCCCTGTGTGTATGGACAATAACAAAAAAAAATGAAGCTGTATTATCCTGTGTGTATGGACAATAACAGACAAATGAAGCTGTATTACCCTGAGTGTATGGAAAATAACAAACAAATGGAGCTGTGTATTCGCTTGGGTGTATGCTCAATTGTATCATTAAGTAGTGTCCTCTGTTAAACACTGTCCTCTTTTACAATTGACTCCTATGATAAAGTCTGAGGACGGAATAAAGCACAGTAATGACTTCTTTAGGTTCATTTAAGGTTTTTCATTTGAAATATAGCACAACAGGACACAATTTCATAGGACACTATTTTGCCTTACACAATAACAGACAAATTAAGCTGTATTGCCCTGTATGTTTGGACAATAACTAATAAATGGAGCTCTATTCCCATGGGTGTATGAAAAATAACAAACAAATGAAGCTGTATTCCCCTGGGAGTATGGACAAAAGAAACAAATGAAGCTGTATTCCCCTGTGTGTATGGAAAATAACAAACAAATAAAGCTGTATTTCCCTAGGTGTATGGATAATAATAAAAACATGAAGCTCTATTCCCCTGGGTCTATGAAAATAACAGACAAATGAAGCTGTATTACCTTGTGTGTATGAACAATAACAGAACAATGCTGCTGTATTCCCTGTGTGTATGGAAAATAACAGACAAATGAAGATGTATTACCGTGGGTGTATGGGAAAAAATGAAGCTGTATTCCCCTGTCTGTAATGAAAATAACAAACAAAATGAGTTGTATTCCCCTGTGTGTATGGACAATAACAGAAAAAAAATGAAGCTGTATTATCCTTAGTGCATGGACAATAACAGACAAATCAAGCTGTATTACCCTGGGTGTATGGACAATAACAAACAAGTGGAGCTGTATTCCTCTGGGTGTATGAAAAATAACAAACATATGAAGCTGTATTCCCCTGGGAGTATGGACATAAGAGACAAATGAAGCTGTATTCCCCTGTGTGTATGGAAAATAATAAACAAATAAAGCTGTGTTCCCCTAGGTGTATGAATAATAAAATAAACACGAAGCTGTATTCTCCTGGGTCTATGAAAACAACAGACAAATAAGCTGTATTACCTTGTGAGTATGAACAATAACAGAACAATGCTGATGTATTCCCTGTGTGCATGGAAAATAACAGACAAATGAAGATGTATTACCGTGGGTGTATGGCAAAAAATGAAGCTGTATTCCCCTGGGTGTAATGAAAATAACAAACAATTTGAGTTGTATTACCTGTGTGTATGGACAATAACAGAAAAAAATGAAGATGTATTATCCTGGGTGCATGGACAATAACAAACAAATGGAGCTGTATTCCCCGGGGTGTATGGACAATAACAGACAATTGAAGATGCATTACACTGGGTTCATGGACAATAACAAGCTAATGAAGCTATATTCCCCCGGGTGTATGGACAGTAACAAACAAATGAAGCTGTATAACCATGGGGGTATGGTAAATAACAATCAAATGATGATGTATACCCCTGGGTGTATGGACAATAACAAGCAAATGGAGCTGTATTCCCCTGTGTGGATGGAAAATAACAAACAAATAAAGCTATATACCCCTAGGTGTATGGACATAAGAGACAAATGAAGCTGTATTCCCCTGTGTGTATGGAAAATAACAAACAAATAAAGCTGTATTTCCCTAGGTGTATGGATAATAATAAAAACATGAAGCTCTATTCCCCTGGGTCTATGAAAATAACAGACAAATGAAGCTGTATTACCTTGTGTGTATGGACAATAACAGAACAATGCTGCTGTATTCCCTGTGTGTATGGAAAATAACAGACAAATGAAGCTGTATTACCGTGGGTGTATGGGAAAAAATGAAGCTGTATTCCCCTGGGTGTAATGAAAATAACAAACAAATTGAGTTGTATTCCCCTGTGTGTATGGACAATAACAGAAAAAAATGAAGCTGTATTATCCTTAGTGCATGGACAATAACAGACAAATGAAGCTGTATTACCCTGGGTGTATGGACAATAACAAACAAATGAAGCTGTATTCCTCTGGGTGTATGAAAAATAACAAACATATGAAGCTGTATTCCCCTGGGAGTATGGACATAAGAGACAAATGAAGCTGTATTTCACTGTGTGCATGGAAAATAATAAACAAATAAAGCTGTATTCCCCTCGGTGTATGGATAATAATATAAACACGAAGCTGTATTCCCCTGGGTCTATGAAAACAACAGACAAATGCAGCTGTATTACCTTGTGGGTATGGACAATAACAGAACAATGCTGATGTATTCCCTGTGTGCATGGAAAATAACAGACAAATGAAGATGTATTACCATGGGTGTATGGCAAAAAATGAAGCTGTATTCCCCTGGGTGTAATGAATATAACAAACAAATTGAGTTGTATTTCCTGTGTGTATGGACAATAACAGAAAAAAATGAAGCGGTATTATCCTTAGTGCATGGACAATAACAGAAAAATGAAGCTGTATTACCCTGGGTGTATGAAAAATCACAAACAAATGAAGCTGTATTCCCTTGGGAGTATGGACAAAAGAGACAAATGAAGCTGTATTCCCCTATGTGTATGGAAAATAACAAACAAATAAAGTTGTATTTCCCTAGGTGTATGGATAATAATAAAAACATGAAGCTCTATTCCCCTGGGTCTATGAAAATAACAGACAAATGAAGCTGTATTACCTTGTGTGTATGGACAATAACAGAACAATGCTGCTGTATTCCCTGTGTGTATGGAAAATAACAGACAAAAGAAGCTGTATTACCTTGGATGTATGGAAAATAATAAACAAATGATGCTGTATTACCTTGGGAGTCTGGAAATTAACAAACAAATGAAGCTGTATTACCTTGGGTGTATGGAAAATAACAAACAAATGAAGCTGTTTTAACCTGGTTGTATGGAAATAACAGAAAAATAAAGCTGTATTACCCTATGTGTATGGACAATAACAGACAAATGAAGATGTATTCCCCTGTGTGTATTGTCAATAACAAACTAATAAAGCTGTATTACCTGTGTGTATGGACAATAACAGACAAATGAAGCTGTATTACCCTGTGTGTATGGACAATAACAGACAAATGAAGCTGTATTACCTGAGTGTATGGAAAATAACAAACAAATGGAGCTGTGTATTCCCTTGGGTGTATGCTCAATTGTATCATTAAGTAGTGTCCTCTGTTAAATATTGTCCTCTTTTACAATTGACTCCTATGATAAAATCTGAGGACGGAATAAAGCACAGTAATGACTTCTTTGGGTTCATTTAAGGTTTTTCATTTGAAATATAGCACAACAGGACACTATTTTGCCTTACACAATAACAGACAAATTAAGCTGTATTGCCCTGCATGTTTGGACAATAACTAATAAATGGAGCTGTATTCCCTTGGGTGTATGAAAAATAGCAAACAAATGAAGATGTATTCCCCTGGGAGTATGGACAAAAGAGACAAATGAAGCTGTATTCCCCTGTGTGTATGGAAAATAACAAACAAATAAAGCTGTATTTCCCTAGGTGTATGGATAATAATAAAAACATGAAGCTCTATTCCCCTGGGTCTATGAAAATAACAGACAAATGAAGCTGTATTACCTTGTGTGTATGGACAATAACAGAACAATGCTGCTGTATTCCCTGTGTGTATGGAAAATAACAGACACATGAAGATGTATTACGTGGGTGTATGGGAAAAAATGAAGCTGTATTCCCCTGGGTGTAATGAAAATAACAAACAAATTGAGTTGTATTCCCCTGTGTGTATGGACAATAACAGGAGAAAAATGAAGCTGTATTATCCTTAGTGCATGGACAATAACAGACAAATGAAGCTGTATTACCCTGGGTGTATGGACAATAACAAACATATGAAGCTGTATTCCCCTGGGAGTATGGACATAAGAGACAAATGAAGCTGTATTTCCCTGTGTGCATGGAAAATAATAAACAAATAAAGCTGTGTTCCCCTAGGTGTATGGATAATAATATAAACACGAAGCTGTATTCCCCTGGGTCTAGGAAAACAACAGACAAATAAGCTGTATTACCTTGTGGGTATGGACAATAACAGAACAATGTTGATGTATTCCTTGTGTGCATGGAAAATAACAGACAAATGAAGATGTATTACCGTGGGTGTATGGCAAAAAATGAAGCTGTATTCCCCTGGGTGTAATGAAAATAACAAACAATTTGAGTTGTATTACCTGTATGTATGGACAATAACAGAAAAAAATGAAGCTGTATTATCCTGGGTGCATGGACAATAACAAACAAATGAAGCTGTATTACCCTGAGTGTATGGAAAATAACAAACAAATGGAGCTGTGTATTCCCTTGGGTGTATGCTCAATTGTATCATTAAGTAGTGTCCTCTGTTAAATACTGTCCTCTTTTACAATTGACTCCAATGATAAAGTCTGAAGACGGAATAAAGCACAGTAATGACTTCCTTAGGTTCATTTAAGGTTTTTCATTTGAAATATAGCACAACAGGAGACAATTTCATAGGTCACTATTTTGCCTTACACAATAACAGACAAATTAAGCTGTATTGCCCTGTATGTTTGGACAATAACTAATAAATGGAGCTGTATTCCCCTGGGTGTATGAAAAATAACAAACAAATGAAGCTGTATTTCCCTAGGTGTATGGATAATAATAAAAACATGAAGCTCTATTCCCCTGGGTCTATGAAAATAACATACCAATGAAGCTGTATTACCTTGTGTGTATGGACAATAACAGAACAATGCTGCTGTATTCCCTGTGTGTGTGGAAAATAACAGACAAAAGAAGCTGTATTACCTTGGGTGTATGGAAAATAACAAACAAATGAAACTGTATTACCTTGGGTGTCTCGAAATTAACAAACAAATGAAGCTGTATTACCTTGGGTGTATGGAAAATAACAAACAAATGAAGCTGTCTTACCCTGGTTGTATGGAAATAACAGAAAAATGAAGCTGTATTACCCTATGTGTATGGACAATAACAGACAAATGAAGCTGTATTCCCCTGTGTGTATTGACAATAACAAACTAATAAAGCTGTATTACCTGTGTGTATGGACAAAAACAAACAAATGAAGCTGTATTACCCTGTGTGTATGGACAATAACAGACAAATGAAGCTGTATT
>MJUT01051930.1:0-10034 GCA_002080005.1 Gigantidas platifrons
TGATAGGCACGAATCACACAAGTAGTTGTAAATTCAACTACCATACGATTGCAACCACGACAGCCCCAATTCTTGTTTCAGAAACTACATAATTGCTCAAAACCAAACACTGCTGGAATAACCAGATGATCATCTGATGTAAGGACTGATATTGATATTGTCCATCCATTATACAATGAGCACGATACACTTAGTATATGAATTATATAAATTATATGACATGAAAGAAAATCCATTGGTATTCAATCTCCTCCCTTATTACCTAGCTTACATTTGCCACGTTTGTCTGATCTTTACTCTTGAGCAACACCACGGGTACCTCCAGGGAGTCAGGAAATACAATTCCTGTCTTGAGACAGGTACAAAAATGTAGCGAGGTGAAACTGATTAATTATATCCCAAGCATCACTCTATGAAAATGATCAGTGACTTACGGCAGGTCTATGGTTTTCTCCGGTTTTCTCCATCAATAAAACTTGCCGATACGATATCAATGAAATAATGTTGAAAGTGACGTTTAACACCATAACACTAAACCAAATCTTGTATGAAAAGGTTATTAATCTAGCCATTTTTGTCGACATTTCAGAGCGTGAGAAAGCAGCAGCTTTAAAGAGAATACATACCTATTATATTGTAATGTTCCTGTTTGCAATAGCGTTCTTCACGCTTGGAGGAGCAGGAAGCGTATATATTAATAATGAAAAGGAGTGGGACATTTCTGCATGGTACCAAGTGTATGTGGGTGCTTTTGTTGCCGGTGGAATGGTAAATACTTCTGATTGTACATCCATAATGGAAATTAATCTTAATTATGACTTGATAATATAAAGTTCACCCCCGGATTTTTGGTGGGATTCGTGTTTCTCGATCTCCAGTGTTATATGTATGTTTTGTAGATCGTTGTTTGTGATTTTGTACTTTTTATTTTGGCCATTGTGTTGTCTGTTCTTCTTCGGTATACGGATTCTGATTGCCCCTTTGGTATGTTCAAACTCTTCTTTGTTTTATATATCCAATCCGATGATGGATACTCATAGATTTGAAAATATTTCATAACATTTTAAATTAGAGTTGTTAGAAGGTCTTATATTTAGCCTAACTATTAGAGTGTACTCGATACAATATAATATTATACAATGTGTCAGTGACTTGCGTCAGGTCGGTGGTGTTCTCTGGGTACTTCCGTTTCCTCTACCAATAAAACTGATGGCCACGATACAACTGAAATATTTTGAAAAGTGTCGTTACCATTAGAAATGTTTTCCCCTAAGCAAAAAAAACAACCTACAACGCAGTTTCCTGAAAATAGAAAATTATTTTATTTACCTTTAATTAAAACATGATAACTTGACTACTTATGTACTCTGTTTTCATGGTTCATTAGCTGTATCTGTTCGGGACATATTGGGGCGCATAATTAATTAAATTTTCAGTAAGAAAATTTATAAATAGCCTAAAGAATACCAATTTTACTGATGCAATTTAATACAAATGTAAATATTTGAGTTATATCATGGCAAGAACGGGTTACCATAAGGTTTCTAACAAGATTAACACGAGGGGCGCCACTAGTGGACCAGGAATTACTTACCCTTACGGTGCACATTTATAAATAGCCTAAAGAATAACGATTTCACTAATGAATAGAGATCCCGCTATAATGCAATTTAATACAAATGTAAACAATATAGAACAAGTAGTACCCGCCGTGTTACTCTTACTACAAATCTGGTGAACACCTGTTCTTGACATGATATAACTTAAATGTTTACTTACGTAACGGTCAATGACATTCACTCGCTCGCTCGGTCATCTCTGTGATATATAGCATGATTAACAATGTCGATGTTTTTACAGATTGCTTTTACTTCTGTGTTGATGTGCTGCATACACAAGGGTGCTGTCGAAAAAAACGAGGGCATAGCTAAGGTGAACGAGGGTGTAAGTATGTAACGTACCATATATATCCTTTTTACTGACTAGTTTTAATTATGCACCATTTATTCCAAGACGAATTTAAAGAACAAATATGGAAATTCAATAGCCATATGTGGAGATTACAGATTTTACCGAATAATTTCAATATGGGGAAGATTTGGCCCCATCAATCTAGTTTAACCCCGCCACTTTTGTTTATTGAAAAAGATCGGTCTTGCTTTCAATTATTATACCTCAGTTATAATTTTCTATATTAAAATCAATTCGATAGTTTTACTATTTATCCAGGCTTATGTCGAGAAGTTTAATTCACCGGTCAATAGTTTCCAATTATTATACCTCAGTATATACTTTCTTAAAGACTTTTTAAAGAAATAAAAATGCTATTGTTTCACATTTTTAACACTGAGACTATTGACTGGTCAATAGTTTTCAAGACTATTGACTGCCGCTGAACTATTTACTGGCAATTTAAAAAACATGTTTATTGTTGATATTTTTTCTTAATATTACTATTAAGAACTTCTATTTGTGTCTTTTTAATAGCCATATTTTCTCAGATTTCCTAGATTGCCTTTGGTATAATACAACACTTATTTACTGGCTATTCGGACAATAGCAAGTTTATTGTCCCCCTCTACACCAACTATTTCCCTCCGCTTCGTGTCGGAAATAATTGGTGTTTCCGGAGACAATAAACTTGCTATTGTCCTCATAGCCAGTAAATAGGTGTATACTATTTGACCGACATTTGCAAGTGTCAAAAGTACGTGATTTAAAACTTTTATGACTGAGTTAATTGAGCGATTTAAAAGATCGGATAATCAAAGTCGGAATTTAAATTGAAAAATAATATCGGTGAAGGAATGAAAATGTTCCAGAAATTCCCGACTTTTTGTCTGATGACTTTGTTTTGGCAAATGAATTGAATGATATATCACATTTTGAAACAGGCCAAATTTCAGTTCAAAATAATTCACAGACTGTAGCTGTTACAAATACTCCAACTTTAAATACATTTAGAATTCAGGAATTCAATCTACTTCTGGATTAACAATTAACAGTATTAATAATTGCACAGTGAACTTTAACTTTGATCAATAATTTATCATTTTAAGAATTATCTTCTTGATGTTCAAAAATGTTTATTCTATTTGTGGTTAATATTATTGTTATAACCAGTACTTGTCTTTTTTACTGCCGCATCAATTATTTCACCTTCAGCCATCATTTGCATCTGACGTCTCTTTCGGAATAATAAAACACTTATTAACTAGATATTCGTGGAATAGTAAGTTTATTGACCCCTCGATACCAACTATTGCCCTCGGCTTCGCCTTGGACAATAGTTGGTATCTCGGGGTCAAATAAACTTACTATTCCCCTCATACCCAGTCAATAAGTATAAATGTCAATAGGTCAACACTATTGGTCTAATACAGTCTAGTGAGGTCCATAATTATAGTATTGTGTGCGTGACAGACCGGTTCATAAACTGCCATTTGGCCCGAAGTGCCATTAACTGTTTGTGATATTATACTCAATACTTGCAAATCTGTCAGACGACATGTTTTTTTTTGTTTTTTTTTTGTGGGTGTAAATATAAGGTCAAAAACAAGTTCGGACAAAATCCGGAAGAAAACATAATATTGACCGGACCTGATATATTGACCCGCTCGCTAACAAATAGGGAAAATATAAACGAAAAGTATAATATGTACACTCCGACAAAAGTTAAGCACCACCCTATATTTTTTTACATTAATACTGTTAAAACAATAAAATAGATATCACAATTTTTCTTATACTTCTTAAAAGACTACACCAAGGGCTCTAAAATTACCAATGTACGAAGTATTTATCATCCTGAAAGACCTGACTATGACGTGGCAAAATGGGGTTCAAAACTCTGGAAAAACGTAAAACCAGTTTGTCTTTGATGGAAGTTTTCAACATTGCATTAAAATGCCGAGTCTTCAGATTTTAAGAACTTTTAAATGCATCTATTGTGCGTATGTGTAAGGCATAAAAATCAATAACGAGTATATCCACCGCGTTTATTGTGAAGTTCTGTAACACGCCTCGTCATGCTTCGCACAAGACGCCTAAGCCGTTCTTGGGGGAACTGTTGCCACTCCTGTAAGATAGCAGTTCTTAATTCGTCAATATTTTGACATTATGGATTGCGTTGGTTAATTTTTGGCCAATAAAGTCCCATAAATGCTATATATGGTTCATGTCTGGCGACATCGCAGGCCATGGAATTGTCTGAACAGCCTCTTGTTGTAAAAAATGTTGTACAATTCGGGCTCTATGTGGTCTAGCGTTGTCGTCCATGAACATTGGCCTGTCAGCCAACGCATGATTGTCGAAATGGTGGACTACGCGTGGAGCGAGCACATTGTCACGGTATTTTGTGGCCTGTCCGATTACCATCAAGAACGCACAAGTCCAACTTACAGTCAAAGGAAAAACAACCCCAGACAGTTACACCCCACCCCCAAAAGCAGTCGTGCTCAAAATGTAGTTGTCCTGAGATGAAGTGTTTCGTTGGCGCCAAACCCTTGCATGACCGTCGGTAGGGCGTAACGAAAAACGACTTTTATCAGACCAGTGCACCCGTCTCCATGTGCGAATAGTCCACCCCAAATAATCTTGGTACCAATCAAATCGAGCATGACGATGACGTAATGTCAACTGTGGACGTTTTATGGGTCGTCGTGCTCGCATTCCCTGATGGTGGAGGCGTCTGATTACAGTGCGTGTGCTGATGTGGCCTCCAAACGCTAAATTACCACAAAATGCACCAGCTGTACTGAACGGCCGTTGACGCTTCCGTCTGGATATGAGCCAGACCTCTCGGCGTAGTTTTCCGAGGTCTACTTGCACGTGGACGGTCAGTAGCATTCCCCGATTGACGAAAATGCTGCATCAGTCGTACAATGACGTAATGGTTAACCCTGAAGTGGTCTGCCACCCTTCTATGGCTAAAACCATCGTTATGCATGCCAATAGCTTGTCACCTTTCTGGCTTGGTTAATTTTTGCCGCACCATACCAAACCAATAGAAAATGAAACTTAAAACTCTACACAAAAAAATCAACTTTCGTTCGCAAATACAAGTGTTGAAAAGTACACGTGGCACTTTGCACACCCTATCATATACACATAAATAAAATTCGATCCATAACCTGTTTCATAGGTACGTAAGTATATGTGTACAGGTAACGAAAACAGCAAACCGATTTGAAATAAGTTCATTATTAGAAAAGCTATTATTGAAACAAATCAGGTGGTGCTTAACTTTTGTCGGACTGTATATTTAATTATCATGCCTATGATTGGACGACCTAAAAGTTTCCTGACATAGCCCCATGGGAGATGTTAGTGTATCACAAAAGAAAGAAAACACAACCATCATTTAATTTAAGTTATTGTCTTATATTTAACAGTGAGGACAATGATATATAATTTTACCAATATGTTAAATGGGTCATACGAAGCTACTCTGTCTTTTTCAGATAGGTTGTATTATATTTTTGCTGTTTGCTTGTTTTGTCAGCTTGCTTGTGTGTGCTGTGTTCTTAGGAACGTTTGTGACAGAATCTGGTGTATTTGGAGAGACAAAATGTGATAATTTGACTACCAATGCTACGTTGTGTTTCGAGTCCTACAATAAAATTAAGGGACTATCTGCTGCAACCCTGATTTTTCTTATTTTAAGTTGTTTGTCAAATATCTTTGGACTCATTGAACGGAACTCTAAAAACGAGAAGCTAAAAGCAGGAAGTCAAGGTTTGTTATTATATTACCTATATGTTACCCGGCACTTTCCACGAGGACGTGTTCCAAACATGGTAGTTAGATTTACCAACAAACTCAAGTAGGGAGTTCGAACCCCCTTTGTTCATATTATGCGCGTTCAGGATTTATAGTATTTACAATAATACATTATTCAACAAAACACGTCAATTAGTATCAAAGAAATTAAATGAATTCAAAATAGCTTTGATTTACAACTACCTATACAATCAATTCCTATCACCACTAAAGTTGTCAGTTCGAATCCCGCTCAGGGCGAGGTGCACAACATTATGCGATAAAGATTGTCATTGACTTGCAACAGGCTGGTAATTTTTTCTGTGTACTTCGGTTTCCTCCACCAATAAAACTGACCGCCAAAATATAACTGAAATATTGTTGAAAGTAGCGTTAAACACCATAAGCCAAACCTTAAGAAATAATTAATGAAATCAATTTACCTTTCAAAAAAATATGCCCCTCGGTACATTGTTTTAATTGAAAAATGAATAAAAGACGGAAAAACAAAGACGAATATTTCAATGTAATTTTATTGTTCCTATGTACTACTGTTGTCTAAATGATGGTCATGTGGGTCTTATGGTGCGTCACGCCAACTTGAACAATATTTCAGTTATATCCTAGCGATCAGTTTTATTTGTGGAGGACACCCAAGTACCAGAAGAAAACCACATTCGTGCACCAAGTCTCTGACAAACCTTATCACATAATGCTATATTGAGTACAGCTCGCAATGTGTGGCAATCGAGCTCGCAACTTCAGTGGTGATAGGCACTAATTGCATAGGTAGTTGTAGATCCAACTACTATGCGATCACGACCACGAAGACTCGAGAAATATGGTAAACATGGCTACTACATCTGATGCGCACTAGAATAAAATATCAAAATTGGCCGTTTGTTATGGCTATATTGCGCATACACCTTTTCGAAATCTATAAGTTGAAAGTATTATTGAATGTGGATGGAGTGTAGCACTGCTCATATATGGCACACTTATTGAGAGGTCAGCTTGTTCTCCTATGGACGCTCTAGATATGGGCAGATATATGAACATTAGCTAAAGCCATATGAGAGCTTTAAGATACCAAATGGTAATGATAAACCGTAAATTGAAGGACAGGCACCACAATGGTCAAAATAAACAGGACAAAAGGAAAAACAACGATCTAAAAATAGACATAAAACAATAAGGGTAATAACAAAATTACCGAACTCCGAACAATCTTCCTCAGGGAAAGTCAAAACTCATAAGTATATAAACAGACAAAATCAGTCAACAACCGGAAAACTGTTAAAACCGTAATGACCCTAACTTGGTACAGGCATTTCCAAAGAAATTGTGGGTTGAATAAGATTTTAAGGCGCCAAACCTCCCGCTTTCATTACGGTTGAAAGGTTCCGGCTGTCACTATAACAGTATGTATAACAATACTGATCGAGGGATACGAACCCCACTTAATCCACTGTTGAACTCAACTACTGGCACCTATAATAAAAAACGAATCTATTTAACATAGATTGCTTCTATAACATAGATTTCCATATTAATATTAAAAAAATATCAACTACGTTTTAATACAAGAAAATTTTGATTATATCGAAGTGGTAATCAGAATTTGTAAGCCGAAGAAGAACAGACAACACAATGGCCAAAAGAAATACGAGAATATATTATGTTAATTGATCTATATATAACCTTTTGTTCAAATTTCAGCGGAACATAGAAACCAGGCTTTGGCTAGACTCTGGATACGAGGAGCTTTTCTTTTCATATACTCAGTAGCCTTTTTCGTAATAGGAGGAGCAGCAGTTGGAACTCTTAGAAATTAGTCGGATTGGGACATAAATGCATGGCATCAACCTTTTTATGGCGCCTTTCCTGCTGGATTAGTGGTAAGTTATATAAGAGTTTGGATTAGGTTTAGGTTTTTAATGCCAATTTGAACAAAATTTCAGCTATATCGTGGAGCTCAGTTGTATTGGTGAAGGCAACCGTTGTACCCGGAGGAAACCACCGGGCTGTCGCAAGTCATTGACTAACTTTATCACATAATGTAGTATTAAGTACACCTAGCATATACTGGATTCGAACTCATAACATTAGAGATGATATGCACTGATTGCACATATAGTTGTAAATCTTACTACCATACGATCATGGCCACGTTGACTCCTGTTATTTAAAGGAATATCGCATTTGCTTTCAAGAAATATCACAAGTTTCTTTCAATAAATATCGCACGTGCTTTCAAAGAATTGTGCATGTGGTTTTAATGATTATCACACGTGCGTTCAAGGAATATCACATGTGTTTTTAATGTACATAACACGTGTTTCAAGGAATATCACATCTGCTTTTAATTAATATTGCACGTGGTTTTTATGAAAATCACACGTAATTACATGAAATATCACATGTGCTTTTAATAACCATTACACTTGCTTTGAAAAATATCACTCGTTGTTTCAAGAACATGTCGCAGGTCATTGCCGAACTTTATCACATAATGTTGTATCAAGTACACCCGTGATTTCAAGATCATGTAATGTTAATGTTCGTCTCTGTTTAATATCGAACAAAAAAGAAACAACTGCAAAACTGTTCAATGAACTGACAGAGAAACTGACAACATATGGTACACAAGACGAATAAAAACAAACCAAAAACATACGTTGGACACCACTATACGCAACCAAACACAAATAACGTAAATAAGACAAACAACTGGAGGTATGTCGACCCGAACATCGTTTTCATGCGAATATCGTAACGGACACGGCAGACAGAACCCAAAGAGACATTATAGGACAGTACAAAAAACTAAAAACATGACCAACACGAACCCCACCAAAAAACCAGGGGTGAACTCAGTTTCTCGCGAAGGGTAAGCAGTTCTTCCTTCTTATAAGACACCCGTCGTGATTTGTTGCATCTTACCACAGTTATTAGTTGCTTTAATAAATTTTAGCATCTATAATGTATACAAAAAGTAGGCACACTCCCCGTCTTTAAAAGGTAAATGGTTGTCACTTTATCAATGCATCTCAATTTTCTAGTTGTCATTTCAACCACAATATATGTATATTATTATCCGTGTAACACATGCCCACGGATATGTTCCACTTGTCGTAAACACTTTCGCGGTCCGTTCCTCATTCATGACTTATTAGCGAGTTTGTTACTATATTATTACGACGGGTGCCACTAATGGAGTAGGAACTGCTTACCCTTCAGGAACATCTGGGTTTACCCCCGGTTTTTGGTGGGGTCCGTGTTACACGGTCTTTAGTTTTATGTGTATATTTTGTAGATCGTTGTTTGTCATTTCGTCCTTTTTCTTTTGCCCATTGTGTTGTCTGTTCTTCTTCGATTTACGTATTCTAATTACCCCTTTGGTGTCTAAAAATTCGACAGACAACAATTCCACCAATATCAGCATAACGAACAATAACCTCTCACCTGCGCTCACTCTACACAATAACGTTGGAAATTCACATCCTGGGTGTGGAAAGGCACACACATATGGCGGGCTTAAACATTGTATATTTAGAATGATCTATGCCATTGACTTGTGTATTAATTTTTTATCTTCAGATCTTTGTATTAGCAATTTATAGCTTTGAGGTACACAAAGCAGCGTCAGAATCTCGACAAGCCGACGTTGATAAAGGTGTAAGTATGACCAACAAAAAGTTTGGTAATTTGTGTGTATGGTTTTTCACACCACTTGCAATATTTTTTCAGTTATATCGTGGAGGACTGTTTTATTGGTGGAGGAAATAATAAGACCCGAAAAAAACGCCGACCTGTCGTAGGTCACTGATACACTTTATCACAAAACTAGTTTGATGGGCCAAAACCTAACCTCTTGGTGAAATTACAAAAAACAAAAACAAAAACAAAATGACTGTGATTTCGGTTGCCTCCCTTGTTTGTAATTTGATGAATCGTAAAGTAGATTTAATTATGGATATTAAACCCATAACTCTGTTTCAATTATTACATGGCGGTTAATAA
Organism: Gigantidas platifrons; assembly: GCA_002080005.1. Taxonomy (NCBI): domain Eukaryota; kingdom Metazoa; phylum Mollusca; class Bivalvia; order Mytilida; family Modiolidae; genus Gigantidas; species Gigantidas platifrons. Next base: position 9,784 of record MJUT01051930.1, read on the forward strand.
AGCCGTTGCCCCTAGTTTATAATGGGGTTCGTGCTGTTCAATTTCTAGCTTTCTTTGTAGTGATTTGTGCCATTCTGACAATGTACGTGACGTCAAACATTCTTTCCTGGTTACTTCCGGTATAAATTCGTTCATGGCTATTTCCGATATATGTTCTCAACATATCATAAACCAGTCATGGATATGTACATTTACCGAGCTTTTATGGATATGGAATGATACATTATGGATTTGGCGACCAACTGGGTTCA
>MJUT01051930.1:11476-32777 GCA_002080005.1 Gigantidas platifrons
AATGCAGAAAATTAAATATTTTGCTATAGTAGCTTACAGTATGATAAACGTTATAGCCCTACACTACACAGTACACGTAGATATTTATATAATGTGTAATTGTGTTTAAATAGCCTTACCCAGTAGATATTCATAATGTGTAATTGTATTTACATTGATTTTACCTATTTCTAAATAGCGATAATGCTCTAACTGTAAAACAAATTCAGTTGACAAAATTGTCCTGGTTCGTCTGAAACAGTGGCTAGCAGACGATTAAGCTTTTGCGTTTGCGTCAACTATATGTAGCATCTTGGGTAATCCTACCATAATGCATATTTTATATGATTTTTTTTAGAGTTAGGCGAAAATAAACTTTATTGTACTATAGCTTTAGTTTGCACATTTTGTTGTTCATATGCGATGCTTTATTCACGAGAAAAGCCGTCATTAGTTTTATACATCATAAAAATTATAAACATTGTCGGTCATCTTTGTTATGGTTGTCAAGGACTACTTCACGCTCTATCTCGCGATATTTAGAACAAGTTCCACTTCTCACGAGAGCTGCAACTTGATTTGTTTTCTACATCCTTGTACCCGTTCTTGATTTCATTTATACAATATGTCGTTTTTAGTACTTTGATACTCGTGCCCCTACAAAAGCAATTATTTACTGCATCGAATTTTTTGCAGAAACCCACTGTAGCTGTACATGTATTGGTTCCGGTATGTAATTTCCGGTGCATGAAAATTTAGCTATTAGTATATAGAAAAAAATGGCTATTTCTACCATAGTTGGGACTCCGTCCCATATAATATTTAGGAACTGTATAATTCAATAATAAATATATCTAATAAACCAAGTCAGTACAGAAACACTGACTTCTTGGCGTGTGATACCCCCAGGGATTAATAGTGCAGCAACAGAGATATCAACACATTGATTAAAACGTAGATATCGAATTTCGTGCACACGACACGTTTCTGGAAGAAAGAAATATTTGATTGGCTGCTGGACATCTAGAAATCAATAAAACATCTCCTTGACTAGTTGTTTTTTTGTTTTTGTTTTTTGTTTTTATTCTTTGTGCTTTGTTTTAGTTTTTAGTTTTCTTGTTTTTTTTTGTTCTACTAGATATTTAAATAGGTATAATACGGTCAGAACTTAGAGCTTGAAGATACCAAAGGGGCAATGAGTAGCGGTAAATCAAAGAGGAACAGAGAACAGAGTGGCCAAAAGAAAAAAGGACACAAAAAAACTTTAGACATAAAACTAAAGATCTAGTACCACAAACCCCATTACACCCGGGGGTTGATTCAGGTGATTCGGAAGGGTAAAATGTTCCTGTTCCACTAATGATATCCGTCGTATTAATCTAGTTTCTTGTAACTTTTTTTTATTGTTTCAATCAACTTTATTTTTACAGATAAAGGTTATTGTTGTTCTGCAATGGATTGTGCTTCTAAGCTTAATAGTTTGTGCTGTGTTTCTTGGAAGTTTCGTGACACACTATAGCGAGTTCGAAAAATGTCCTAACAGTACTTTGGACAGCAACTCTCTGCCTATGACGTATGAAGGATCATGTATTGAAGACAAACAACCGTTAGTGAGGGTATCTTCGGGATGTATTGTTGTTGTTGTATTGTGTTTTATTGTCATAACATTTGCATGGAACGACAAAACACTTAAATTGGACACCAGCGTCCCCGTCAAGAAACCAGAACCACCAAAGGCACCAGCAAAAAAGGTTGCACCATCCACACATAAATCAACGGACAATAATACCCCAAAGACTCCCAAGAAAGAAACAGAAAATCAAAGTAAACAACAATCGGTTGCAGTAGGAACACAAGTCACAGTTGAAGATGAAAACATGAAAAAGTCGAATAAGATCAAGCTTAGTCCAATCAAAGGCCAAGCACGACAAATAAAAGTCGAATCATCTGGATCGAAATCTGATTCGGAATTAAAAGATCAGCCAAAGGAGACGACAACAGTAACACGAAATCAACATCAGGCAAATATAGGCAAAGCAGGGGCCACGGGGACAGTCAGTGTTCCCGTGGAAGAAGACAACGAACTAAAACTACTAAGGAAACAAAACCAACTGCTACATGTACAAAACCAGATGTTACAAGACCATCTGAGTAGTGTCTTAAGTTTACAAAACTATCAGTACGATTCCTTATATCCGTCGGAACAAAACCCAGAAAATGGTTCCGTATCGTATCTGCATCCACTGCCAACTGTAGTACAACCACCAACATCGAGCACAGTGCATTTACAACCACCGCCACCGTACAATGAAGCATGGAAGTAAATTAAGGGATAAACAATATATCTAGGTTTAAGAAACCATTCATATTTAGACTCCTCTCCCTTAAAACAATAATAGTAAATACCATTTCTGATCAATTATTCCATTTTGTAAATGTGTATGTTGTGAAGCTACAAAGGTAAAATAAAATTATGGGATTTGAATCTTTGAAAAGTGTAAAATACGATTGTTTTAAAAATCATATTTTGTCTGTGGCGAATTATTGTTGCTTAACGACAATTCGAGAAATTTTCAGCTGTATAATGGCGACACATTTGGTCGGAATGTCATAAGGACAAGTTCATCATTGATATTTTTGACAAATTGATAATAATAATAATAATAATAATAATTCTCATCTTGTTAAATACAAAATGTATATGTATTAAAGTTAGTAATTAACTTAATGTTTACATGTCCAGTTCTAATTGTATTATATGCTTGATTGACTTTAACTTTCTGATGTGAGATCTCTGAATTCTACTCACTATTGTCCATTGGAAATACTGCTTTACGAATATTATATATTCTCTAGTTCTGGCCAGTTTAATCTTGATATCTGGCTATATAATTTCTGTAACTTTATTATATTGTAAATGTGGAACAAGTTGAACTGAGAGAAACATCTAGGCCGTCACCATCAACTGTAAGATCTGTCATTGCCTTTATTCTGATGTAAAAGGATAAACTAAATAAAAAAACGTTCCGCATACATTTTATTGAGGACATGTTTGTCACCTCACCTGACCAGAGTCATAACAAACTCAGGATTAACAAATGGAGAGTTTCTTTATGGTCTTTTCTAATAAATGGCTACTAAATCATTCAGAAGTATGTAATGCTATGCTATGTAATAGTGATTAAGGCCACTTAACATAATGTTTCAGCTATATCCTGGTGGTCAGCTTTCTTGGTGGAGGAAACAGGAGAAAACGGAAAATCGAACAGTAAGTAACTGACAAACTAATGTTTTATCCTGTTCTAACTCACACTTTTAGGCATTGATTGTATAGGTAGTTATAAATCCAACTACCATACGATGACGACCTCGACAGCCCTTCAGACGTATGATTAGACTAATTACAGTAATTACTTATGAACATTTCTCTTGGGCACCTTTTCCAAGATACCAAAAGATAGGTAAGAAAAGTTTTATTTCCAATCCCCATGTCAAAACAACAAGTACACGAAATCAATATCTTATACTACCCGTATCAATATGCGGAACGGAAACGTCTATTTCCGAAACCTCATAAAACAGATACATCTGAAAACCGACTGATTTCTTTAGCCCCGGATGTAGTCGTTTTTCAGAGGTTTCACTGTACAACACAATATCTAATGAGCTTTTGACCGACAGATGAATTCTGCTTATGTGATATGTGACGCCGTTTTTCAACAATATTTCAGATATACATAGATATCGTAGTGGTCAGTTAGACGAAACAGGAGTAACATAACCCCAGGAAACCATAGAAACATATTAAAAAACATTTGACAAAACACGTAGATATTAAATTCAGTGCGCTCGACGCGTTTTAATATTTAACGTTCATCAGGTACGTTCAAAGTTGAAATGTTGGAAAGTCAAGTAATTTTAAAGGTTTTGGGAGCAAGTAAACCAAAGGGCTTAAACAGGATAGCCAGAATCTGCTAAGGTCACCTATGTGTGAGGGAGGAGAACATTAGTTGTAAAAATAACTACATTATTCAACATACAATGATCAAATATAATTGCATTGCTTATATCAATTTATTAGAGAGATAAGCAATCGTATGAACAACTATATTGTTGTGAAAAGAACATGGTCAGAGAGTGATGGTCAACATCTCAAGAAAACCAACTATTATATCTTTGAATACAATAACAGACCCATTCTCTATCCAGAGTTGTCGTTCCTGCTACGTTCCACCATCCCGGTCAATGTTCATTTTACAGGATTGTTGTAAAATTTAGAAAGAGTAAAAAAAATGTACTTAAAAATTGTTTTAATTATTGTAAATATCAATAAAGATGAAAATAAATCACTCATTTCAAATAAATTCTCTCTTAAAAATGATTCCCCCCTCACTTCTTGGAGAACTATTTTTCGGAGGTAGAAATTAAAAACGATCACAAATCATTTTTAAGAGAGAATTGAAATGGTGGAGCGTAGCGGGAACAACAACTCTGGATAGAGAATACAACAGACCGCGACATATGAAGATATAATACAGGCCTTGATTTGGGACAGGCACCAAAGTGATGTGGGTTAAATCGGTTAATAGGGCCCTAAGGATCTTTATATTGGATCTCTAACATCAAGAGATATAAAAATATAATAACAATAAGGGAAATAACAGAATAGATTACCGAACACCGAGCAATCTTCCAAAGGGAAAGGCAAAACTCACAGATTCGTTTCTAATAAAACAAAATAAGAAATAAACAAACAGAAACAGAACAAAACAGATGAAAACGCGCACAATGCAAAACATTAATGACAGCATATACGTGGACAGTACAATCGCAGTCAGTGCATGTTTGTAGATAGTATGAATTCGTTATTAAAATCACAACTGATACTTCTATCAGATTTAAGATCAAGTTGTTTCTCTTTCTGCTAGAAGTACAATTTATGGGGACACGATTCGAAAATAACGTTAAAAATGTGATATTTCATAATGTTATAAATAACCAAAATGTTGATAAAATTATGGACGTTTATAATATAATGGAAACGTATATGCTTCTGGGCGTGGTTACCCTTTACGGAATATCTTTCTCACAGAAANTCCGAATATGCCGTAGTGGTGATGCACTCTTTCTTTTTGCTGTCGTCTTGCCATATTTAACCAATGGTTAAATATGTATCCGGCCAAAATTGTATCACCGATTACTCTCATCGGACTCCCTGGTGCAAGGTAATATATCAGGGCAAGTTTTAATTGTATGTCTAATGGTATGGCATGAGACCCAAGATTTGGTTTGCACAATTGTGATTCTATAGATTGATTTGAGTTGATTTTTGGTGTTTAACTCCATTTACAACAATATTGCAGCTATATCATGGCGACCAGTTTTAGTGGTGGAAGAAAGCAGAGTACCCGGAGAGAACCACCGACCACGAGCAAGTAACTGGTAAACTTTATTACTTACGGCTGCGAGTCAAGTGCATCCTTTTTTTTTGTAATTTACAAAGCCGGGCGCATACTGGCGCTGTATTGGCGATAGCCTTGTATGAGTTGTTAGGTATTCCAACTACCTAACTCATGGAGCGACCCGGGCCCTGCGTCTCTATAATATAAATATATCCCGAATTCTCTATCACCGAAATCCAACTCAATATGCCGATGCACTCTTTCTTTTTGCTGTCGTCTTGCCATATTTAACCAATGGTTAAATATTTATCCGGCCAAATTTGAGGGGTTAATTTTATCCACCGAATAAGGCATTTTATCCAGTGGATAATATTTGAGCAACAACAATTAACCCGTGGTTAAATTTATCCGTTGGATAACTAGATTTAACCAGTGGATAACACTAACCAACATTTTGAGCATCCCAGTCCAGGTGTCTTAAATCATAGTAAACAATTGTTCCCAGTGTATTCTTTTTGTACAATAAAACAGTTATTGACATCGTATGGTGTGAAAATAAATTTATCAACCCTCAAAAGATGTTGATTTTCTTTCAGCTAAAGCCATAGGAGGAAAAACCTCCCTCAGAGTGACAATTTTTTACATTCACCACATATAAAGGCCATTATAGTATAGCATAATACACCTATTAACTAATCAAACTGCTATTGTTATGTTTAAAATATATACAAGGTTTCTATATTCTTAGGATAAAAACAATATTATTTTGACATAATAATAAGTTACTGACTATCTTCATCTCTCGATTTCATCAAATCATTTGTAGCACATAAAGCAGAACATATTCCAAAAACAGAGCCATATGAGGTCCAGGATGCTCCAACAACTCCAAGTGATTGTAAAAATGCCAAAAGGCTTCCTGCGGGAACAGCACCTAGGTATGTTCCCATCCAAGCTGCTGCCCATGATCCTGCTGTTATTCCAGCAGTCGTGAAGCCAAGTGCAGGGAGAACGGCTACACATCTGCGTGTATTATTCCATAGTCAAAAGGGTCGGATCCAGGGGGAGGGGGCGCACACGCACCTCCCCCCCTAAAATTGGAAAAAAAATGATTTTTTTGCGTGAAATCGTGATTTTTTACACGAAATACCCAAACATTTTCCCACTTCCCTCCGCTCGGCGCGATTTTTATAAGTGCGCCCCCCTAACTTGAAATCCTGCATCCGCCCCTTATTACATTCTGGTATATAAACGAAAAAAGTTCAAGGGAAAAGAGTGCATTCGTGTCACACGTTTAGTTATTTGGCCCTATGCGATGGAAAGCTTTAGAAATATCAAAAAGATACATCCAAAGTAGTGTATTTTTCCTCCAAGACTGATAGTATGTCATGGCTTACATATTCTGATAGGTTTGTGGAATGACCGTGTTGAATACATCCAGATATGAATCATGTAATTAAATACACATGACATTTACAAAGCAAAAATAGTTATTATAGACAATGTCCTTCCAGATTTACGTCTGTTACCATGAATACATGTATGTTGAGGTAATATACCTTTGTAATCACAGTTGTCTTCATCAGACCTGTCATTAATCCCACAGTCCACCATTCCGTCACATTTCCATTCAAATGGAATACATTGGGCATTCTTACATCTAAATTCATCATACTCACACGACACGCCTGTCAAATAGAACATGAAACAATCAATCAGAGAAGAGTACATGGGTGATTGATTTTTGCTTAACGCCAAGGGCAATTGTTTCCTTTACATAAGATAAAACGACTTGATACAGCATTATGTGACATAGTTTGCCAGTGACTTGCGGCTGGACGGTAGTTTTCTCCCCGTCACATTTTTGTTGATATACCTGTACCAAGCCAGTCATGTGAGCGGTTGTGTATCTGTGTGTTAGGCGGTACCGGATTTAGGACAAATTAAGACATGTATTGGTTAAGTTATGATGCCCCTTACTTGGGCCCTGAGGTAGATAGACCCCCTGACCAACGGGGCCCTGTGCATAAGCACACCTATGCACAATGGTAAATCCGGCACTGGTTTTAGGGTATTGATGTTGTCTCTTTCTACGATTTTTCTATTGGAAAGTTGTGAGTTCGAATCCCGTTCATGGCGAGGTGTACTCGATTAAATATTATGTAATTGTCGGTGACTTTCCGTGATGGGTTGTTTTTCTCCGGGTACTCCGATTTCCTCTACCAATAAAACTGACCGCCACGATATAACTGAAAAAATATTGTTGACATGGAGTTATATACCATAATCTTAACTCCTCCTAAAAAGTTATATAAAATATAACAGATATAAGTAATATAAAGAAATCGTTATACATGCAGCACTTCATAGCTCCAGATGAATAAATAACAATTGCATAACATCAACAAGCCAAATCAAAATAATGCATACTGACATCTAGTTTCAAAAGAATTGAGCAAGTTTTGTGGTTAATTGGACAGGAAACAATTTTGACAAATGTCAAATAAATTTGGCCTTATTTTATTTTTTATTATGATATTTAATTATTATTTTTTGGGGGGTAATATTTTCATTTTAAAATAAGAGGACGTCGTGGTCGTGATCATATTGTAGTTTGATTTACCACTACCTGTGCAATCAGTTAAGTTGTGAGTTTAAACACCATTCATGGCGAGGTGAATTAGATACAACATTACATTTTTTTTTGTAAGTGTTAAAGTTTATCATTGACTTGCGACAAATCGGTGGTTTCCCCGTGGTAGTTTGGTTTCCTCTACCAATAAATCTGACCGCCACGATATAACTGAAATATTGTTGAAAGTTAAACACCATTTAAACCAACCATCATTATAAAATTATGATGATTTGATCTAATTTGATTTTTGCTGTTTAACGCCACTTTCAACAATATTTCAGCTATATCATGGCGACCAGTTTTAGTGGTGGAGGAAGCCGGAGAGAAACACAGACCATGGGCCAGCAACTGGTAACTTTATCACTTGCGGTTGCGAGTCGAGTACACCTTTTTTGTAATTTACAAAGCCGGGCGCGAACCCACGTCGTATTGGTGATAGGCTAGTATGAGTTGTTAGATCCAGCGACATAACTCATTGAGCCACCGGGCCCATTATAAAATTATGAATAGGTAAAGCATTTGTAGGCGAATACGTGGAATTGTTTTTAAAGAATAGACCGCTTACACATTACCGATTTTATTTTAAAATTACACGTTTTTTACGTTTTTTTTTTTTTTTCATAATAGTAATTTCCGTTACTGTGGATAAGATGATTCATTTTCAATGTACACGCAGTGGAACGGACAACTAATATTGATTATATTATTCTAATAATTTTTAGATATTTGAAGCTTGTGATTAATCGTAGGATAAATTTATACATGTAGAAATATATAATTCATAAGTTACATATAGTTTAATTTCGTTGAACTTTTTATTTCCCAGGGCCCGTCGTGGCCGTAATCTTATGATAGTTGAATTTGCAACTACCCATATAATCAATGCCCATCACGACTGATGTTGTGCGTTCGAAACCTTCCCATGGCGAGGTGTACAACATTATGTAAGAAAGCTTGTCAGTGGTTTTCGACAGGTCTGTGAATTTCGCTGGGTACTCCGGTTTCCTCTACCATAGCATAATATACCTATTAACTAATCAAACTGCTATTGCTATGTTTAAAATATATACAAGGTTTATATATTCTTAGCATAAAAACAATATTATTTTGACATAGTATTAAGTTACTGACTATCTTCATCTCTCGATTTCATCAAATCATTTGTAGCACATAAAGCAGAACATATTCCAAATACAGAGCCATATGAGGTCCAGGATGCTCCAGCAGCTCCAATTGATTGTAACAATGCCAAAAGGCTTCCTGCGGGAACAGCACCTAGGTATGATCCCATCCAAGCTGCTGCCCACGATCCTGCTGTTATTCCACCAGCCGTGAAGCCAAGTGCAGGGAGAACGGCTACACCCCCTACGAACCCTCCTATACCAACTGCAGCTACACAAGAACCATAGCATATAGGTCCTCCTATAAAGATAAACAATTCATGGAGCATTGCTAAATGCTAAATTTATTTTCTTGACGAAAATGGGTATAAATAAATAGGCAGGAGATTTGATGCAATTTTTGTCTCTTCTGGAAAACGGTGGTTATGGGAGTTACCATTAATTGATTTTGGTTTTCTTTCTTTTTTTTCTGTCATTTTTCTGTATTGAAATATTCCATTCACTGGAAGATGTCGTTCAACCCTGGCGAGTGTATATGTACAAACATATTGAGTAAAACGAAATAGAACTTAAATAACGCCTATTAACATATGGTTGGCATCACAATCTGGTTGACCGTTCCGAAATATCCACATCTCAAATAATAATGGATCTTTTACTTTTTACGTACATGTTTTATTTCCTCTATTACTGCAAAGACTTTTATCAAACTTGACTGTATATGTGAGTAGTGTTATAAGAAGCGGGATTTGTGAACCCTTCGCGAGCACACGAGTTCACCCCCTGTTTTTTGTAGGGGTCCGTGTTGCTCATGATTTAAGTTTTTGCTTTGTCCTATGCTGTGTTTGCACGTTCTGAATTCCGTGTTGAGAAATCAGTTAAGATTTCTGCATAAAACACAATGTTGAGTTTGTCTTTACCTGCAGTTGTTTGTAAGATGATTCATGTCTTATTTACGTTATTTTGTTTGTTTACACATAGTGGTGTTAAACATATATCGGGTGTATGTTTTGATTTTCTTGGTCTTGTATACTATATATTGCCATTTTCTCTGGATTGTTAATGTTTGATTAAACATTTGATGTTTTGTATTTGTTAAGTCAATGGTACATATACCAGTATGGTTAGTTGAATTTGTATCGTGTTAGCTCACTGAAGCATATTGCGGGTAGAAATGTTTCTCATTTCATATATATTATCCTGATTGCAGCCCAACCAGTCTTTTCTACTCTTACTGCTGAATATCGAGAGCTATCTCCCTGTAGTGTATGGTATCCCCTTCATACCGCTTGCTTAGCGGAGAAGCAAGACATACCAAATGTATAGTCCTTGGTTTGAACCGACCGGGGCTCGAACCTAATTCTGATTTAAATCATCTATCATTACCTCGCCTTTAGCTAAAACATGTTTTATTATTTAATAAAAATAGTACAATAAGATAAATTTCAATATGATATAATACAAATAATTAATGGGATTAGAAAACAAGTTAAGAAAAACTTATATTAATTCGTCGCCCTGGACTTATATTAATTCGTTTCCCCTTTATTTATATTTCGTGGGACATTTATGTAAACATCATTACGGGTCACACGTGAGTGTCTTTACGCTATGAATATATAACTCAAAATATGGTTGCTTGTAGCATGCACAGCAGTTTAATAACATTTTCATATTGTCGAGCAAACGTCATTTTCATTTGTTGGTACATATGTACATTGGATCACTGACATGTGACCCGTGATGGGGTTTCCTCATATGTCCCATGACACGACATATCAGTAAGGGGGATCAAGTGAGGGATATGATTTTAATTAGACGTTGATCTACCGCCCTCAAAGTTAGCACGCTACTCATTACACCACCCATGCTGTTCTCTAGTCATTATACCACTGATGCAGGTCTAATGAAATAAAAAAAGAAGAGAAATACCACACTGTCGGAACAATTTCAAAATCAAATATCAAAATCATAGAAAGAGGCAACACCGATATCATTAACAGACCAATACATGATCGTTCACTTCCCGGCTTGGTATGGGCATTTCCAAAAACGTGGCAGGGTTAAACTAGTTTTAGGCCCAATCTTTCCTCTTAATAAATGAATGCGGTCATGCAAGTTATTTCCACATGTGTGTAAAATTCCAATCCTCACATATAAACAAGCGAACAGTATTACTGTAAACAACGCGAAGATCTTAAACATTACACATAATATATTTAATCTTGATGAGACAGAAGTTTTCATATAAGATCAGTTATATTAAAGAGAGTCGACAGTCCAACCATTATCTAAATATTAGATACTATGCAAGGTTATCATAAGACATCGCCATGATATAGCTGATGTACTGCAGAGAGTGGCGTTAAACACCAAAAACCAATCATAAGGCATAATAGTGAAACAAAATATCAGTGGCAATGCCATCTTTCGTGATCTGTAAGCAACTGATAGAATACTATTTAACAAGGAAATTTTTTTTTAAAGATAAGATGAGATAGAATACTATTTAACAAGGAATTTTTTTTTAAAGATAAGATGAGGTGACTCTTTCAAAATCAATGATTTTAACAGATTATCACTCATAATACTCAGGTGACGTTGCAAAAAGTCTGAATGCAAACTGCAAGTTTGTATGTAGGTACGAGTTGTGAAATATAAATTCCATAGATGAGAGCATGAACAATGAAGAAGAAATTAAAGAAATTTAGTCAATGTTGGTTCTTATATGTACTACATTATTTAAGGATGTAAATGAACATACATGTAACATATGGATTACTTAGGATCGAAAGATACACAAACTATACAGAATACTATGTAACTTTAACATGAAAAGCAGTATATGTGATGTTGGATTATTTCCCTTTGTACGTAGTGTAGTGCACTTGTCATTTATTTTGTTATTTGTATCTAATAAAACTATGAACTATCGAAGTAGTCGTATTATTGTATCATAATTCATAATTTAAATTTTATTCATACAGGGATAATAACTAAAATGGCGTGTCCCGCTAAATTTTCTGACTGCCATTCTAGTCGTTTCAAAAGTTCTCTTATCCTTGCATGAAATACGTCGAACATTTCTTAACATTGTGTGTCCAGGATGTTGTACTTTTTGGAACTTTTCGATGTTTGGATCGATAATTGGATGTGTAATTTGCCCAATGGATAAATTATGTGACAAATCATTTAAAAGTACGTTAGAAGCGATAAAATGGGAAATTGAAGATAATAAAAAAAATAGAAGGAGTTGAAGCGAAGAAGGGTTAGTAATGGCGTCACTTATTGATTTTTAAGTGGGTAATGCATTGACAGTGATACAAATCACTGGGGCAGATTTAGTGGCAGGAAACAAGTCCCTGTACTGGACTGTTTAAGTGGTTAAATTTAAGTATCAATTGAAATGTACATGTAATTACTTTACACCTGAGCTTTAATTGAGACTTAAATATAATCCAGCCAAGGTGTTGTAACGTGCGGGATGCGAAAATATATTGTTTGTTTGCTTAATGGTGTTTAATGTCACTTTCAACTATATTTCGGGTATACCGTGGCGATTCGAAGATATAACTAGTATGAGACTAAACATACCTCCAACTTTGGTTGGAAATGATACCAGTAAAAGGCAGAAAATAAGAGCTGCTTTGTAAGCCATTCTACAAACAAAATATATAGTCATTGAAAAAAGTGGTGTTGATATATTAACATACTAGTATTTCATTGAGAGTTGTAAAACTCAAATCCCTTTTATTTTAAAATTAGTTTAAATTGATAAAAGCTTTGTTGATATTGTAAACATGCTATTTCACACGGATCCTTATAATAAACTGATTTATATACATAAGCAACAATAAACCAAAAAATATGTATCAACATGGTGAAATATAACGAAAATAGGTTAATACATGTCCTATAGTCGTGTACAGATGTAGAAATGTTCTGTCTAAATGGATAGCCTCTAGGCAATAAGGCTCTGTGTTTTCATCAGTATCTGTATTGTTGTTTGTATATAAACACGACTACAGCATGTATACAAATAAAACAACACATTAAAAGCGTAATAATAAAGCTACATTAATTAAATTACCTTTATGCTCTAATATATAATAAGTGACTGTCGACAGTTAATGAATCTGGGTGGTAGTTGGAGGCACGGGTTTTTATCTCAAATTACCTTTGTACTTCAAAATTTGTATTTCCTGCGAAAGTGAAAGTAGATTTTTGGAAAACTTTTTGTGAAATAGCTATTGAATGATTGCGTCGTCATGTATATATGTTATCTTTTTCTTACGATCCGTTGCTCTTCATTGATAAAAAACATACAGGAGTAAACCAGTCGGTGCGTTGGTCTGTAATCTTAGATATCATCCCTAGTATAAAATGTCCTATGGGATTTAATTTTAGAGAAAAAAATATCCTGAAGGATAGTTTCATGGCTTTGAAAGGACAAAAAGAAAACAAAGAAGGAACAAAACATCACTGTCATCAATATTTTATCCTCTCTGATAGCTGAGCTATAAAATGAATAACAATGATTATATCCTAGGATATAAAATTAATGAAAGATTACCCTATGGACCACTATATCATTGATATTATATCCTTAATATTCTATGTTACTGTTCACGTTTTATTCAATATGTCTTATGGTAATCAAAGAAATCTTATTCGTGAAAAAGATCAGTACATTACAACCATAACATCATTGATGGAAGTGAAAATAATATCTTAAGATATTCAACAACAAAAAAGAATATAGTGAAAAGCTTACAGCTAACGAAAAGAGGGCACTTAGAAAACGTGCGGAATCCTTCATATTAAAAGAAGATAATTAGATGTATTATAGAGTAGTATATACGAATATTTCAATTAAATTAATTGAAATTATTTTGTAAAAATGTTAATGTTATGAATATATATTGATCTCTTAGACTTTTATTATGTCCCTTGTTTACAGAAATTAAAGTTTTCTGGGATAAAATTCCTTTTCTACTTTATACCTTTTATATTATCAAAGGGATAAAATTTGTGTACAACTATTATCCATCTGGGATATTATATCAGAGAAATGTTATCCTAAGTTCTTAAGAAATAATATCCTATGGAAGGGATATTATTTTTGCACAATGGATAACATTTCTTAAATATTTTATCTCAGAAGGATAAACATTGTACACAAATTTTATCTCCCGGATACCATCATAGATAGGATATCATAATTTGTTAAGGTCTATCCAATATTCAGTGTGCAGAAATATTATTTTAGATTCAGAATTTGTTTGTATTTTTATTAATATTCTTAGTTGTGCAGGTCAGTAAAGGAAATATGATTTATATGAAGCGAACTAGAACAATATATCGGTTGAGTGGTAAACGTCTGTATGGGTGGCCTATTGATGAAGGGCTTTCACTCATGATCGAAATCCTAATATAAAACTCCTGATACCTGACATGAGTTTAAATCCTGATAGCCACCTAATGTGTAAGGTTGTCATAGAGACATACACCTCTGGTTCTCCGGACACCTTTCCAAAGCCAGGGGTGGAGATGTGGGAAGTGTACGAATTAGTTTGTTATGATAATGTCTTACATGAAGATGATGATACTGAAATAATAAAACCCTCGTAAGATTTAAATGTATCGCAGTATTCATATCTGAAGATTATTATAGATATTAGATATTAAGAGGTTATTATATGGCATGTGATATGAAAAATGCCAGATCATAACCTATTTATCATATACCACAATGCGTCATTCTTCATATTTGTGAGAGCTGATCGTTTTCAGAAACCATGTAGTTTGATTTGGAATATGATCCAATAATGTCTTATTTTATTTTATTATATTCTTATACAGTGTCAACATTTGTTGCATAACGAGCATTTTTCATGTTTTCTTCGTAATCCATTTTGACAGTAACATGCGATGGAAGTAAACGACGATACATTAATAATGAAAACTGATAGGACCGGACAACATTAATTATGGAAGAAAGCATTTTTTTTTGCAAATTTTCATAAAATTTCAAAAATTTCATAAAATTTCAAAGATTTCATAAAAACTAAATCCTCGATTTTCGGCCGCCATTTAAGCCATATCACAGCCCATGTAATAATTATGCCGTATTGCACCCCCGTGCAAATCATAAGTAATTATATGTTATAGAACTTAAAGGTAATTTAATTAATATAACTTTATTAGTACGCTTTTAATGTATTGTTTTCTATATTTCTCCCATTATTACGGCGCTTTCACCACGCTGAACCAGTAGTGGAAAAATATGTAATCCTCTAGAGGATTAAAATGGATCGTGCCTTTCCCCGCATTAATTTCAAATTTTGAAATACAGTTCGTGTTAAATAATGGGGGAAACAAATTCTCATTCCGTTGCTCATGTGGGCTACGATATTTCTCCACTCTCGAGGGCTAAATTTAACATTTTAACCACTAGCCTGGCGGGTTGTAGTAACAAATTTATATTTAGCTCTCTTGAGTGGAGAAATATCGTAACCCACGGGAAACTGAAAGAGAAGCTATGTATACACAATTTATATGGGTTTATATACAAACAACAATGCATATATACTGATGAAAACAAAAGAGAGGCTATCCATTTAGACAGACCATTTCTACACATGTTTTCGTCATAATTCATCATGTTCATCGCAAATGGTTTGTGTTATTTTATTTTTTATGTTTTACTTTTGCCCAATATCAACAAAAATATTAAGAAATAATAATAATACAATTTTTTTTTTTTGAAATATTCTTTCTGTCGACTCACCAAAAGAAAAGATTAAATAAAAATATGATTTTCATTAAATCTGTACACTGTGTACCCTGCTATGTACCTATATTGATTAGTATTATTTACTAAGAGATAAATATTAAAGATAATAATATATTTACATCAGATTAGAGTATAGAAATCAACAGATACCAAAGGACATACAATATTGTTAACTATTCTAATGAATTTACATAATTTATTTAATTCAACCACATAATTTGAACAGGTTAAGGCATACTATTTTACAGCATTTCAACTACATCTATAGTTTTGGGGTATCAACCTGGTTATATCATGATTATATCAGTGCATCTCACGCAAAATACATACTATATTCTCTCAAGTTATATGTTGCCACCGAACGATTTCAATGGGTAGTCTGTGATTAGAGGTAGGGAAACAACAAAGTAGGAATAAGTCCTTCAATATTTCCAAGTAATTTTCAAAATCGACCTCCTTTTTATATAATCTATGATTCAAAGTATTGGTTGGATTATCTACAGATGTATTCCAAGTCTGTTTAAATTCATCTTAGCAACATTACTCAAACATTTTTTTCTGAAATGCAATTCTGGTATAATCATACATAGGATAAACAATTCTTATTTAAAAATATCCTGCATATTATTTATCCATAATGAAAAATAATATAATTTATAACATAGGAGGGAAAGTGTATTTTGTTTTCCTATAACAAGTTAGCATCATAATTTTATTTTTCTAACTTTAATATCAATACTAATAAGATACCTTACTTTTCCCACCATAGAGTTGAAGCTTAAAGATATAAAAATGGCTTACAGAATTTCAAATGTAGCCTTTCAATAATTATGTAATTTCCAAATCCCCAGGTTTCACACCCATACAGTACAATTGGCTTGACCATGCTGTCAACCCAGACTAGTGAAGTATATCGTGACACTTAAGGTACACAGTAGGGTGACACAGTATGACATATCACAATCACCAGATTTCATCAATTATCGAGTTTGATTTATATACTTTCCATTTTATCTTTACACACAATAATATTAACGTATAATTAGGTGAAGTTTTTCATATTGACCTAGCAATACACAAATGTAGGTCCGAGACCGGCTGTATTGGCCTGAAGTGAAGCCAAAGTCCAATACAGCAGATCGAGGACCTATAACTAGGCCAGTATGGAAAAAAAAACATTACGTAATGATACCTTTATTAATTAACTTTCATTGGGTGAATACCGCAAAAACCAGTCCAATACGGATATTTTCCGTATTGGACTGGGCTTAGCGGTATTGGCCCCGGTGAAAGATTTTATATTATATTGAAAGATTTGATCATATAAAGGCTAATGAATCAGAGTTAATTAATAAATAGTAATATATCAAGCAATAAGCGTATAAATGAATATATTTATTGTTTGCAGAATGGCTTACAAGACGGCTCTTATTTTCTGCATTTTACTGCTATCATGTCCAGCAAAGGTTGGAGCTATGCCTAGTCTCATAATATGCATGACATACATGTTTATTATATGATCGAACTTTGTCTAGTTTCTAATTGGCTGAAATCAACTTGAAAAGTAATGCGTACGTGCGATGTCAACCTCAAATGAACTAAAATTAGCTCATAGGTAGTGTGGACTGTAATGTCACCCCAATTTGGGCTAAAAATAGAAATATAGATTCCAGAATTCCACGTTCCAATAAAATTTTACGTCTCTCGGCAACATTGGCTAATCAGGGGGCGTCTTTCATCCGGGGTTCCTTGACGTCATTCTCTATCAGAGAATGCCTTGACGTCTGTACATAAAAAAATAATAAAATGGACAATGAATTGTCGTCTGCACGGTTTGCCACAGTGGCCGAGGCTGAATTCAGAAGAATATTGAAAGAAAAAGATTCCAAAAACACGCGTAGAGCAACAAATCTAGCTGTCAAAATATTCCGGACATATTTAAAAGCTAAAAATATGCCGGAAACGTTTTTTCCATGTATAATCATATAATAAAACGATCATTGACTTCGGCTCAGTGAATATAACTTTTTTCAGGTTGATAAATCCCTGTAGCAACCTATATCAAAGTCAATAATTGTATAATGTTGATATGATATTTTCGAGTCGCCACGATATAACCAAAATTTTGTTGAAAGTGGCACTAAACAGCATCAAAAAACAATATATTTTCGAATCCCGCACGCTAGAGCACATAGACTGAATTACACAAACGTCAATTTAATCTAAGGCTAAATCAAGTTTTAATTGACACTTAAACATCAAGGTTTGTGCAACCCACATCGTCACAGGAACTTGCTCCTGGCCACTAAATTATTCCCATTGACTTTTTTAAACTGCCAATAAATTACCTACTTAAAAAGCAATACTGGACGCTATTACTAACCCTTCCTGGCCTGCATAATATGGTATAGTCAATGTATTTTTTACCAAATTAAATATTGTTTTTATATTCAAAATATTTCAACAAGCAAAAATAATACAATTGTTAGTTCCATCAAAAACACCAGATTGATTCAGAAAACGCCTATGTTCCCCGAATGTACCATAGCAAATGCGAACATCACAATAAACAAGTCAAAGTGTGTGTATTACGTATTGGACACTTTCGAAGTCGCGGACCAAGGCAAGTTTTTGCTTATGTCTGTTGTTAATATTTAAATTATTGAATTTGTTTCACAAACCACGTTATTTTGTTATGTGATATATTAATACTATAGATAACGGCGGAATAAGGTATTGACAATCCTACATATAACCCGACAACACGTACGAAAGAGGAAATCCTGGACAATCATATGTCTGTTTTATATCCTTTTAGAATTTCAACCATATATGAATAACTGGATTTACCAGCTCTCTACTGGATTCCTAAATTGAACAAGCGTCCTTTCAAACAGCGATATATTGCTGGGTGTTGCAAATGCTCCAATCGCTTCGATGGCATAATGGTTAGCGTGCTCGCCTCTAGTGCGGTAGATCGTGGGTTCGAGCCCTGGTCGGGTCAAAGACTTTACAATTGGTATGAGTTGCTTCTCCGCGTAACATCTATGCTAAATGCACTACAGTGGCAACCATTAGCCGAGAGAAGCACAACATGTAAAGCTGTAATGATGTACTGAATAGTAAATGGCCTCGTAGCAATACCACCGCTTGAGCTGCATACCACATCTGTAGCTAGAGGTCACATAGCCAGATTCCTTATCTCATATGTCAGAACTTCAACCTACAGGCATTTATTCTTCCCAGACAGTATAAGGATATAAAACAGCCTTCCACAACCATTGGTGAGTAGCATCCCTAGATGCTTTCAAGCAGGGGGTACTGAGCTGCAGCATCCCATAATCGTACAATCAGACTGATTTAACTTGTACCTTTGTTGTCACAACCAGCAAGGGTAATAGTGCGATAAAGTTCAACTAGAGGACTGCATTGTATTGGAATAAGAAGAAGAAGAAGAAGAAGAAGAAGAAGAAGTATTACTAGTATTATTATAACCAACTAAATTGTAGCACCCACCCAACCAGGCTTTGGAGGGCGTCCAAAGAACTGGAGAAATATGTCTCTGTGAATACCTAACACTTTAGGTGATCATAAGGATACAAACCCACGTCACATATCGGGATTGGTATATTAGATTTTCGATCATGAGTGTACGCCCTTCATCAATAGGCCACCCATGCAGACCCTTACAGTTTAAGAGAAAACAAAAAGTCGCAACCGAGATATATTTGTAATTTGCTTCATATAAAATCATTTTTACACACTAAATATTGCATAGAAAAACGCACCGACTGGCTTACTCCCGTATGTTTTTATTAATGAAGAACAACGGATCATAAAAAACAGATTACGTATATACATGACGAGACAATCATGCATTAGCTATTTCACAAAAGGTTTTCCAAAAATCTACTTTCACTCTCGCAGGAAATACAATTTTGAAGGCTAAAGGTAATTACATTGAAATAACTCTATTATTACACGTAAATATGTTGTTTTCTACACATTGTAGTAGTGTTTATATAGAAACATTACTTTATAATATGTATACTGATGAAAACACAGAGCTTTATTGACTATAGTATTCACTATGCAGGCTATCTTTCTACATATGTTCACGACTATAGGACATGCTTTAACTTGTTTTCGTTATATTCCACCATGATCATTGATATTGTTTGTTTATGTTTGCCATATAGTTAAAAACAGCTATCTAAAAACAACTAAATGGTAGGAAAATATTATATAATTAATTTTTCAATGTGGTGCAGCTTACCCAGCTAGCACTTTACATATTCACAACGTTTCAGTTTGATTCAACTCACCATTTCTTTTGAAATGCCTGTACCAAGTCAGGGTCATTACGGTTTTCACAGTTTTACGGTCGTTGACTGATTTGGTCTGTTTATATACTGTTTTTTTATTTACTTTCCCTTTGGAAGATTGTTTGGAGTTCGGTGATTTTGTTATTACCCATAAGCAGTTTGGTCAGTTTAATTTCTTAAGTGTAAATTCGTTGTCTCAGAATACCTCGTATGTCAAAATTGTGTAATATTCTGTGTTTTTTTTGTTTTTGTTTTTTGTACTGTACTAACTACTTGCTCATTGGGCCGCAACTATCATATGAACATGTACCTGCCTTTTCAATAAAAAAAAATAAGTTATGAAAAATAGTTCACATGTACAGGAATGGCTTACTGGGAGGTATGTACATTTAATGTATATAGGGTGTAACAGACCTCCATTCAATAGCAAAGATCAGACGAGATGATATCGTATACATTACAATTCTATATTGATGACATACTTGAATGAGTCAGTTGTATTAAAATTAAATGTTTGTTGTATTTTTGCTTTAAATATTTTTATTTTGCCAATTCGCCGAAAAATAAAAGACACAATAAATATATGATATATTAATTAGATCTGTACATGTTTGACCTACATATTGATTTTGATTATGCAAACGCTAAAGAATACTGAAGGGGGAATCAAAAATGTACAAGCCAGAGAGACTGACAACATATTGTACACAAGACTAAGAAAAACAAAACAAATACATAATATGTGTTGGACACCACTATGGGCAGACAAACACACAAATAACATGGATAAAGCTCTATGTGCGTTGCGATTTCTCCTGTTGTTTGTGTGAGGGCTCAGGTCTTTACGTTAGTTGCGTTTGTTGTTTGCGCATAGTGGTGTCCAGCACATATTGGGTTGTGTTTATGTTTTGTTTGTCTTCGTTTTGTGCACCATATGTTGCCAGTTTCTCTGGATTGTTTATTTTTGATTGATCCTTCGGTATTCTCTAACGTTTATTCTATATTCCATTAATAATATTTGTTAAGTCAATACTAAATAGTAA
>MJUT01051930.1:60335-81611 GCA_002080005.1 Gigantidas platifrons
TGTCTAACGGTGGCCCGATTTGTTGAATGATTTCCCCCCTCTCCCTCGTTTGTTGAGGGGAAATCGACCTTGGCCTAAAAAATGACCTCTTCCTCTAGAAGAATCTGATCTGTGATTGTTTTGATTTGATGGATAGTTGTTATATCCACTTCCAGAGGGTTTTTCATCAAACCCGGATATGCTGATTTTCCGTGATTTCTGAATGTCTTCTATTTTCTTCTGAAGATCATCGCCAAACAACTTATCTGTAACCAAATTACTTGAGTAAGCCAGCTTTTTAAATTTGCCTGTTAGGACTGGTTTGAAATTGTCTTTCCTAAATTGATTAAGCTGCGTGTAAGATGCTGCGAGCATTCTAATACCATCTGTGGTTTTTCGTAAGTTTTTTGTTGGTTCAAATGTAGCCTTTTTCATAGCAGCTTTAAGAATTTCATTAGTTGTTTCAATTATAGGTGTCATCCCTTTAATCATGTATCCCAAGATCTTTTGAAGTTTAAGATCTCTAGATCTTATAGCATTTATCTTAGGGTGTTTTTCAACCCAAACTTCTTCATTTACGGGAGGGATCATTAGGTTTTGGCAGTTTTCTGGTCGTTTATATTTTTCTTTCATTTCCTTAAACTTAGAATCAGGAATTTGGGTTCTAAGAGAAGAATTTACGGACTTGGCTAAACTGTCTTCTACAGCTGCACTCGTCTCCTCAGAGTCATTATAAAACTCCAATAGTTCATCCATTAACTGATTGACCTCCTTAAGGTCAACAGTTTCTTGTGTATCGGTTGTTTCCTCAACCTCACACTGATCTTCTACATGTGTTAGAATGTTATCTAGCTCAGCATGATCTAGCTGTGTATCGTCAACAATTAAAGATTGTTTGCACCGTGGCATATCAAGTTCGTTGTCATGGTCACTATCTTCATGCGGACGTTTTGTCCCACGCTTATCTGTGTGCACACTTGCAACGTTCAAACTCAAATTTTTAGAATACTTTAAATGTTCAGCAAGTTCTTGAAAACATTTCATTTGTTTCATTTGCATCTCTAGCATCGTATCAAATGACGTGCTTGATGGTTGCGTCTTTTCGACATATTCATGTTGGGGATCCCTTAAATCTATGGGTTTCCCTTGAATGCCTTTGCCAGATTGCTGGTCTGTATAATTAGGCTCAATCTCATCGTCAAAGTCACTTGTCCCACTTTGGGGCTCTGTAGAAACTTGCGATGTCATCATGACTTATTATATAGTCTTGTACCTTCACTTACGTGGTTACGATCTGAAAACCGTGATTGCACGTTATTTAAATTTCAGAACGCCTTATAACTGAGAGTTAATTATGTGTCTACAAATCACAATTAAAATTAAATATCCAACACTAATAAATCCATGAATAATTAAATTGATATCATTCGAAAATTAATAATGTGCTATCAAGACAAAGGACGAGTATGTTCTGATATCAGGACGAGGCTGTTTATCTCACGTGACAGCTATGTACCATATTTGTGAAATGGAATAATACTCTAAGACATGAAATTCAAATTGACATATTGAAAAATTAACAGAAAATGCTAAGCAGTCAAAATAATTTTTCTGGGATCACTTAAATTACCAGATTTTTACTACATAATTTTCAATTATAACTGCTTTCTATAACCTTATATTATTTTGTAAGTACATTGTACATGTATTTTAACTGAAACTATCAAAATTTATCACGAAAAATGTGCAGGATGGAAAAAAATCCAATCATGATATCACCCTATTCTATATTTGATGTCGACAAACTGCTGCATGATGATTTTTTTTAAATTCTTAATATCAACCATATTTTCAATATTATATGCCCTTCTACTGCAAAACAACATTCAATAACTTATTCCCAATAATTATAAAGTCATAAACAAAAATAAAATGAGTTGCAATACCCAGTGTCCATGTATATCCAGTGTTTGGGAGCAATATTTCAAAATATTACATAACATGCATTTTGACCATGTAAACCGACACCACAATGCATTTTGTAACATTTTTGAATGAAAAATGTCACTCTGGGTCTGTTGTGACATTTTTAGGCTAATTTGAACATGATAACAACAAAATGTTATTTTGACGTTTTTTGCCTTAAGGTGTAAAACCACTAATTAATTTCTTTAAGGTTTTCTACTAAATATGTGTTTTTTCGAGCCTACCTGGTCATTTTATCTTAAGTTTAGCCTTTTCAATTTTAATTAGTCCATTCCACTCAGTAGTTTTCACAATACTACAAAGTGAAAGGAACTTTTTCTTGAAAAGGGACTACTTTCGTATATGTTCCAAACTCTGATTGGTGAATTAGTTGTTTGAAACCTAAATATTAGATAGTGTAAAAGGCGATCATAAGATATCGCCATGATATAGCTGAAATATTGCTGAAAGTGGCGTTAAACACCAAAAATCAATCATAAGAAATAATAGTGAAACACAATAGCATTGTCAAGACCATCTTTCGTGATATGTAAGCAAGTGACAGAATATTATTCAACAAGGAGTTGATATCTGATGGAAAGAAAACCTTTTCAATGATATGATGAGGTGACTCTTTAAAAATCAGTGATTTTAACAGATTAGCTCTCATAATACTCAGGTGACGTTCTAAAAGGTCGTAATGCAAACTGCAAGCTTGAAAGTAGGTACGTGTTGTGAAATATAAACTCCATAGACAGGAGCATGAACAATGAAGAAGAAATTAAAGAAATTTAGTCAATGTTGGTTCTTACATGTACTACATTATTTAAGGATGTAAATGAACATAACATATAGGATTACTTATTATCGAAGGAGACCCAAACTATACAGATTACTATGCAATTTTAGCACTGAAAGGTGTCGTACAACCCTGGCGAGTGTCTATGTACAGACATATTGAGTAAAACAAAATAGAACTTAAATAACTGACATAAACGCATATTAACATACGGTCGGCTTCACAGTTTGGTTGATCGTTAGGAAATATTCACATCTCAAATAACAATATATTTTTTACTTTTTACATAGATGTTTTCTTTAACTGCCAAGACTTTTATCGAACTTGACTGTAGAGATGAGTAACACGGTGGTGTTTTATAAGAAGCGGGATCAGCTTACCCTTCGTGAGCACACGAGTTCACCTCCATTTTTTTTTGTTGGGGTCCGTGTTGCTCATGACGTAAGTTTATGTTTTGTCCTATTATGTGTTTGCACGTTCTGAATTCCGTGTTGTAAAATCTGTTAAGATATCTGCATAAAAAACAATGTTCAGTTCGTCTTTACCTCCAGTTGTTTGTAAGAGAACTCATGTCTTATTTCGTTATTTGTGTTTGTCTACACATAGTGGTGTCAAACATATATTGTGTTGTGTGTATGTTTT
Source organism: Gigantidas platifrons (assembly GCA_002080005.1). Lineage (NCBI taxonomy): Eukaryota > Metazoa > Mollusca > Bivalvia > Mytilida > Modiolidae > Gigantidas > Gigantidas platifrons. The sequence continues at coordinate 63,721 of MJUT01051930.1, forward strand.
GTTTATATATTACCATTTTCTCTGGATTGTCCATGTTTGATTGCACATTAGATATTGTTTATTTGTTAAGTCAATGCTACATAGACCAACATGCTTAGTTGCATTGTATCGTGCTAGCTCACTGAAACATATTGCGGGTAGACATGTTTCTCATCTCAGACATATTATCCTGATTGCGGGCCAACCAGTGTTTGCTGCTCTGCTGACTCCTTAATACCGCTTGCTTAGCGGAGAAGCATGACATACCAATTATATAGTCCTTGGTTTGACCCGACCGAGACTCGAACCTAATCTGATTTAAACTATCTATCATTATTTAAATCATATACTATGTTTCTTTACCTTAAACGTATTTTATTAATTAATAAACATAGTACAATAAGATAAATTTCCCAAGTCATCCACAAGGCAGTGGAACTATTAAACACAAACTGGGATCTAGGTTTACAGACATCAGGGCATGTCCATATGCCGATAGGCCATGCATACCGTGCATCAGGGGGCCTATATTCCCTTGTGATTTTGCCTGGTAGACTGAAGGAAACACGAAGGAGAACGGTAGAAAAAAAGGAAACAGCTAGGATTGAACATATTGGTAGAGGCAACCAGACAAGTGCAAGACAGGTCAAAATGGAGAGGACTCGTTCATGACCCCATTCTCCACGAGTAAAGATAAATTTGAATATGATATAATGCAAATAATTAGAGGGATTCGAAAACAAGTTTAGAAAAACTTATGTTAATTCGTCTTCCCTTTATTGATTTTCGTTGGACATCTAGGTAAACATCTTTACGGGTCACACGTGAATGTCCTTAGCTCATGAATATATAACTCCAAATATGGTTGTAACATGTTTTGGTCAATCGGATTGCTCGTAGCATGCAAAGCTGTTTAATAACATTTTCATATTGTCGAGCAAACGTCATTTTCATTTGTTGGTACATATGTCCATAGGGTCACTGTGATGGGTTTCCTCATATGTCCCATGACACGACATATCAGTAAAGGGGATCAAGAGAGGGATATGATTTTAATTAGACGTGGATCTACCGCACTCGACGTAAGCAAACGAATCATTACACCACCAATGCTGTTCTCTAGTCATTATACCACCGATGCCGGTCTGATCAAATAAAAAACAAAAAATACCACACTGTCGGAACAATTTCAAAATCAAATATCAAAATCGCAGAAAGAAGCATTAACAGACCAATACATGACCGCTCACTTTCCTGCCTTGGAACAGGTACTTCCATAAACGTGGCGGGGCTAAACTATTTTTGGTTTGATTTGGTTTGATTTGTATTGTGCTTAACGCCACTTTCAGCAATATTTCAGTTGTATCATGGCGACCAGTTTTAGTGGTGGAAGAAGCCGGAGTAGCTGGATAGAACCACCGACCATGGGCAAGCAACTGGTAAACTTTTTCACTTGCGGCTGCGAGTCTAGTGTACCTTTTTGTAATTTACAAAGCCGGGCGCGGACTCACGCCATATTGGTGATAGGCTTCTATGAGTTGTTAGGTAATCCAACTACCTAACTCATTGGGCCACCCGGAGCTACTTTGTTTTTGCCTAATCACTCCTCTTAATGAAATAATGCGATCATGCAAGTTATTTTCACATGTGAATAAAATGCCAATCCTCACATATAAACGGGCGAACAGTATCAATGTAAACAACGCGATGATCATTACACATAATATATTTAATCTTGATGACACAGAAGTGTTCATATAAGTTCAGTTTTATTAAAGAGAGTCGATAGTCCAACCATTATCTAAATATTAGATAGTATACAAGGTGATCATAAGATATGACCATGATATAGCTGAAATATTAATGAAAGTGGCGTTAAACATAAAAAATCAATCATAAGACATAATAGTGAAACAAAATATAATTGTCAATATCATCTTTCGTGATCTGTAAGCAACTGACAGAATATTATTCAACAAGGAGTTGATATCTGAAGCAAAAAAACCTTGTTAAAGATAAAATGACGTGAGTCTTTAAAAATCAGTGATTTTAACATATTAACACTCAGGATACTAAGGTGACGTTGTAAAAAGTCTGAATGCAAACTGCAAGTTTGTAAGTAGGTACGAGTTGTGAAATATAAACTCCATAGATGAACATGAAGAAGAAATTAAAGAAATTTAGTCAATGTTGGTTCTTATATGTACTATATTATTTAAGGATGTAAATGATTATAACATATAGGATTACTTATGATCGAAGGAGACCCAAACTATACTGTTTACTATAATTGTTTAATATGAAGAGTAGTATACGTGATATTGGATTATTTCCCTTTGAACGTTGTTTAGTATATTCATACATGGATAACAACAAGAACGGCGTTACCCGCTACATTTTCAGACTGCCATTCTAGTCAATTCCAACGCTCTCTTATCCTTGTATGAAATGCGTCGAAAATTTCTGAACATTGTGTGTCCAGGATGTTGTACTTTTTGTAACTTTTCAATGTTTAGATCGATAATTGGATGTGTCTTCATTTGCTCAATGGATAAATTATGTGACAATCCATTTAAAAGTTCGGAAGAAGCGATACGATGGGAAATTGAGAATAATAAAAAAAACAATAGAAGAAGTTAAAGCGAAGAAGGGTAAATAATGGCGTCCCTTATTGCTTTTTAAGTGGATAATGCATTGACAGTAATAAAAATCACTGGGGCAAACTTAGTGACCGGGAACAAGTTCCAGTACTGGACTTAGTTGCAGAAACCTTTGTTAAATTTAAGTATCAATTGAAATGTACATGAAATTACTTTACACCTGAGCTTTAATTGAGACTTAAATATAATCCAGCCCAGGTGTTGTAACGTGCGGGATGCGAAAATATATTGTGTGTTTGCTTAATGGTGTTTAATGTCACTTTCAACTATATTTCGGGTATACCGTGGCGATTCGAAGATATAACTAGTATGAGACTAAACATACCTCCAACTTTGGTTGGAAATGATACCAGTAAAAGGCAGAAAGTAAGAGCTGCTTTGTAAGCCATTCTACAAACAAAATATATAGTCAATGAAAAAAGTGGTATTGATATATTAACATACTAGTATTTCATTGAGAGTTGTAAAACTCAAAACCCTTTTATTTTAAAAATAGTTTAAGTTGATAAAAGCATTGTTGATATTGTAAAAATGCTATTTCACACGGATCCTTAGTGATATAGGTACCAATGGGAACACATTCGTTGACCAGGAAACATTGATGATCCTGTATCCAATTATTCTGTCCCTTATACTGATCTTAAGCCTTTTTTATGATATACATTTTAAAACGCTACCAATACAGTTGGTACCAGCAAATTTATAAAAAAAATATTGCACGAAATACATTCCATAGTTGGCAAGACTCCTTGTTTTTACTGTCATATTCGGAAGGAACAAGTAGTCTTGATCAGATGTCGCATAGGTCACAGTATACTTACTCATAGTTATTTGCTAAATCATGAGGAACGACCGGAATGTATTCTGTGTAAATTATAGTTATTCAATTAAGCATGTTTTGATGGGCTGTGTGAATGTTGCCGGTGTTCGGGAAACATTCTACAAAGACAACACTTTATACGATTTGCTTACAAATGTCGCAGGCGACACAATTTTGAAATTTTGAAAAGAAACTGATTTATATACATAAGCAACAATAAACCAAAACATATGTATCATCATGGTGAAATATAACGAAAATAGGTTAATACATGTCCTATAGTCGTATACAGATGTAGAAATGTTCTGTCTAAATGGATAGCCTCTTGGCAATAAGGCTCTGTGTTTTCATCAGTATCTGTATTGTTGTTTGTATACAAACACGACTACAGCATGTATACAAATAAAACGACACATTAAAAGTGTAATAATAAAGCTACATTAATTAAATTACCTTTATGCTCTAATATCTAATAAGTGACTGTCGACAGTTAATGAATCTGGGTGGTAGTTGGAGGCACGGGTTTTTATCTCAAATTACCTTTGTACTTCAAAATTTGTATTTCCTGCGGAAGTGAAAGTAGATTTTTGGAAAACTTTTTGTGAAATAGCTATTGAATGATTGCGTCGTCATGTATATATGTTATCTTTTTCTTACGATCCGTTGCTCTTCATTGATAAAAACATACAGGAGTAAACCAGTCGGTGCGTTGGTCTGTAATCATAGATATCATCCCTAGTATAAAATGTCCTATGGGATTTAATTTTAGAGAAAAAATATCCTGAAGGATATTTTCATGGCTTTGAAGGACAAAAAGAAAACGAAGAAGAAACAAAACATCACTGTCATCAATATTTTATCCTCTCTGATAGCTGAGCTATAAAATGAATAACAATGATTATATCCTAGGATATAAAATTAATGAAAGATTACGTTATGGAACACTATATCATTGATATTATATCCTTAATATTATATGTTACTGTTCACGTTTATTCAATATGTCTTATGGTAATCAAAGAAATCTTATTCGTGAAAAGATTAGTACATTACAACCCTAACATCATGGATGGAAGTGAAAATAATATTTTAAGATATTCAACAACAAAAAAAGAATATAGTGAATAGCTTACAGCTAATGAAAAGAGGGCACTTAGAAAACGTGCGGAATCCTTCATATTAAAAAAAGATAAATAGATGTATTATAGAGTTGTATATACGAATATTTCAATTAAATTAATTGAAATTATTTTGTAAAAATGTTAATGTTATAAATATATATTGATCTCTTAGACTTTTATTATGTCCCTTGTTTACAGAAATTAAAGTTTTCTGGGATAAAATTCCTTTTCTACTTAATACCTTTTATATTATCAAATGGATACAATTTGTGTACAACTATTATCCATCTGGGATATTATATCAGAGAAATGTTATCCTAAGTTCTTAAGAAATAATATCCTATGGAAGGGATATTATTTTTGCACAATGGATAACATTTCTTAAATATTTTATCTCAGAAGGATAAACATTGTACACAAATTTTATCTCCCGGATACCATCATAGATAGGATATAATAATTTGTTAAGGTCTATCCAATATTCAGTGTGCAGAAATATTATTTTAGATTCAGAATTTGTTTGTATTTTTATTAATATTCTTAGTTGTGCAGGTCAGTAAAGGAAATATGATTTATATGAAGCGAACTAGAACAATATATCGGTCGAGTGGTAAAGGTCTGTATGGTTGGCCTATTGATGAAGGGCTTTCACTCATGATCGAAATCCTAATATAAAACTCCTGATACCTGACATGAGTTTAAATCCTGATAGCCACCTAATGTGTAAGGTTGTCATAGAGACATACATCTCTGGTTCTCCTGACACCTTTCCAAAGCCAGGGGTGGAGATGTGGGAAGTGTACGAATTAGTTTGTTATGATAATGTCTTACATGAAGATGATGATACTGAAATAATAAAACCCTCGTAAGACTTAAATGTATCGCAGTATTCATATCTGAAGATTATTATAGATATTAGATATTAAGAGGTTAGAATAGGGCATGTGATATGAAAAATGCCAGATCATAACCTATTTATCATATACCACAATGCGTCATTCTTCATATTTGTGAGAGCTGATCGTTTTCAGAAACCATGTAGTTTGATTTCGAATATGATCCAATAATGTCTTATTATATCTTATTATATTCTTATACAGTGTCATCATTTGTTGCATAACGAGCATTTTTCATGTTTTATTCGTAATCCATTTTGACAGTAACAGGCGATGGAAGTAAACAACGATACATTAATAATGAAAACTGATAGGACCGGACAACATTAATTATAAAATTTCAAAGATTTCATAAAAACTAAATCCTCGATTTTCGGTCGCCATTTAAGCCATATCACAGCCCATTTTTTTTGGCAAATTTTCATAAAGTTTCAAAAATTTTTTAAAATTTCAAAGATTTCATAAAATCTAAATCCTCGATTTTCGACCGCCATTTCAGCCATATCACAGCCCATGTAATACTAATGCCGTATTGCAACCCCGTGCAAATCATAAGTAATTATATGTTATAGAACTTAAAGGTAATTTAATTAATATAACTTTATTATTACGCTTTTAATGTATTGTTTTCTATATTTCTCCCATTATTACGGCGCTTTCACCCCGCTGAGCCAGTAGTGGAAAAATATGTAATCCTCTAGAGGATTAAAATGGATCGTGCCTTTCCCCGCATTAATTTCAAATTTTGAAATACAGTTCGTGTTAAATAATGGGGGAAACAAATTCTCATTCCGTTGCTCATGTCGGCTACGATATTTCTCCACTCTCGAGAGCTAAATTTAACATTTTAACCACTAGCCTGGCGGCTTGCAGTAACAATTTATATTTAGCTCTCTTGAGTGGAGAAATATCGTAACCTACGGGCAACTGAAAGAGAAGCTATGTATACACAATTTAGTTGGGTTTATATACAAACAACAATGCATATATACTGATGAAAACACAAGGCCTTATTGACTAGAGGCTATCCATTTAGACAGACCATTTCTACATATATACACGACTATAGGAGATGTATTAACCTGTTTTCGTCATAATTCATCATGTTCATCGCAAATGGTTTGTGTTATTTTATTTTTTATGTTTTACTTTTGCCCAATATATACAAAAATATTAAGAAATAATAATAATACAATATTTTTTTTTAGAAATATTCTTTCTGTCGACTCGCCAAAAGAAAAGATAAAATAAAAATATGATTTTCATTAAATCTGTACACTGTGTACCCTGCTATGTACCTATATTGATTAGTATTATTTACTAAGGGATAAATATCAACTATAAAAATATATTTACATCAGATTAGAGTATAGAAATCAACAGATACCAAAGGACATAGTATATTGTTAACTATTCTAATGAATTTACATAATTTATTTAATTAAACCACATAATTTTAACAGGTTAAGGCATAATATTTTACAGCATTTCAACTACATCTATAGTTTTGGGGTATCAACCAGGCTATGTCATGATTAAATCAGTGCATCTGACGCAAATTACATACTATATTCTCTCAAGTTATATTTTGCCACCGATCGATTTCAATGGGTAGTCTGTGATTAGAGGTAGGGAAACAACAAAGTAGGAATAAGTCCTTCAATATTTCCAAGTAATTTTCAAAATCGACCTCCTTTTTGTATAATCTATGATTCAAAGAATTGGTTGGATTATCTACAGATGTATTCCAAGTCTGTTTAAATTTATCTTTTTAAATTCATCTTAGCAACATTACTCAAACATTTTTCTGAAATGCAATTCTGGTATAATCATACATAGGATAAACAATTCTTATTTAAAAATATCCTGCATATTATTTATCCATAATGAAAAATAATATAATTTATAACATAGGCGGGAAAGTGTATTTTGTTTTCCTATAACAAGTTAGCATCATAATTTTATTTTTCTAACTTTAATATCAATACTAATAAGATACCTTACCATTCTCACCATAGAGTTGAAGCTTGGCGATATAAAATTGGCTTACATAATTTCAAATGTAGCCTTTCAATAATTATGTAATTTCCAAATCCCCAGGTTTCACACCCATTCAGTACAATTGGCTTGACCATGCTGTCAAACCAGACTAGTGAAGTATATCATGACACTTAAAGTATACAGTAGGGTGACACAGTACAACATATCACAATCACCAGATTTCATCAATTATCGAGTTTGATTTATATACTTTCCATTTTATCTTTACACACAATAATATTAAAGTATTATTAGGTGATGTTTTTCATATTAACCTAGCTATACACAAATGTAGGTCCGAGACCGGCTGTATTGGCCTGAAGTGAAGCCAAAGTCCAATACAGCAGATCGAGGACCTATAACTAGGCCAGTATGGAAAAAAAAACATCACGTAATGATACCTTTATTAATTAACTTTCATTGGTTGAATACCGCAAAAACCAGTCCAATACGGATATTTTCCGTATTGGACTGGGTTTAGCGGTATTGGCCCGGTGAAAGATTTTATATTATATTGAAAGATTTGATCATATAAAGGCTAATGAATCAGAGTTAATTAATAAATAGTAATATATCAGGCAATAATTGAATAAATGAATATATTTATTGTTTGCAGAATGGCTTACAAGACGGCTCTTATTTTTTGCATTTTACTGCTATCATGTCCAGCAAAGGCTGGAACTATGCCTAGTCTCATAATATGCATGACATACATGTGTGTTGATGTGATATTTTCGAGTCGCCACGATATAGCGAAAATTTTGTTGAAAGTGGCACTAAACACCATCAAACAACAATATATTTTCGAATCCCGCACGCTAGAGCACATAGACTGAATTACACAAACGTCAATTTAATCTAAGGTTAAATCAAGCTTTATTTGACACTTAAACATCAAGGTTTATGCAACCCACGTCGTCACAGGAACTTGCTCCTGGCCACTAAATTATTCCCATTGACTTTTTTAAACTGCCAATATATTACCTACTTAAAAAACAATACTGGACGCCATTACTAACCCTTCCTGGCCTGCATAATATGGTATAATCAATGTATTTTTTACCAAATTAAATATTGTTTTTATATTCAAAATGGCTGTCAACAAGCAAAAATAGTACAATTGTTAGTTCCACCAAAAACACCAGATTGATTCAGAAAACGCCTATGTTCCCCGATTGTACCATAGCAAATGCGAACATCACAATAAACAAGTCAAAGTGTGTGTATTACGTATTGGACACTTTCGAAGTCGCGGACCAAGCCAAGTTTTTGCTTATGTCTGTTGTTAATATTTAAATTATTGAATTTGTTTCACAAACCACGTTATTTTGTTATGTGATATATTAATACTATAGATAACGGCGGAATAAGGTATTGACAATCCTACATATAACCCGACAACACGTACGAAAGAGGAAATCCTGGACAATCATATGTCTGTTTTATGTCCTTTTAGAATTTCAACCATATATGAATAACTGGATTTACCAGCTCTCTACTGGATTCCTAAATTGCACAAGCGTCCTTTCAAACAGCGATATATTGCTGGGTGTGGCAAATGCTCCAATCGCTTCGATGGCATAATGGTTAGCGTACTCGCCTCTGGTGCGGTAGATCGTGGGTTCGAGCCCTGGTCGGGTCAAAGACTTTAAAATTGGTATGAGTTGCTTCTCCGCGTAACATCTATGCTAAATGCACTACAGTGGCAACCATTAGCCGAGAGAAGTACAACATGTAAAGCTGCAATGATGTACTGAATAGTAAATGGCCTCGTAGCAATACCACCGCTTGAGCTGCATACCACATCTGTAGCTAGAGGTCACATAGCCAGATTTCTTATCTCATATGTCAGAACTTCAACCTACAGGCATTTATTCTTCCTAGACAGTATACGGATATAAAACAGCCTTCCACAACCATTGGTGAGTAGCATCCCTAGATGCTTTCAAGCAGGGGGTACTGAGCTGCAGCATCCAATAATCGTACAATCAGACTGATTTAACTTGTACCTTTGGTGTCACAACCAGCAAGGGCAATAGATCGATAAAGTTCAACTAGAGGACTGCATTGTATTGGAAGAAGAAGAAGAAGAAGAAGAAGAAGTATTACTAGTATTATTATAACCAACTAAATTGTAGCACCCACCCAACCAGGCTTTGGAAAAGCGTCCAAAGAACTGGATAAATATGTCTCTGTGAATACCTTACACTTTAGGTGATCGTCACGTATCGGGATTGGTATATTAGATTTTCGATCTACGCCCTTCATCAATAGGCCACCCATGCAGACCCTTACCGCTTAAGAGAAAACAAAAAGTCGCAACCGAGATATATTTGTAATTTGCTTCAAATAAAATCATTTTTGCCATTACTGACATATCAGATTAAAAATATTAATAACAATACAAATAAGTTCTGAATCTAAATTAATATTTTTTCACACTAAATATTGCATAGAAAAACGCACCGACTGGCTTACTCCCGTATGTTTTTATTAATGAAGAACAACGTATCATAAAAAACAGATTACGTATATACATGACGAGACAATCATTCATTAGCTATTTCACAAAAGGTTTTCCAAAAATCTACTTTCACTCTCGCAGGAAATACAATTTAGAAGGATAAAGGTAATTACATTGAAATAACTCTATTAATACACGTAAATATGTTGTTTTCTACACATTGTAGTAGTGTTTATATACAAATATTACTTTATAATATGTATACTGATGAAAACACAGGGCTTTATTGACTATAGTATTCACTATACAGGCTATCTTTGTACATCTGTTCACGACTATAGGACATGCTTTAACTTGTTTTCGTTTTATTCCACCATGATCATTGATACTGTTTGTTTATGTTTGCCCTATAGTTAAAAACAGCTATCTAAAATCAACTAAATGGTAGGAAAATATTATATAATTAATTTTTCAATGTGGTGCAGCTTACCCAGCTAGCACTTTACGTATTCACAACGTTTCACTTTGATTCAACTCACCATTTCTTTGGAAATGCCTGTACCAAGTCAGGGTCATTACGGTTTTAACAGTTTTACGGTTGTTGACTGATTTGGTCTGTTTATATACTTTTTTTTTATTTACTTTCCCTTTGGAAGATTGTTTGAAGTTCGGTAATTTTGTTATTACCCATATGCAGTTTGGTCAGCTTAGTTTCTTAAGTGCAAATTCGTTGTCTCAGAATACCTCGTATGTCAAAATTGTGTAGTATTCTGTTTTTATTTTTTTTTGTACTGTACTAACTACTTGCTCAATGGGCCGCAACTATCATATGTACATGTACCTGCCTTTTCAATAAAATAAATAATTTATGAAAAATAGTTCACATGAACAGGATTGGCTTACTGGGAGGTATGTAAATGTAATGTCTAGAGGGTGTAACAGACCTCCATTCAATAGCAAAGATCAGACGAGATGATATCGTATGCATTACAATCCTATATCAATATGGATTACATACTTGACTGAGTCAGTTGTATTAAAATTAAATGTTTGTTGTATTTTTGCTTTAAATATTTTTCTTTTGCCAATTCGCCGAAAAATAAAAGACACAATAAATATATGATATATTAATTAGATCTGTACATGTTTGACCTACATATTGATTTTGATTATGCAAACGCTAAAGAATACCGAAGGGGGAATCAAAAATGTACAAGCCAGAGAGACTGACAACATATGGTACACAAGACAAAGAAACACAAAACAAATACATAATATGTGTTGGACACCACTATGGGCAGACAAACAAACAAATAACATGAATAAAGTTATATGTGCGTTGCGATTTCTCCTGTTGTTTGTGTGAGGGCTCATGTCTTTACGTTAGTTGCGTTTGTTGTTTGCGCATAGTGGTGTCCAGCACATATTGTGTTGTGTGTATGGTTTGTTTGTCTTCATTTTGTGCACCATATGTTGCCAGTTTCTCTGGATTGTTTATTTTTGATTGATCCTTCGGTATTCTCTAACGTTTATTCTATATTCCATTAATAATATTTGTTAAGTCAATACTAAATAGTAATATGAAACAGGCACGGCCGTGAATGCTCGCTCATCCAGTGTATCACAATAGTGTCGAGATTTTTGGGCCTAGATATATCTGGGACGACTTCTTTTAGGGGTGAATCTAGTCTCATTCAATCGAACTCTCGTTGTTCCCTACGAGATCTCAAAAGTTAACTTCCACGTAACTCGAATAATACTGCGCCCTCTATCGGCACTCTAGCTGGATGAGGTTAAGGCTGCGACTAGCGGGAGAGTAATGTAACGACTGGGTTATTCGGGTTAACTTCCACGCAATTAACTTCCACGCAGAAATAATTTTGTTGTCAGTACGAGAGAGGGTCCGAGATTTAGGATCACCTTTACGCTTTATGTTAAGAAGATGTTCATTAGTAGAGTGTGTATGTGTGTTACAAGGAACATGTTTACAATGTGCCGAAGAAATATATAGCCATCAGTATGTGAAGCTATGTTTGTCAAAAAATCCTAAGTACACATTTTATACCACAAAGAGCTCGCTTACGTTCGCACATTATGAATGTATAACTGACATTGTGGTAGACTCAGCATTGTATGGATCTAAATTTAGTTAAATTGTTCAGCTATCAGGCAGTGTATATAATGTGACATCCTCGACTGAGGATATAACTTCCCTGAGGCGCAGAATTGGGGATAATTGGTACTTGGCGTTAATTTGTCCTCGACTAGTACTACATTATTCATGGAAGTAAATGAAAATATATATAACATGTTGGATTAATTATCATCGAAAGAGAACCAAGCTATACAGTTTAATGTGCTTTTTTTAAGTATGAAGAGTAGTATAAGTGAGGTAGGGTTATTCCCCTTTGTACATAGTGTAGTGTACTGGTCATTTAATTTGCTAGTTGTATCTAACTATGAACTATCGAAGTAGTCGCATCATTGTATCATAACTGAAAGTTTTATTCATACAGGGATAACAACTAGAATGGCGTATCCCGCTAAATTTTCTGACTGCAATTAAGGCCTTTCAAAAGCTATCTTATCCTTGTATGCAATGCGTCGAAAATTTCCGAACATCTTGTGTCCAGGATGTTGTACTTTTTGGAATTTTTCGATGTTTGGATCGATAATTGGAAGTGTCTTCATGCCCCAAAGGATACATTATGTGACAAATCATTTAAAAGTTCGGTAGAAGCGATACGATGGGAAATTGAAAATAATAAAAAAAACAAAAAACAAAAACAGAAGGAGTTTAATGCCACTTTCAACAAAATTTCGGTTATATGGTGGCGATTCGAAAATATAATATCAACATAAGACATAAATATTATAAGACTAAACATACCTTCAACTTTGGTTGGAAATGATAGGAGTAAAATGCAGAAAATAAGAGCTGCTTTGTAATCAATTCTACAAATAAAAAATATAAGCATTGATCAAATTGGTGCTTGATATATTAATATATATTATTGTTTGTAAAATCAAATTCTCTTTCTTGCCTGTTGGTAACTGATAGTTGTAGAGCTCAAAACTCTTTTATTTTAAAAAAAAATTGCTCAAATTTATAAAAACTTTGTTGATATTGCAAACATGTCATTTTACATGGATCTTTAGTCATATGGGTATCCATGGGAACACAGTCGCTGACCAGTAAACATGGGATGATCCTGTGTCCAATTGTTCTGTCCCTTATTCTGATTTTAGACCTTTTATTATGAAATATATTTTAAAATGCTAGCAAGACACTTTCTACAATCAAATTTATAAAAACTTGCACGAAATACATTCCATAGTTGGTAAGACTCCTTGTTCTTACAGTCTAAACAGGTACTCTTGACCAGATGTCGAAAAGATCATAGTGGACTTACTCATAGTTAATTTTTAAAAAGCGAGGAACGACCGGTGTCATACAGTAAACATTCCCCCATAGTAGATTAGCCCCCCGGAATATTTACTATATAGTAAACCTTCCCCCATGGGGGAGCGTTTACTATGTAGTATGTATTCCGCATAGTAAACCGTCCTACCTACTCAAATACTGCAAAATGGCTCCGTACATTTGTTTTTACCTTTTAATCATAACCGGATATAATTAATGGTATATAACAATTAAAAATAACACGATTAAGGTGCTAAATTCAGAATCAATAGTAATTATCAGGATTAAGGGGGAACATTTACTATATAGCAACATATCCAGGAGGAATGATTGCCTATGGATGGGGGAATGTTTGCTATATAGTACATTTTCCCCCGGGGAATATTTACTATATAGTAAAGTATCTGGTGGGAAGCTTTGCTATATAGCAAATATTCCGAGGGGAATGTTTGCTATGCGGAAGGTTTACTATACGACACCGGAATGTATATTCGGTGTAATTCCAATTATTCAATTAAACATGTTTTAATAGACTGCGTAAATGATGCTGATGTTCGGCATATATTCTACTATGTCAACAATTTATATGATTTATTTGCAAATGTCGCAGGCGACACAAATTTTAATTTTTTTAAAGAAATTAATTTATACCGTATGCGTGTTTTTTTTTTCACGGGTACCTAATTTTCGCTTTATTCGCGATAGTCATCGATCAGCTAAAATTGGAACCCTCATAAATTTCTGCTCTTTACTACGCAATTATTTTTTTATTTTCTTAAATAATCGTACAAAATATATCTCCCCTAGTATGACTGTATATAACGAATATTTAACAATTATATGGTCATTGCCATTCTTAAAATGGTTGAAATTACGCTTTAAAACCAACAAACAAAGGAGGGAAACTCCTTCCTGAATACAATGCTGCATTTGGTGACAAATACCATGTAACAGGTAACATATTTTACATATAGTTAATTGTCCTTTTATCTTTAAAATACTAATTACCATGAACATTCATTTCTGTGTAAACACACCTTTTTTAATTAATATTAGCATTTCCAATCACTGATTTTTAATTATCTGTAAGTTGACATTTTTTGGTGTTAATTAATTTATCACAATTTTTTTGGGAATCTGTTAATGAGACTTATTTGTGTTTATTTTTTGTAAATGTGTTGTAATAATACATATATGTTAAAATTATATTAAATGCCCTTACATACTTTTCTATTAATGAACATGTATACTGCCGATTGCATGCAAAAAGCTCTTACTCAATTTATTTAAGACATTTCCTATTTTGAATTGTTGGTCAAACAGTTCAGATAATGTTCCTCTAAAGCCCCTGTTACACGGTAAAGCAAGTATCATGATACTTGGATCATACACCAAAACATATAGTGTAAGCCGTGCCATTACTATGTATCATGCAACTTTTAGAAGTTGCATGATACACACTTTGGGATAGAACATGTTCTATTCTGTACAGCAAAGATCACGATACATTTTATCTCTGACCAATCAGAAATACTGGTTTGAGGTCAGGAGGTTACAACATCATCAACAAATAAAATCACATGGTCAGCACATGGTAAATAAAACATGACTGGAAAGGAAAAAAATAGCGATGTATTGCTGAATTCTAGCAGCAATTAGCAAAATACAAACAGGGATGATAATGTATTCATTGTCGGGATTCTCCATTTTGGCGGGAACAATTTGGAAAACAAACTCTGCATGAAACATGCTACTTGATTTAGAGTGATACAAAAGGTTGCATGAAACAAGTATCGTGATACTTGCTTGACCGTGTAAAAGGGCCTTAATATAACTGTGAACCCGTTTATATTTGGCTTTGGTTAAAACTGAGGATCGTGAAAATTAAATACCGCTAAAACATAATTCCACCATTTTGGAAGAAAATCGCGAAATTTGCCTCCCGCGAACAAAAAAACACTTCTACGGTATACAAAAAATATAGTTATATATCATATGTTCTAAATATATGGTTTTATCTTTTTAATGTTTCTTTTATTTGTACATATACCCTTTTTAATAGAGAAGTATTTCTCTTTAAGGGTCATGTAGGTGTCTTAAATTAATATAAACAATTTTCATGCCACGATAGAGATGAAAATACTGCTAATGTTGGCGTTAAGCACCAATAAATGAATCAATCAATCAATCAATCAATCAATCAATCAATCAATCAATCAATCAATCAATCAAATGGAAAATATACATTTCAAACTGGGAAATTACTAAGATGTTGTAGTTGTGGTGAGTCGTACTGTGTATTTTAAGTGTCACGACATGTTTTTTGTTGGGGTCCGTGTTGCTCATCTATTTAACTTTTTGTGTTGTACTATTATATTCTTTATGTTCTGAGTTCCGTGTTGTGATGTACGTTACGTTTTCCACGTAAAGACGGAGTTTTATTCATGTTATTTGTGTGTTTGTTTGCGCATAGTGGTGTCCAACACATATTGTGTATTTGTTTTATTTTTCTTAGTCTTGTGAACTTTATGTTGTCCGTCTCTCTGGATTTTACATTTGTGATTGCCCCTTCGGTATTCTCTAACGTTTATATAATTAAAATCAATATTTAGGACAAACATGTACAGATTTAATTAAAATCATATATTTATTGTGTCTTTTATTTTTTGCCGAATCGCCAAACAAAAATACAGCAAACATTTAATTTTAATACAATTGGCTCAGTCAAGTATGTAATCCAAATTAATATAGGAATATAATGTATACGATAGCATCTCTGTTGATCTTTTCTACTGAATGAAGGTGTGTTACACCATATATACATTATATGTACATATCTCCCAGTAAACCATTGAATGAAGGTCCCTTTGCTGTACATGAGAACTATTTTTCATCAATATAATCATTTTTTTTTATTGGAAAAAGCAGGTACATATGATAGTTGTGACACATTGAGCAAGTAGGTAGTACAAAAACCCGATTTATGAGGTATTCTGAAATATGTTTTTGACAACGAAATTTTCACATCAAAAATTAACCTTACCAAACTGCAACCAAACTGAAACGTTGTGAATACGTAATGTGCTAGCTGGGTAAGCTGCACCACATTGACACATGAATTATAAAATGTTTTCGTACCATTTAGTTGTTTTTAGATACCCTTTTTTAAATGTAGGGAAAAATAAACAAAAAATGTCAATGAGCATGGTGAAATATAACGACAACAAGTTAATGCTTGTCCTATAGTCGTGAACAGATGTAGAAAGATAGTCTGTATAGTGAATACTATAGTCAATAAAGTCCTGTGTTTTCATCAGTATACATATTATAAAGTAATGTTTGTATATAAACACGACTACATCGTGTATATATAGAAAACAACACATTTAAGCATAATAATAGTTATTGCAATTAAATTACCTTACCCTTAACCTTCAAAATTGTATTTCCTGCGAACGTGAAACTAGATTTTGGAACACTGAATTTTGTGAAATAGCTATGTCATGTGTAACTTTTTCTGTTTCTTACGATCCGTTGGTCTTCATTGAATACGGTAGTAAACCAGTCGGTGCGTTGGTCTCCTCAATATTTAATGTGCAGAAATATTATTTTAGATCCAGAACTTATTTGTATTGTTATTCATATTTTTAATTGTACAGGTCAGTAAAGCAAAAAAAAAAATTTCTTATGAAGCTAAATAAGCATATATCCCAGTTAAGATAGTTTCACATCTATAACCTCCAGATTATATGGTCTATGGTGAACTAAAGTAATAATTTTTTGATTAGAATAACGAAAATTTGAAATATCTTTTAAACTGTAGATTTTAAAGTAGAAGTGTAAACGAGAGTTGTGTAGAGAATCAAGGGTGCTAATTTAATTTTGAAGTTTGCAGACCAGAAAGTGAACGTATTTGGCCCTGCTCATATAGAAAAATGGCATTTTAAAGGAGTTTTTGGTGTGTTTTTTTTTTTACAAAGTTTTATGAAATACGGAGGGAATAAGTATATAACAGAGAACAGCCTCTGGCCGTGGGTTTTGATCCCTGAGGACAATAGACACTCGACGGTCACACGAAATAGTTCATTGTTCTCCGTAGAGCCCGTCACCATTTCCTACACGCACTATTGAGTTCATTGATTTTTACCTGTATAAATTGCTTGGACTGGGACATTTTTAATTATTTTTATTTTTTCATTAAATATACAGCACTTCTGTCTTTAATAGTGAAAAAATGAAGTCTTCATATATCATATAATATGAAGAATATAGCATTGTCGTTTTGTTCGATTCTGAATGAAATTTGTATATACATGAACAAAACGGAACGAAAAATGAGTTTTGAGATTGTGCAACTTCCTAATTAAAAATGTTCGTAAAATTAGTACATTCTTAAATTATAGAAGCTCAGAGATCAATTGGAGCATTGATCTTTTTCTTGGGGGAGGGGTAGATTATGACATTGAGCACTGTCATTTTTTTAACTA
>MJUT01051943.1:11061-32494 GCA_002080005.1 Gigantidas platifrons
CGAGTATATGAACTCTTTTAAAATATATTCTCGCAATACAAACACAACCAACGAACCAACCGCAACTTAAAAAATCAGACAGACCACAGGTGAACATTTGGGACACTTGAAAGACCTTGAAATGTCTAAATATAAACGATTCTTTTGTCTTGAAAGACCTTGAAATATCTAAATATAAACGAGAATCGAAAGCACGAATGCCGATAAAATTGTGTTGTTTATTTTTTGTTAATTGTGGCTTATTTAGCTTTCTGAACATTAAAAAGGTAAAAATATAAAATGAAAACACGTTTTGCTGATGGAAATGTATTATGTAAGAGAATAACACAGGCACTTGTTTCATTCAAAAAATATATGCCCCCTCCTCTTCCTTACTTCAAGGTAAACATCTGCCCTTTTCCCCTTCCCCACTTCGACTCAATATTTTTCACTTATTTGTGATCCTTTCGCTGACCCAATTATATAGTTACACTCCCGAGATATTTCTCTTTTTGACTGCCACATTTAAATATACCTACCGGGCCTCCTCAGACGAATTGGACAAGATGTTTACCTTGAGGTAAGGAAGAGGAGGGGGTATATATTTTTTGAATGAAACAAGTGCCTGTGGAGAATACTATTCTCCATTACTTAATGTGTTTTATAAGGGACCGACCATTTAACTTGCAGGGGGGGGTTATGGTTTTTTTTTCGTTCAGACAACACGAGAGTTAGAATATTTATTTGTTTTGTCGTGCAAAGCGCGAATTTTTTTTTCCAGAATGAAACATTAGGTTATATGACAAAAAATCTGAATCAGATTTTTTTTTTCCTCCACCAAAATCAGAATCTTTTTTTCAGCAACATTTGGAATCAGAATATTTTTTTAGGAAAAAAACCATAACTCCCCCCCCCCCCCNNNNCCTTCAAGTTAAATGGTCGTTCCCTAAGTTTATCTGTTTTATAAATCAGTCAATCAATCAACTCAATCTCACTGCGAATGTTACTTTATAGACAATTAGCACGTTTAGTAAGTAATAAATACCTTAAATAGATAGAGTGGTGACAAATAGAAATATTATATCAGTTCAAGCTGGTTTCAAATAGTCATCAAAAATATGTATATGGAGTTGACAATATGTCTGCCATCCAAGCTTATGCAAAATTATAGGGTGCCTCAAAAGAACAATATAATTTCCCATCAAAAATAGCCAATG
This sequence comes from Gigantidas platifrons, assembly GCA_002080005.1. Lineage (NCBI taxonomy): Eukaryota > Metazoa > Mollusca > Bivalvia > Mytilida > Modiolidae > Gigantidas > Gigantidas platifrons. The sequence continues at coordinate 12,258 of MJUT01051943.1, forward strand.
ACATGAAATACCTAATCAAACTGACCTCAACTAATCAAAAATGCAAAATAAGGATGCATATCAGGGTCATTTTCCTGAACATACAATGTAGGTCATAACCCTAATTAGCATATAAAACATAACAAAGTTTCATTCATTTCATTACTCAAAGATAGTTTCAATATCATAAATAAATGAGAAAATCATGAAGGTACTTATTTCAACATATTTTATTTACAAAAAGTTATTTTATGATCATAGTAAAAATTTAAATTCCTGAAAATTAAATTATTTACAAATTGTCAAAATTCACTCTTCCACACAGGTGCTAATGAGGTTATACCCCATCGATAAATCACTCGTTTGTTTACAAAGCGAAAGAAGGATGTCATGTTAGAATTACGATTATTTCATGGGACTATTTGAATTTGTCGTTGGCAACGTCACAATACCAACCTAGGTTATCAAGCTTAAGTATAACAATGTTGCTTCAGACGTATCAGCCATTCAGATTGCAGTATTCAAATCAAATTAAATTATTTACAAATAAATAAGGTAATATTATCATTTATCAACAAATCATCTAGATCTGTCATTGCAAATTGCACATTATGTTCTATGTAAAAAATGCATATATATATATTCATAGGTTTTAGTAAGCATAGTCTTATTCAGCTTTATGATGAAATTATAAAGACTACTACCCTTGACGGATGTGTTCTGGATTATCTTATTTCAAAATGTTTGCTGACCGTTGATGATCAAGCTGAGGTAACACAATGCGCAATACCATCGGAACGGAATAAGAAGGTCTTGGACAAATTGATGCAACATCCAAGCAACACCTGCCATGTTTTCATAGAAGCCTTAGGAAAAGCTGGACCATATCATAATGATCTTGTTGAGAGACTGGCCAAACTAGATAGTGAAGCAACATTTCTGTATGAACCACAAGTATACAGGGATGAAAGATTAATCGGTGAGTTAATTAGATATCTATGTTTTTATTTCTATCACTGGGTCGATATCTCTGCTGGTGCACTATTTTGACCTGAGGGTGTCATCCACCCAGTGTAAGTGTATCTTATGAATATCTAGGTCAAGTTCGATAATGACAATTTTTCGACAATTTTTACTAGAGTTGTGCCCCTTTTTATACCTCAAAATTGCTAAATATTTGGTTTCCAGATGATAACTTAGGAACAAATGGTCAGATTGAAACTTGGTGTGACATGTAAGTGTATCCTATGCGTATCTAGGTCAAGTTCGATAATGACAATTTTTCGACAATTTTTACTAGAGTTGTGGCCCTTTTTATACCTCAAAATTGCTAAATATTTGGTTTCCAGATGATAACTTGGGAACAAATAGTCAGATTGAAACTAGGTTTGGTATGCAAGTGTATCTCATTAATATCTAGGTCAACTTCGATAGCGATCATTTTTCGACAAATCTTACCAGAGTTACATCCTTTTTTAGCTCACCTGTACTAAGTACAGAAGAGCTTATGTCGTCACCTGTGCGTCGTCGGCGGCGTCGGCGTCCAATGTTAACATTTGCGTTTAGGTCCAATGTAGACAAACTACTTGGTCCAGGTTGATGAAACTTCACATGTGAGTTTGTCGTGGACAATTAAAAACACCACACACAAATATAGGTCACCGTGACCTACTATTTCTGCCTGAATGACTTCGACATTTTTGCATTAACGTTTGCGTTTAGGTCCAATGTAGACAAACTACTTGGTCCAGGTTGATGAAACTTCACATATGAGTTTGTCGTGGACAGTTAATAACACCGCACACAAATATAGGTCACCGTGACCTACTATTTCTGCCTGAATGACTTCGACATTTTTGTTAAGACCTGTTTTACTATTACAATGTACATTTATATGTCCATTTTGAATACCATTAAATGGTTTTCTTTTGGCTAAACTGAAGTATTGTTCCTAATCAAATTAAGCACTAACCACATGGTTATGACATTCACATGTAACTATAGATTGCACAGGCGAGCTGGATGGTCTGCCTTGCGACCAGCTATTTTTATACTTCAAAATTGCTAATTTTTTGGTTTCCAAATTATAACTTGTGAACAAAAAGTCAGATTGAAACTAGGTTTGATATGTAAGTGTATCTCATGAATATCTAGGTCAAGTTCGATAATGATGATTTTTCGACAAATCTAACCAGAGTTACTCCCCTTTTTTTACTTCAAAATGGTCCTTGGGTGGTCCCCTTTCAGAATTATTTAAGTCAGGTGAGTGATACAGGCTCACCTCAACTTCTAGTTTACAGTAGTTTCAAAATTTAATCTTACCATATAACCTTGGCGTCGGGGGACCAGTGGCCAACGGCCTTTTATTATTAAAATTTATTGTTCCGAAATAATGTAATTCCATGTAATCGTATTATAATATATATACAAATGTACCTGACATATTATAAATTAATATGATTGGTTAATATAGCACCACATGACATTTTTTATTCGCATATTTTTTTTTCAAAATCTCGGCTAAGCCCCTTGGAGAAACAATCTTAGACGGCTTGATAATTATTGATATCCACCTCCTAACAAGGCCGTAAAATTTACAGTTCCGAAACAATGTAATTACATGTATTTTTGTATTATAATACCTCACATAGATTTTCTATTATAAATTAATACGATTGGCTTAGATAACACCATGTAATATTTTTTTATTCTGATATTTTTTTTTCCAAATCTCGAATGTAGTGGGATACTTCTTTATTACTCAGGAGATAACCCTGGTATTTTTATCAACTTCTCGACTGCCGAGGAATAACCCGTTATTACCAGGAAAAAACACTATCCGTTCCGTCAAGGGGAGATAATGATTACGTCATCAGTCATCTCCAGAAAAAAAATGGCAGTAGACCGCATAGAGACTTGTTTTGATGTCATATGCAAAACTTCAACAACAAAAATTACTTCCCTATTTTATTTTTTTTAAAGTTTTTTATATATTACATAAAAACAAGTCTATATGGTCGACGAATGGTGGTTTTCTCTGGGTAATCTGTTTCCTCCAATAAAGCTGTAAATGCCATTTTATACACATGTGTATAATCTCATGGCACTTAAACTCCAACAATATCAAATCAGGGAGGGCCCGGGTGTCTCAATCAGTTAGGTAGTTGGATTACGTAACAACTCATACAAGCTTATCACCAATACGGCATGGGTTTGCGCCCGGCTTTGTAAATTTAAAAAAAAGGGTGGCGGTCCGTGGTTCTCTCCGGGTATTCCGGCTTCTTTCACCACTAAATCTGGTCACCATGATATAGCTGAAATGTTGCCGAAAGTGACGCTAAACACCAGAAATCAAATCAAATCAATCAGGTCAGCAAGGTAAATAAGACAAATATTTAAGAGGTGTCTGCTGAAACTTGTCTACACTGGCATGAATCAGACGAAATTGGCATAAAATCAGGTGTGGTTCATGTGGAGTTTCAAAGGTTTGTTACGGTATTATAGAACATTTATGGCCTAGTAAGGAGGTGGATATCGTAACAAGGCCGTAAGTGTATATTATTAAAACTAAGGTTCTCCTCCATCAGCCTTAGTCGTATGCAAGCTAGCCTATTTTACTATCCTGTTTAGGCTCTTTTTTCTTTATTCTTCGTAAGATTTTAATATTATTTAACTTTACAATCTTTGATGAAAGTTATTCCAGAAACATGTCGTGCACATTAAATTAGAAAGTCTGCTCACTTACCCACTTGCCTGAAACCCGGGACAAGTACAACTGGATTCGGACAAATGAAAAGTCTGAAAGAATTTGTCAAGACGGGCCGTATTATGTGATTGGGTATGGCGTGCGGGCATGTGGGCGGGCGTCCACACAGGTTTCCGCACAATAACATTAGTTCTTTATATCGGATCTTTACCAAATTTGGCCACATGATTCCCCTGTGGAAGGGAAATAACCCTGTTAATTTTGGGATCATTAGGTCAAAGGTCAAGGTCACCGTTACTATGAATAGAATTTCTGACAATAGGATCGTTTCCGCACAATAACTTTAGTTATGTCTATTGGATCTTGACCAAACTTGGCCACATGATTTCCCTGTGGAAGGGGAAAAGCCCTATTTATATAGATGGGCATATTTTGTGATGCACACATTTTTTGTTTTTTTTCTAAATTTGGTTTTCGGGCAAGTAGGAGAAAAAATTAAGGCAAAGACGGACTATCATTAGTACCTATCATCACTAAAGTTGTGGGTTCAAATCTCACCCATGCGGGATGTACTAAAAACAACATTATGTGATAAAGTTTGTCCTTGACTTGTGGCAGATTGGTGGTTGTCTCCGGTTTCCTCCACCACGATATAACTGATATATTGTTAAAAGTGGCGTTTAACACCATAATTATAACCCCCTTCAATCAAGAGTTAGCAATGTGTCGACATGTTTCTAGATTAACCTTCATCTGATAGGCCCATTCTCAAATTCCTTACCCCTTGTCTATTTTGTCATTTGTTTGCAGAGAATTTTCCAAATTACGTCATCAATATTTATCTTAGTTAATGATTATGTAGGTCATGTATAATTGGTGATAATAGCACTGCTTCCAAGCGATACACATTGTAACATTTTTATTTCGTATCTTTACAATGTATAAACTAACGTTTCATTACAGAAGATATAAACTCAAATTTCGGACACTCCTTTTAAATGTGTTATCATAGGATCAGATATGCATGAGCCTATGAGAATCATATGGGGATATGCTTTCTATATTTTAATGAATGGATTCACCACTTCTAAAAGATACAAACTTTATAATAGAGATCAAATATTTATCATAGAGATCAAAGGGGCCCGGGTGGCTCAATGAGTTAGGTAGTTGGATTACCTAACAACTCATACAAGCCTATCACCAATACGGCATGGGTTCGCGCCCGGGTGGCGGTCGGTGGTTCTCTCCAGGTATTCCGACTTCTTCCACTACTAAAACTAGTCGCCATGATATGATATAGCTGAAATATTGCTGAAAGTGGCGTTAAAACACCAAAATTCAATCAATCAAAAACTCAATCATAGAAATCAAATATACCAATAGTAAGAATTGTGGATACATATTTCTGTAATTTAATATCTTCAGTGGCGCTTGACCCAAACAGAATCAAATATCAAAGGTAGAAACTGAACATTGACGAACAACAAGACAAGTTATCATTACCATTGCTGTGTCACATGCAGCTTAAAATGTTTTTGTTAATCTTTAATTTATCAGATATCTCTTAGTACAAATTATGTAAGAAAAGTTCTCTAATTGAATTGAAGAGCTATTTAATTCAATTAAGCTTAAGGATTTCTTAGTTTAATTAAAATAGAGATATATAAAATATGCAACTCCTCCTAAACGGCTTATTGGATTTTTATGAAACTTTACACACTTGTAGTACACTACCTGCAGATATGCATGCAGAAGTATGGTTGCTGTCCAAAATTTAAAAGAGGAGATAATGCAACTTATACTTTCACGAAAATGGGGGGCATGCACCTTGTAAGCGCAACTCCTCCTAAACAGCTTATTGGATTTTTATGAAACTTTACGTACTTGTAGTACACTACCTGCAGATGTGCATGAAGGAATATGGTTGCTGTCCAAAATTTAAAAGGGGAGATAATTCAACTTATACTTTCACGAAAAGGGGGTGTATGTACCTTGTAAGCGCAACTCCTACTAAGCTGCAAGCGGGGGGTGTATCACTCAGTGAGGTCACTCACAGTTCTAGTTATTAGATATGTTTCAGTATATAACATGGTATACTGATGTTGCATGTAACATGATTATCAGATAAATTTCTGTGTATAAAGTGATATACTGATGTCGGAGGAAACATGATTATCAGATATATTTCAGTGTATAACATGGTATTATACCGAGTTGGATATACATGATAATCGGATAAATTTCAGTGTATAATGTGGTATACCGATGTTGCATATAACATGATTATCAGATAAATTTCAGTATGGTATAACGATGGTTGAGGAAAGTCAAGATTTATCAGATAAATTTCAGTATATAACGTGGTATACAGATGTTGCACATAACAGGATTATCAGATAAATTTCAGTATATAATGTGTTATACAGATGGTGCATAAAATATGATTATCAAATGTTTAACTGGTATGTACTTACCCTATTTTCAGATGTTTAGCTGATAATTACTAACTTTATTATCAGATGTTTAGCTTATCATGTACAAAAATGTATTTATCTTATTTTCAGATGTTCAGATGATATGTATTTATCTTATTTTCAGATGTTTAGCTGATAATTACTAACCGTAGTATCAGATGTTTAGCTGATAATTGCTAACCTTATTTTCAGATGGCATGTACCTTGTAAGCGCAACTCCTACTAAGCTGTAAGCGGGGGGTATCACTCATTGAGGTCACTCTGAATTCTAGTTTGTATTAAAATAACTCTCTTTGGTATTATCAGAGCTCTCTTCGGTATTAAGAGAACTCTCTAATTCGATTAAATTGATTGATTTTTGATTTTTGGAGTACCCGGAGAGAACCACCGACCATGGGCAAGGTAAATATTATCACTTGCTGCTGCGAGTCGAGTGCACCCTTTTTTGTAATTTACAAAGCTGGGCACGAACCCACGCCGTATTGGTGATAGGCTTGTATGAGTTGTTAGATCCAGCAATCTAACTCATTGAGCCACCGGATTAGAAGATTTAATTTCTAATTCAAATCTGTAATACAACAAATATAAATTTTCTTTCCAAATAATTGTTCCGTTTGTTTTGATTTCAAAATTATTAGCTCACCTGACCCGAAGGGTCGTGTGAGCTATTGCCATCACTTGGCGTCCGTCGTCCGTCCGTCCGTCCGTAAACATTTCAATCTTCTTCTAGAGAACCACTGAAGCAAATGGTACCAAACGTGGCAAGAATATTCATTTGCATGGTCTAACCGAGTGTTGTTACTTTCGTTACGATCGGTTATCCAACATGGCTGCCAGGGGCTATAATAGCCTCTGATTGGCCGAAATTTTTAATGATCTTCTTCTCCGATACTACATGGAGGATGGAATTGAAAATTGTCATGAATGATCATTACAAGTTGCTAACCAAGTGTTGTTACTTTTTGGACCGATTGAAAATCCAAGTTGGCCACCAGCGGGGGACATAATTTAACATAGTGATCCTATGGGAAATATGTAAAACAAACTTCTTCTCAAGAACCACTGGATGGATTGGAACCATACTTGGCAGAAATGTTCCTGACAAGGTTCTGATCAATTGTTGTTACTTTTTGTTCCAATTGGTTATCCAATATGGCTGCCAGGAGCCATAATAGCCTCTGATTGGCTGAAATTCAAATATCTTCTTCTCCAATACTACATGGAGGATGGAATTGAAAATTGTCATGAATGATCATTGCAAGCTGCTAACCAAGTGTTGTTACTTTTTGGACCGATTGAAAATCCAAGATGGCCACCAGCGGGGCTGCTGTTACTAAAAATAGAAATTTCTTCAATTGTCCATTGCTGCTTTAGTATAAACCAAAATGAGCTCAAATTTTAACTGCAGCTAAATGGCAAGCAGTAGTTTAACATATATTCCGGGTTTTTCTGTGAAATTTTTCTTTCAGCCGATTTATACCAATTATGCAAATTAGGCATCTTTTGATAAAAGATCACATTTAAATCTTCTCCTCTGAAACCACTAAACCAAATTAAAGCAAATTTGGCTGGAATGGTCCTTGGGTGGTCCCCTTTCAATATGTGTCTGACAGTCCCGCCCTCCATTCACAATGGCTGCTGTTACTAAAAATAGAAATTTCTTTAGTTTTCAATTTCTGCTTTATTGCAAATCAAAATGAACTCAAATTTTAACTGCAACTACATGGCAATGAGTAGTTTAACATATATTCTGGGTTTTTCTGTGAGATTTTTTCAGCCAGTTTATTCCGTATAGGAATATTATGAGATAAAAATCACAGCAAAATCTTTTGCTCAGAAATTTGAGTTGAAATGATCTTTGGATGACCCACTTTCAAAATTATGTGTAACACCCCCCATTTCTATCAACATTAGATATCAAATTGAAAACCAGGTGAGCGATTACAGGCTCCTGGGAGCCTCTAGTTTTTGAATGAAGACTGCTAATATGAATACTCTGGATGATTTGTGGAATGGAAAAGATTGTGATTCCTTACAACTGCACCTGGAGTTTGCGTCAATGATATCGAGTTTTTAGCTCACTGGTTAGGTGAGCTATTGCCATCACTTTTCGTCCGTCGTCTGTCCTTCGTCCGTCAACATATCACATTTTAATCTTCTCCTCAGAAGCTACTGGGCCAATTGCAGCCAAACTTTGGTGGAATGGTCCTTGGATGGCTCTTTCCAAAATTGTGTCCTGTGATCCCGACTTCAAACCAAGATGGCTGCCAAGCTAAAAATAGGAAAAAGGGGGGATGAAATTTCAATTGTCTATTGCTGCTTTAATATAAGTCTAAATGATTTCAAATTTTAACTGCAGCTACATGACAATGAGTAGCTTAACATATATCACAGGTTATTCTGTGAATTTTTTCTTTCAGCCGATTTATACCGATTATGCAAATTAGGTATATTTTGTACTTTTTGTCCTTTATTTCAAAAACTTTAAGAGATAGATGTTAAATTCAACTGCATACATGTTCAGCATGCCAAGATCTACCTACCCTGCAATTTGGAAGTAAATCTGATTACCCATCTTGGAGTTATTGCCCTTTTTTCATCAAATTTTTAAAATTTTAATACTTTTCGTCTTATATTTCAAAAACTATAAGAGATAAAGGTTAAGTTTAAATTGCAAAAATATGCAGCCTGTCAAGATCTACCTACACTGCAATTTTGAAGTAAATCCCATGACTCATTTTGGAGTTACTGCCCTTTTTTCATCAAATTTTCAAAATTTTGATACTTTTCGTCCTTTATTTCAAAAACTATAAGAGATAGATGTTAAGTTTAAACTACAAAAATGTTCAGTATGTCAAGATATATCTACCCTGCAATTTTGAAGTAAATTTAATTACCTATCTTGGAGTTATTGCCCTTTTTAGCTCACCTTGTCCGAAGGACCATGTGATCTATTCTCATCACTTGGCATCCGTCGTCGCCATCGTCGTACGTTAACTTCAATCTTCTTCTCTGAAACCACTTGACCAATTGAAACCAAACTTGGCAGGAATGTTTATTGGGTGATTCACTATCAGATTTGCTCATTTGGTTTTGATCTGAAATCCAACATGGCCACCAGGGCCATAAATATGCATTCTTATTGGCTGAAATTTCAAAGATGTTCTTGTCAGAAACTACATGGCCAATGGAACTGTAACTGGATATGAATGTTCCTTGGATGGTCCTCTACCAAATTTGTAATTTTCAAGCCGATCAGAAATCCAAGATGGCCACCACCGCGGAACATATTTTAACATTGAACCCTATGGGAAAAACAATCGAAGATCTTCTTCTCAGAAACCAGCCAACAGATTTGAACCAAGCTTGGCAGAAATGTTCATTAGATTGTCATATATAAGCGGTTTTTATTTGGCGCTGATCGGAAATCCAACATGGCTGCCAGGGCTCATAATGTGTTCTGATTGGTAGAAATTTTAAAAATCTTCTTGTTAGAAACCACTAAGCCAATTGAATTGTGACTTTACAGGAATGATCATTGGGTGATCCTGTACTAAACTTGTGAATCGTTTGCTGATCGGAAATTGAAGATGGCCGCCATGACTAGACTTAGTTTAACATTGGACCCTATGGGAATTTCACATTTTCGTCTTTTTTTTCTGAAACCACGCAACAGATTTGAACCAAACTTGGCAGAAATGTTCATTAGATGGTCATATACAAGATTTTTGTTTTTGGCGCTGATCGGAAATCCAACATGGCTGCCATGGCTCATAATGTGTTCTGATTGGTAGAAATTTTTAAAATCGTCTTGTTAGAAACCACTACGCCAATTGAATTGTGACTTTACAGGAATGATCATTGGGTGCTCCTGTACTAAACTTGTGAATCGTTTGCTGATTGGTAATTCAAGATGGCCCCAGTGACTCGACTTAGTTTAACATTGGACCCTATGGGAATTTCACATTTTCATCTTTTTTCTGAAACCACGAAACAGATTTGAACCAAACTTGGCAGAAATGTTCATTAGATGGTCATATACAAGATTTTTGTTTTTGGCGCTGATCGGAAATCCAACATGGCTGCCAGGGTTCATAATGTGTTCTGATTGGTAGAAATTTTAAAAATCTTCTTGTTAGAAACCACTAAGCCAATTGAATTGTGACTTTACAGGAATGATCAATGGGTGGTCCTGTACTAAACTTGTGAATTGTTTGCTGATCGGAAATTCAAGATGGCCGTCATGACTCAACTTAGTTTTAACATAGGACCCTATGGAAAAAAGGTTTAAAAGTCTTCTCCTCTGAAACCAGCTAGTCAATTTAAAGCAAACATGGCATGAATGGTCCTTAGGTGGTCAACTTTGAAAATTATGTCCTGTGCGCCCGACCTCCATCCAAGATGGCCGCCGTCAGCGGACATATTTTAACATAGGACCCTATGGGAAAATTGTTTAAAAGTCTTCTGCTCTGAAACCAGTCAGTCAATTTAAAGCAACCATGGCATGGATGGTCCTTGGGTAGTATACTTTTAAAATTGTGTCCGGTGACCACGACCTCCATCCAAGATGGCTGCCATGAGCAGACATAGTTTTAACATAGAACCCTATGGGATTTGAATAGTAACTTAGATGTATTTGGCATGCAGACATTCTTAAGAGGACTTAGTTATGTCAGGTGAGCGATACAGGCTCATCTGAGCCTCTAGTTCATCAATTTTTTTTTTATTTTACTACTTTTCGTCTTATATTTCAAAAACTATAACAGATAGGGGTTAAGTTTAAATTGCAAAGATCTACATACCCTGCAATTTTGAAGTAAATCCCATTACCCATCTTGGAGTTATTGCCCTTTTTTTATCAAATTTTTAAAATTTTAATACTTTTCATCTTATATTTCAAAAACTATAAGAGTTAGATGTTAAGTTTAAACTGCAAACATGTTCAATATGTCAAGATCTATCTACCCTGAAGTAAATCTGATTACCTATCTTAGAGTTATTATCCTTTTAAGCTCACCTGACCGAAAGGGTCAGGTGAGCTATTGCCGTCACTTTTCGTCCGTCGTCTTTCGTCCTTCCGTCAACATTTCACATTTTAATCTTCTCCTCAGAAACTACTGGGCCAATTGCAACCAAACTTTGGTGGAATGGTCCTTGGATGGCCCCCTTCCAAAAGTGTGTCCGGTGATCCCGACTTCCAACAAAGATGACCTCCAAGCTAAAAATAGAAAAAGGGGGGATGAAATTTTAATTGTTCATTTAAATCGTCTCCTCTGAAACCACTGAACCAAATTAAACCAAACCTGGCCGGGATGGTCTCTGGGTGGGTCCCTTTCAAAATTGTGTCTGACAAGCCCCGCCCTCCATTCAAGGTGGCTGCTGTTACTAAAAATAGAAATTTCTTCAATTGTCCATTGCTGCTTTAGTATAAATCAAAATGAGCTCATATTTTTGCTGCAGCTACATGGCAATGAGTAGTTTAACATATATTCTGGGTTTTTCTGTGAGATTTTTTCAGCCAGTTTATTCCATTTAGGAATATTATGAGATAAAAACCACATCTAAATCTTTTGCTCAGAAATTTGAATTGAAATGATCTTTGGGTGGCCCACTATCAAAATTATGTGTAACACCCCCATTTTCTATTAACTTTAGATGTAAAATTGAAAACCAGGTGAGCGATGACAGGCTCCTGGGAGCCTCTAGTTTCCATCAAATTTTTAAAATTTTAATACTTTTTGTCTTGTATTTCAAAAACTATAAGAGATAGAGGTTAAGTGTAAATTCCAAAAATGTGCAGCATGTCAAGATCTACATACCCTGCAATTTTAAAGTAAATCTTGGAGTTATTGCCCTTTTTTCATCAATTTTTTTTTTTAATTTTAATACTTTTCATCTTATATTTCAAAAATTATAAGAGATAGATGTTAAATTTAAACTGCAAACATGTTCAGTATGTCAAGATCTATCGACCAAGATGATCCCCACAGCTGAACTTAGTTTAATATAGAACCCTGTGGGAAATTCACATAAAAACCATCTTGTCTGAAACCAGTAGCTCCATTAGAACCAAACTTTGATGGAATAGTCATTCGATGGTCATTTTCCAAAATTGTGTCCGGCAGTCACGCTCTCCCACCAAGATGGCCACCACAGTGCAGTTGCGTTGTTATTGAAAGCAGCTTTGATCCAGGTGAGCGATTACAGGCTCCTGGGAGCATCTGGTTTATATATACTTTAGTTTATTATATTATACTTAAAGCGAAATGAAAACATCTTTGTTACTGTGATTATATAGCAGTCATTTGTCTTAACATTGACACCCATTAAGTCACCCTCTTTCACTTGATCACCATGATTCTTTAGTGTATATTTTATTCTCGATTATTTCAGAGGAACACACAGTTAGGATTCAAAAGAATTATTACAATTTAGTACATGGAATGTCATCCACTGCCACCATTGTAGACCAGCTGATATCAGATGAGGTTTTGAACATTGACGATTCTAGTGAAATCTTGTCCAACGTTGATCCGTCAGAGATGAACAGAAGTTTGATAAAAAAGATTAGGGATAGAACCCAGTATGAGAAGTTTATAGCAGCTCTGAGAAATGACAGTGTAAATGCAGAACTTACAGACGACATAGAACAAACTGATGTCACGGATGTTTTACAATCTCAAACAGGTTACTACTGTTTTAAAGTTTTAAATTTTGAATACTGCTAATATTCCACATTGATTATTTTTAGCTCACCTGATCCAAAGGGTCATGTGAGCTATTGTCACCACTGTGCGTCTGTGGTCTGTCGTCCGTTCGTCTGTCCGTTAATTTTTCACATTTTAATCAACTACTCTGAAGCCATTGGGCCCATTTGGGACCAAACTTTGGTGGAATGGTCCTTAGGTGGTCCCCTTTCAGAATTGTGTTCGAAGACCCCGGCCCCCAACCAAGATGGTCGTTGTTACTAAAAATAGAAAATTCAGCGAAAAATGAATTAAAAAATCTCCTCCTCTGAAACTGCCGGGCCAATCTGGGCCAAACCTTGGTGGAATGGTCCTTATGTGGTCCCCTTTCAGAATTGTGTCCGACGACATTGGCCCCCAACCAAGATGACCACCGTTACTAAAAACATAACTGAATTCAAACATAGGCTTGTGACATATCATAATACTCAAAATTGAAAATGCTGTTAAGATGCCATGTCAATTGTTCATTATAGGATTCAGGTTCATTATTTTCCCCAAAATGACTACTGTTACTAAAAATAGAACTACATGTAAACATAGGCTTGTGACATATCATAAGACTTGAAATGGAGAGTACTGTTGAGGCATGATAATCAGTTGTTCATTATAGCATATGGATCATGTGAGCTATTGTCACCACTGCGTGTTGTCCGTCCGTTCGTTAACTTTTCATATTTTAATCAACTCCTCTGAAACTACTGGACCAATTTGAACCAAACTTTGGTGGAATGATCTTTTGGTGGTCCCCTTTAAGAATTATTTCCGATGACCCCGACCACCAACCAAGATGTCCGCCATTACTAAAAATAGAAAATTCAGCAAAAAATCAAATAAAAATCTTCTCCTCTAAAACTACTTGGTCATTTGGGACCAAACTTTGGTGGAATGGTCCTTCTTAGGTGGTCCCCTTTCAGCAATGTGTTCGACGACCCCGGCCGGGAACCAAGATGGCCGGTGTAACTAAAAATAGAAAATTCAGCAAAAAATGAATTAACAAATCTTCTCTGAAACTGCTTGGCCAATCTGGACCAAACCTTGGTGGAATGGTCCTTATGTGGTCCCCTTTCAGAATTGTACCCGACGACATTGGCCGCCAACCACGATGGACGCCGTTACTAAAAACATAACTGAATGCAAACATAGGCTTGTGACATATCATAAGACTCAAAATAGAAACTGCTGTTGAGATGTGATGTCATTTGTTCATTATAGGATTCAGGTAGCGATGTTTCCCCAAAATGACTACTGTTACTAAAAATAGAACTAAATGTAAGCATAGGCTTGTGACATATCATAAGACTTGAAATGGAGAGTTCTATTGAGGCATGATTATCAGTTGTTCATTATTGCCATTGGGTAGCAATATTTGCCCCAAAAGAACTACCAGAAGAGTCCTTGCATGGCCCCTTTTCAAAATTGTGTTCAGCAGCCGTGCCCTCCATCGAAGAGGGGTGTTACTAAAAATAGAAATTTGTAGAAATTGCTAAAACCACTATATTTATCGTCACCTTTTTCGACAATGGAATGACAGCTGGTTATGGTTTAGCCCCACAGAGATGATTCCAGTTATTTTAAAATGGGTCCCCTACACAGAATTGGGATTTTGTTTAACCAAATTGGGAAATTTTGTAATAGGTCATTTTTTAGCTCACCTGGCCAAAGGCCATGTGAGCTTTTGCCATCACTTGGCATCCGTTGTCGTCCGTCCGTCGTACCTCGTAAACTTTCACATTTAAATCTTCTCCTCTGAAACCCCTGAACCAAATTAAACCAAACCTGGCAGGGATGGTCCTTGGGTGAGTCCCTTTCAAAATGGTGTCCGACAGATCCGCCTTCCATTCAAGATGGCTGCTGTTACTAAAAATAAAAATTTCTTCAATTGTCCATTGCTGCTTCATTATAAATCTAAATGAGCTCAAATGTTTACTGCAGCTACATGGAAATGAGTAGTTTTACAAACATTCTGGGTTTTTCTGTGAAACTTTTCTTTCAGCCGATTTATACCGATTATGCAAATTAGGTATATTTTGATAAAAGATCACATTTAAATCTTTTCCTCCAAAACCGCTGAACCAGATTAAACCAAACCTGGCAGGGATGGTCCCTGGGTGGGTCCCTTTCAAAATTATATGCGACAGCTCCGCCTTCCATTCAAGATGGCTGCTGTTACTAAAAATAGAAATTTCTTCAATTGTTCATTGCTACTTTATTATAAATCAAAATGAGCTCAAATTTTAACTGCAGCTACATGGCAATGAGTAGTTTAACATATATTTGGGTTTTTCTGTGAAATTTAACTTTCAACCGATTTATACCGATTATACAAATTAGACATATTTTGATAAAAGATCACATTTAAATCTTCTCTCAAACCGCTAAACCAAATTAAAGCAAATTTGGCTGGGATGGTCCTTGGGTGGTCCCCTTTCAATATTGTGTCCGACAGCCCCGCCCTTCATTGAAAATGGCTGCTGTTCCTAAAAATAGAAGTTTCTGTTGTTATCAATTTCTGCTCAATTACAAATCAAAATGAACACAAATTTTTACTGCAGCTACATGGCAATGAGTAGTTTAACATATATTCTGGGTTTTTCTGTGAGATTTTTTTCAGCCAGTTTATTCCGTTTAGGAATATTATTAGATAAAAATCACATCAAAATCTTTTGCTCAGAAATTTGAGTTGAAATGATCTTTGCGTGGGCCACTTTCAAAATTATGTGTAACGTCCCCATTTTCTATCAACTTTAGATGTCAAATTGAAAACCAGGTGAGCGATTACAGGCTCTTGGGAGCCTCTAGTTGATTAACACTATTCCATAGCAATGTTGTACGGCTATTTTGCTAGGAAAACGCCTTACTGTCGAGTCTGGTATATTGGTCCGGTACCGGACTTGGCCCACCGGTAAAATGTTTATTTAAACAACTGTGTTCTGTTAGTGTTGTGAAGTTGACAAGTCGTATTTATTTATTATTGAGAATACAATCTACATATGAATTAATAATGGAACATGAACTGTTTATATATAATTATCCTTCCAGAGCACCTGAGTACACCCCCAGTTTTTAGTGGGGTTCGTGTTACTAGATCTTTAGTTTTATGTGAAAAGTGATTTGTAGATCGTTTTTTATACGCCCATCTCGAGACGGGACGTATTATGTGATTGGGTATGGCGGGTGGGCGAGCGTCTACACAGGTTTCCACACAATAACTTTAGTTCTGTATATCGGAAACCACCCGCCATACCCAATCACATAATACGGCCCGTCTCGAGACTTGGCCACATTATTTCCCTGTAGAAGGAGAAGAACCTTATTTATTTTGGGGTCATTAGGTCAAAGGTCAAGGTCACCGTTACTATAAATATATTTTTTTTTTACAACAGGGTCTTTACCAAACTTGACCACATGGTTTCTCTGTGAAAGGGGAAGAACCCTATTTATTTTGGGGTCATTAGGTCAAAGGTCAAGGTAACCGTTACTATAAATATAATTTTTGACAACAGGGCCGTTCCCACATGATAATTTTAGTTCTGTATATTGGATCTTTACCAAACTTGATCACATGATTGCTCTGTGGAAGGGGAAGAACCCTATTTATTTTGGGATCATTAAGTCAAAGGTCAAGGTCACTGTTACTATAAATATGATTTTTGACAACAGGATCGTTTCCACTTGATAACTTTAGTTCTGTTTATTGGATCTTTAGCAAACTTGACCACATGATTCCCGTGTGAAGGGGAAGAACGGTATTTATTTTGGGGTCATTAGGTCAAAGGGCAAGGTCACCATTACTATAAATAGAATTTTTGAAAACAGGATCGTTTCCGCACGATAACTTTAGTTCTGTATATTGGAGCTTTACCAAACTTGGCCATATTTATTTATTTTGGGGTCATTAGGTCAAATGTCAAGGTCACCGTTAACCTCAAAGGACTTAATTTTCCTGCTCACATGATTAGCTGTTTGACTGAATTACCATTATACCGTTTGATAATTTATATAGACAGGCATATTTTGTGATGCACACATTTCTTGTTTCCTTTTTCTTTTGGCCATTGTACCGAGCCAGATGATGTTTGATGGGATTTTGGAGCTGTTCCGATATTTTTTTATTTTCTGGTTTTCATTTTATTATCTATCATTTTATAAAATACACATTTTTTCTATCCCCAGCTTTCAAATCAAGTCAATGGAGTGTTAAGCTTGGAATTTACTTGATGATTTTATTAGCAGCCGAAACAGCTGGTGTGACATTAACAGAGATAGAACCTATTGGTGATGACGACGCAATCGAAACACAACTTTATAAACTCAAGTCATGTACAAGTAGAATTATACAATCAAATGAGGATGAAATAGATTCAAAAGAAAGTAAAGAAATGTTAGATTTCATACCAAAGGTATTGTAAAACATAATTTATTTGCATCCGTTTCACAAGACACATGTTTTGTCAAATAACAAGTTGGTGTTAAGAAAAGTTTGAAGATACCAAATGGTTAATCAGAACGTGTTAAATGATGAAGGACAGACAATACACTGACTAAAAAACTTAGAGGCGAAGTGGACTGAAACTGTGTCGCTTACCTGTCGGACCAACCAGTACACACTTGACTGTACTTCCGGGGCATCTGAGTTCACCCCATATTTTATTGTTTCATGTTGCTCAATCTTTAGTTTTATCATTATGTGTAGTATTTTGTAGATGATTGCATTGCTTGTAATAAGATACATTTGAAGAAACCAAAGGGGTAATCAGAATCCATTAATCGAAGAAGAACAGACAACACAATGGCCAAAAGAAAAGCTACAAAAGGACAAACAACGATCTACAAAACATACACATAAAACTAAAGATCGAGTAACATGAACGCCTCTAAAAATTCAGGTGCTCCGGAAGTGTAAGCAGTTCCTGCTCCACTAGTATTTGCATTAAGTTCGTCATGTTCTGCATCTGCTGTTGCATAGCAAGAACGGAGGCTGCCAGTGAATTAACAGTATCTAACACATTGTTCGGATCTGGTAAAGTATATACATTTTGAACATTCAGCAACGAAGAAGTAATGGATTGTCCTACATTTGCAATGCCATCATTCTCTGGGGTCACTGATGCTTGAACACCTGAAACGGTGTTGTTAGTGTTAGCTGTCCTCCTGGAAGGTGCAGTCTCTCTTTGGCCTTTGTGTACTGGCCCGTGCATGGATCCTACTTGACCGCCTTTCCTGTGTGACTGTTGGTGGTGACATCCTGCAATATAAATTCTGAAATGTGTTAGGCCATGCATAACTGATATACATAATAACTTAAAGTGAGTTACCGTATGATATCATAACGGCACAGAACACTTTTGTTTTGTTTTTTGTTTTTTGGAAATTGTGAATATAAATAATATTCATGACTGCATGTATGTATCTTGACTAGTGATGATAAGCAACTGCTAGCATCTAGCAGGTTATTTTCAACCATGCCAATTTGTTAATGCACACGAAACTCACAAACTATTCTGGCAAATAGCCTCCACTTCATATTATGAATTAGGTGTAGATTGTAAATTAGTAATAAGGCAAATAGCCTTTAGAAAGCTTAGAAACCAACTGATAAAAACCAATTATAAATAATATTCATGACTGCATCTATGTATCTTGACTAGTGCTGATAAGCAACTGCTAACATATAGTAGCATATTTTTAACCGACAACCATGCTAATTTGTTAATGCATAGCATATATTTTCAATTAAATACTCATTAACCTATTAATTACATGCCAATTAGCCTTTCGAAACTCAAAAAACTATTCTGGCAAATAGCCTTCACTTCATATTATGAATTACATGTACATGTAGGTGTAAATTAGTTACATGTATAATATAGGCAAAAAGCCTTTAGAAATCAACTGATAATAACCAATAATTGCCTACGATTAGCATGTGACTGAAATAACATTCATGACTGCATGTTTCTTGACTTGTGCTACATTTTATATATGTTGATTTCATGTAGAGCACATATTTTTAGTTTAATGCTTTTTAACCTGCAGTATGTTTTGAAACTTTTGAAATTATTCTGGCAAATAGCCTGCATAATACCAATTATGTGTATGTGTGATGTTGTAAATATGTGGCATATAGTCAATTGAAATCACACACATGTGCATTTACCCAATATGGCCATTAGTCTTCATAATGTCACATATATTTGTATGTGTATATATACATGTACAATGTATACAGTATGAACAACATAAACATAAAGATATATGTACAAATACACTTTACATTATTACAATAATGCCTAATCTTCAGGTTTTAAGGAAACGTTATACAGAATAATGTACTTAAGTTATAGATATCTTTTTATATACAATGTACATGTATTGTAATCCTTTGTACATGTACCTGCAATTACATACACATGTATGATGTGTATATAGCTTTCCTTTATTAAAACCCATAAATTTATTCCCCACGACATCATAGACATAAACGAAACAGTAATTAAAATGAATAATTACCCTGAACAACACGTTTTGCAAAAAGCAGTGCTCCTCTTACACTAGAAACTAATCTTCTGTTTCCTTCATGATTTAAATGTACACCATACTGGTCCAAAATAGAACAAGAAGGAAACTGTAGCCCTGTGTCTCCAAAATGTCATTACATGTTGTTATTTTATTGACGAATAATATAAATATTAATTTAGCAAGGCCACTCTTTCATTGTACTGATAAACTGATAATCCCCTTTTGGGTACAACTTTGTTCCTGTTGAATAGTAAACCAATAAACACATGCTTAGTATTTAGTGTCAACAAAACATTGATGAAACATTCAATTGCCAGATACACATATTCTACGCTTGTTTCACTGTTACCGATATCATTGCTACCAATTTGCAAAAATACTGAATGTGGTCCAAAATCATCAATATCAACAAGATATCAATACATGTCCATCACCATCCCGCCATTCACAACTTGTATTTTGACTTCATGATCGCCTAAATTAAGTTCGCCAGTTTGTTTTAAATAATCGCTGGTACTAAACAAAGACTGGTAAAGAGGGGTAAAGACTGGAGAAGAGATGTCTTTAAAAATCGATTTATATAAAGAAATAAAGATTGAAAATGATTAAATATGATTAAATATGACTTATTATTGCTTTTTAGATGTAAAAAAAAAATCATATTATATCACAAAATATCAAATTCCGTCACAAAATATAAAATTTCCTCTTTCCAATAGGGGCAGCGTCCAGTAGTAATGGCGTCCATTAAAGTCTGGTAGGTATTTAGCGTATTTATACAGTTCATAGTATTCAAATTACAATGTA
>MJUT01051943.1:32801-51621 GCA_002080005.1 Gigantidas platifrons
ACACTATCACTTCTCTGCAGCATTAAAGTTGGTGATATATGTTAGTATGGAATGTCTGATTATTTGAAAATCATCCATTCTTGAAATCACAGCTAATATAAAGTTTCAAGGCAAAACCGTATATCAGCGCTTTCGCGCTTTGATTTTTTGTACCAATGCAAAATTGCATAAAATAACTAAAATGTTGTACAAGTGTGCAAATAACCTCTTTATTAATGAATCACTCATCAAATGCTAAAATAGTATCAATTTTGAAAAGAATTAACTATACATCTTATCAAATTAAATAAAAAAAAACATAATACATTTGTACAATGATTTGACTGGGGCCGATTTGACCTGCTTCCGACAACATGACCATGTAATGTATTGTGCAAAGAATTGAAATACAAAATCAAAGAACTGTTATGTTCGAACAGACAGCCCTATCCTAACATCTCTATTTCACCATTTATATTTTCAGTTCCAATTTGGCATGCATGATGTTTTGTTGGATTTACTGTTTTGCTACAACTGGGGGAAGTACTAGCTTGTTGAATTTTAATATCACATCTGGTACTTCCTTCTTTTGTTGCATTTTCATTTCGTCAAGTTTACTATTTTTTGCTGTTGAATGGTATGTCCATGTACAAGTGCCTGTATTATCTTTGCTGTATATGTTAGTAAGTATGAATTACATGTAGTTAGAGACAAAAGGCCATATTACATACAAAATATTTTATTAAGCCAATTTGGTGCCCCTAGGGGCATAAAGTTACACAATTAAAGAGAGAGAAAGTCCAAACAATAATAGTTATATACAAAATCAAATTATGTACACTATTTGTAGATGTTGCAGCCAAGTATTCAATATGCTACATTTTTTGTAAATAACATATAATATACTAAATTGTATAATAAAAGATACATGTACATATAAATAAAACTATAAAATAAATCATAACTTATTATTTTTTTGTTTTGGTGTTGACAGAGGTTAATTCTTTTGTTCTTTTATTAAAATTCTTCAACAGATATTCTCCTAATTTGTTCAAAATGAGATGGTCTTCATTTGTCATTAACCATAAACATTTTCCTCTTTAGCTCACCTGACCCAAAGGGTCATGTGAGCTATTGCCATCACTTGGCGTCCGTCGTTAGCTTTTCACATTTCAATCTTCTCCTCAGAAACCACGGAGCCAAATGGAACCAAACTTGGCAGGAATGTGTATCAGGAGGTCCTCTATAAAAATTATGTTTTTTGTTTCGATCAGGAATTCAACATGGCGGGCAGGGCCAATAATGTGTTTTGATTGGCTCAATTTTCAAAGATCTTCTTGTCAGAAACTACACAGCCAATGGAATTGTGTTATGGTGTGAAGGTGGTCCTTGGGTGGTCCTCTACCAAAATTATGTTTTTGGTGCATATCCAAAATCCAAGATGGCTGCCACAGCAGGATGAAGTTTAACATTGGACCCTATGGTAAATACCTTCAAAGATCTTCTTCTCAGAAGCCACAATGTCAGTAAAAATGATCTCTTGCAGAAATGTTCCTTGGATGGTCCTCTACCAAAATTATGTTTTTGGTGCTGATCTGAAGTCCAAAATGGCCGTCACTGGGGGAGAAAGTTTAACATTTGACCCTATGGGAAATACCTTCAAAGATCTTCTAAATCTGTTTTCTGTGGAAAGAAAGATAACTCCAATTTAATCTGTGGAAAGAGATAACTCAAATATTGACATAAAGTAAACTTTAGTATAATACAGTTAAAGTAAAACCACTGAACTGATTTGGACCAAATTTGGCAGAAATGTTCATTGGGAGGTCCTCTACTAAATTTGTTATTTTGGTGCTGATCGGAAATCCAACATGGCTGCCAGGGCCAATAATGTGTTCTGATTGGTTGAAACTTTGAAAATCTTCTGGTCAGAAACTACTTAGCCGATGGAATTGTAACATTACAGAAATGATGACTGGATGGTCCTCTACTAAATTTGTTATTTTTGTGCCGATCGCATATCCAAGATGGCCGCCATGACTCGACTTAATTTAAGATTGGACCCTATGGGAATTTCACATTTTCATTTTTTTTTCTGAAACCACCCAACAGATTTGAACCAATCTTGGCAGAAATGTTCATTAGATGGTCATATACAAGATTTTTGTTTTTGGCGCTGATCGGAAATCCAACATGGCTGCCAGGGCTCATAATGTGTTCTGATTGGTCAAATTTTTTTAAATCTTATTGTTAGAAACCACTAAGCCAATTGAATTGTGACTTTACAGGAATGATCATTGGGTGATCCTGTACTAAACTTATGAATCGTTTGCTGATCGGAAATTCAAGATGGCCACCATGACTAGACTTAGTTTAACATTGGACCCTATGGGAATTTCACATTTTCATCTTTTTTTCTGAAACCACGAAACAGATTTGAACCAAACTTGGCAGAAATGTTCATTAGATGGTCATATACAAGATTTTAGTTTTTGGCGCTGATTGGAAATCCAATATGGCTGCCAGTGCCCATAATGTGTTCTGATTGGTCGAAATTTAAAAAATCTTCTAGTTAGAAACCACTAAGCCAATTGAATTGTGACTTTACAGGAATGATCATTGGGTGATCCTGTACTAAACTTGTGAATCGTTTGCTGATCGGAAATTCAAGATGGCCACCATGACTCGACTTAGTTTTAACATAAGACCTATGGAAAAAAAAAATTAAAAGTCTTCTCCTCTGAAACCAGCAAGTCAATTTAAAGCAAACATGACATGAATGGTCCTTAGGTGGTCAACTTTCAAAATTATGTCCTGTGAGCCCGACCTCCATCCAAGATTGCCGCAGTCAGCGGACATAGTTTTATCATAGGACCCTATAGGAAAAATTTTAAAAGTCTTCCCTCTGAAACCAGTCAGCCAATTTAAAGCAAATATGGCATGGATGGTCCTTGGGTAATATACTTTTAAAATTGTGTCCGGTGACTACTACCTCCATCCAAGATGGCTGCCATGAGCAGACATAGTTTTAACATAGAACCCTATGGGATTTGAATAGTAACTTAGATGTATTCGGCATGCAGACATTCTTAAGAGGACTTATTTATGTCAGGTGAGCGATACAGGCTCATGTGAGCCTCTAGTTCATTTTTTTCTTCCTTATTTGTGTTTGCATACCGTGGGTTTGGTTAGGATGGGGATGGTGTGGGTGTGTTTTGATGTATTGTTCTTGATTTCGGAATTTGTTGACCTTACTCCTTGAGGAATATTTTTTAACTTGCATTAAAAAATCATTTTTGAAAAGACTTTTTCGTTTTTGAAGATAATAACATTTGATATGTATACTTTTTTGTGAAAATTTTGAAAAACATAGCTGAAATAAAGCTTGTTATTTGGCATGCAGATGTTTTTCCTTCAGCGTTCTTTCCATGAACTTACCGATTGTTTCCTTCAAGCATTGCTTTAATCAGAAATCGTTAATGGAGTCATAGAGCACGCTGACTCTGCTTCCGGTCCCACAAAAAAAATGGTCCGAAAAACGTATTTTTAGGTTTTTACTGCGAAAAATGTAAAAGACATATGGATATTTTGTAACGCGTTACATGAGAAAATTGTGCGTTAACGATGTTTTCTTCCAATAAATTCGTTTTCAAAAGCAAAAATAAACCTAATCTAATATAATAAAATAATTATTCGTATATAATTCCCTATACAAGCATGTATCGGAAATAAAAATCCATCAATCTAAAAAAATCTACTTTCGTTTTACTTATTTCATGTTCTATTTAGTCAAAGTATCACCAATAGCGCGCATAACGTCAGAATAAAAAAAATCTTCTTTATAGAATAAAAACAGACGATGACTGACAAAACGCAAGTTCGTTGTTCGCCTGCAAGACAGGAGAATAACACAGACATTGACAAACAGCTTTATAGACTGAAATTAAACAAGTCTTAAATACAAATAATGATATTATAATCAAATTAATAAAAAAAAAAATAATAATAAGAAGTAAAAAACATAAAAAAAAATAACAAATATTTGGGAGGAATGCGGGACCCAAACTTTTTAAATTTGGCATTGATCAATTATACTTGGGAAAAAATTACGGGACCCACCCCCACAATGTGCATAGCCTTGTCGTGGCGTGGGGTCTCTTCCATATTCTACTTAAGTTCATGTGGATTATGGTTGTCTAATATGAACATCCGGATATTTTCCTTCCCATTTCCGACTTGTGTTCTACAAATAGTTTTCATTGTTTACATCGCATGCATCGACATTGTATACATAATAAAGTAACCCCCAAAAACATTATAAAGGTAAAAATATGGTTGAAATTAACTTATTAACATTTGTACATTGTAATTTGAATACTATGAACTGTATAAATACGCTAAATACCTACCAGACTTTAATAGACGCCATTACTACTGGACGCTGCCCCTACTGGAACGAGGAAATTTTATATTTTGTGACGGAATTTAAGATTTTGTGATATAATATGATTTTTTTTTACATCTAAAAAGCAATAATAAGTCATATATAATCATTTTCAATCTTTATTTCTTCATATAAATCGATTTTTAAAGACATCTCTTCTCCAGTCTTTACCCTTCTTTACCAGTCTTTGTTTAGTACCGCCCTAAGTAATTAGCCAATCTTGTAACATGTGAACTGCCAAGTATGAATGTTTTCATCATTGTTTCAAATAGAAAGTGTATATTTGTACCGTAATAACGTACATGTTCACGAATAAACAATCTACATCCGGTTTTTACTATAGCGCCACCTGGATATCTCGCTGATCAATCAGTGATGTGACGTCACTCAATGTCAATCGTGGCCCAATATAAAATCAATATTGCTAATCCAAAACTTGCCCTCTTTTTTAGCCAAATTTGTGTCATACAATCAATATCCACATTAATTAAAACATAAACTGTAGTAGCAAAGCTCGACGAGAATATACGTCCAGTATAATACATTATCACATAACAAATAATGGCGCGGCTGAAGCTGACCTAGTG
This sequence comes from Gigantidas platifrons, assembly GCA_002080005.1. NCBI lineage: Eukaryota > Metazoa > Mollusca > Bivalvia > Mytilida > Modiolidae > Gigantidas > Gigantidas platifrons. The sequence goes on from MJUT01051943.1 coordinate 37,812, forward strand.
GAAAATTTCCATAACAAAATTGTCCGAAGTCCTTGTTTTAAAAAGTCTCATCACTCAATTTTTTGCACAAAAAATTCACTCAAACACCTTCTCCCGATTAAAGTAAGAACATAATAAATGCAATAAATAAAAATCGTATTTTTAAACGGACAACTGTACAAGATCAATAGATTATCATCTGCATTCAATTATCGTGTAATTGTAATGACCACAGTGCATGGTCACCGTGACCAATGCACGCACTGATCAAGTGATCTATATGAGAGAATATGAGGCAACATAAAGGGGATTCGCGTTGCATAAAAGAGTCATTAAAATAACTCAAATGTGGTGTCATTAGTCTTTAACATGAACAATTTTTAACATTATTGTATAAATCAGATAATAACAGCTAGGAATGAAATTAATATCTAGTCATTATTAAAGGGGAAAAACAAGACTATTATTATATTATTGTCTTCTCCTAGAGAACTGTTCTCCCATAGTTTTGTCTAGTTCCTGAGCCAACGGCGAGAGCACTATACCTCACCAGACAACACTATATGAAAAGTGCTCATGAGGGAGAGGACAATAATATGTTTAGTACATAACATCTGATTCTGGAGATAAAAGAAAAAAAAATAGTCTGTTTATATTGCCAAACCTCACCTTATTTACAGCAAGCGATAAACAGACCACAGCGCCATCTATTTTTAAAATTTTCTTTATTGTCTTATTCTGCCTGCTAACATATATCGCCCTGACCCAGGTTTTCAAGTGATTGAATTACAATATTGAAGTAACATAAAAATATAATTTCATTTACAATTAACATTATTTTAAATTTCCCAATGAAATAGATTTTGTACCACATTGTTTTTATTCACATCAATATATCAACAATACAACCTATATATATACATATAAAAAATGAGATGAACTACCAAAAATAAGTTGTGCAACGGTTATTTTACCCTCTAAAATAAATGGGTTACATTGTTATTTCTGGAAAGTAGTCTTTTTTAATGTAATAGATAAGTTATTTAATTCAATTGTAAAATAATAGAATTTATTTCATTATCAATATTTATTGTTAGAAGCAGTCTAAAATAGAGGTAAATCTTGCCAAAAATATATAAAAATAATACAGGAAAATATGTGTCACAGGTATAGTGACCTCGGGAAATCGTTTGAAACTGGCATAGTTTACCATCACTAGGTTGACAAGTACAGTGCTAAAAAATAGTAAACTCTGATCATCCAATCAAATTAAAGCATTTTCATATTGTATGTATTAAATCTATATAAATCCTAATAGTAGATTTTATTATTCAGTGTTCATTCCAGAATTTGACATAAAGGGGCCCTGGGCCCCTTTGGCTTAAAATCAGGGGGTCATTTTGAAAAAATGGTGGCCCAGCAAACAATCCGACGTCGGGAAAACGTTGTCACAACGTTATACTTTACGTAGTCACAACGTACTTTTGTAGACTCCTCAGCACGTAAATACGACCATCCACACAACGTTGTCAGAACGTAATATTACGACGTTGTCATAATGTTGTGGTATGGTCATATTGCGAGTAAACTCCTGTTTTATTGGCGAGAAACACATTGTCAGATGCTTAATCCTTCAGTTAGGGAAGCAATGTACCACTTAATACTACATGTTTTCTCTCATACTAATCTAGCCAATGTCAATTGTATATGCCTAAGCATTTCTAGAAACATTGTCATCCTAGTTTACATAATGTAAAGCATATCACTGCATTATTTAGTACTGCATACCTTGATCTGTGAAATATTATTTCAGTGAGTGTGGGCCCAGGTGGCTCAATGAGTTAGGTCGTTGGATCTAATAACTCATACAAGCCTATCACCAATACGGCATGGGTTCGCGCCCGGCTTTGTAAATTACAAAAAAGGGTGCACTCGACTCGCAGCCGCAAGTGATAAAGTTTACCAGTTGCTTGCTCATGGTCGGTGGTTTTCTCCGGCTTCCTCCACCACTAAAACTGGTCGTCATGATATAACTGAAATATTGTTGAAAGTGGCGTTAAGCACCAAAAATCAAATCAAATCAATGAGTGTGCTTTTCAGAATTAAATTTTAGACAACAAAAGCCATAGGTACAATTATAAGCATTTTAAAAGTTAGTTAACTTTATAGCACTGTGAAGATATGTTGAAAGCCTAAAAGAGTCTTAACAATGTATGGCACAACTTAGACATGAACTAAAAGAATGATAAATTAAATACAACTTTATTTATAAAGTCATTAAACAATTCATGTTTGTGACAGTAAACAATGAGAATATAAAGCAATAATTAACAAATATAAGTCAATACTTTACTGGAGTGAAATATGCAGTCTAATCCTACAATGAATGGTCAGCTTGACAGGTGATATATTATGTTAAAGTAAAGTATCCAATGAATTCCTACAATCTGATTGGCTAATCAAGACGGGGATATCATATAATATTCCCATGATAGACTGGGGATATGAAGCGGATTGTGTGTTGCTTTCTCAAAATAGAATTAATATAAATAACTGATCTTATCTATATAGTAAGCCAACATGTATTTCGAATAATAAATCGTGAAATTAAAGAAAAATAATGTTTTGTTTGCATACAAGGCAGGCCTTCAAGTGGGTTTAGGTCCAAAAAATACGTGTAGTGCTTTTAATAGGGCCAAATATCTTGAAAAATAGGGTATAATAAAGAAAATTCAATAATTTATAGGGATATTTTTCTCTACTTTAACCCTTTTCTACTTAAAATAATATAGGTTATACATACCTATGTGTATGATAATTAAAAAAAAAAACGCTTACCAACAACATCATGCAATGTATACATACTTTAATATTCAAGTGCTGGATTGAATCATATTTACACGCATATGTAATTACGATACTCTTGAATGTTTTCAAAGGAGGGGAACTTAAAGTTCTTGCAGCTCAGGGAATATGAGCCCATATCCCCTGTGAAGATCCTGAATAACATACAATGTATAATATTTAGAAGTCCTCCCTATATTATATATATAACAAATGTACAAGTAAAGGGAATTAATACCCTACAATTACAGCACAGTATGGATCTGGTACAATCATATGCTAATACTACATGTATTTACATCACAAGATCATTGTTCAGTAGGAGAAGTTGCCACAATAAGATTAAAGGTCCTAATTATCTTCTGCCTGTGGGCCAGGTTCTTGGGGTCTTTCTTGAGGTCTCTAAAACATAATAAATTAAATCTTTAAAATACCTTTTTTCACTTTAAAGTATCACTTCCAAAATTAACGGCTACATTAATTTACTGAAATATCAACATTGTAATTGTCTTTATGGGTTTTCTTAACATTTCATTGCAGACTTTTTTAAATATAACATAATGCATGATTTAAGCATCTTTTCTGTAAAAGTCTCAAATATTGAGTGGCAAAATAAATTCAGCAGGAAAAAGATTAAACAAAAACTAATGGTTAAACTGAATACAAGGTAAAGGAATATAGACTTATTATAAAATATATTACGGGCTTGTAATTTGGACCATCCTTTTGAGCTGGAACATGCTTTAATGTATCAGCAATCTGCTCCTCAACCTTTACATTTTATGTATTTTCATACAAGCTCCTGACAAAGATTAAAATATATTTTTACTCAATAAGTAATCACATTGTCATTCATACTAACAATGTGACTTATATTTTTCAGGCAAGATATTAAAATTCTAAACCCCTAAATACCTTTCTGGTGTTTTAATAACAAGTTTACTCATACACAAGTTAAATGAATAAATCACAAATAATTTTTCTACTAACGAATTTTCTCCTTAAAAACTGCTGATCATATTTCCATAATGCCTTGATTTATTTCAATTATAAGGTATACTACACTTATTATGTAAAAACTTACTTTTAATTATGCCACAAATGGGCAGACTGTTAAATGCTTTTTTGGTCCCTTTTCCTTTCAAGCTATAACCGGTTGTTGGTGCTAAGCACTCTCAGCATCTTTCTGACACTGTCCCCCAGTTTCGTCCCTCCTAACCTGCTCAACAATGTAACCTAACAAATATAAATTCATAAAATTTTATAAAGCAAGCTGTCCATACTGAAACTAGCCAATAGCATGCAGTTATTACACACTTTGTAAGGAAATTTGCAAAAATATGTAAGTGTTTACAGAAAATTATCAATGCATGTAATATATTGTATTTGCTTAAACATTAATTACTGTAGACAATAATATTGTAAGCAATTCATTTCTTACACCATTAAAAGCTTTAGGCTATTTTTGACAATTTAAAAATTTCCTAAAAACACTCATGGACATTAGCATGGGACAGCCCATGTCCTTCAGTCCTGTAAATTTTGATGATTTTTGTTGTAGCCAATCTACAGAAAAAAAAATTCCAAACCCTAATTTCCACCACTGTAAAAAGTGTTTGAACAAACTCAAGCACAGCTACATTTGTACATGTACATGTACATGTAGTGTATTTAAATGCTACTTGACAATCATCAACTTTTTCGCTTGAATAATTATAACAAAAATTTCAAGATTAAACAAATAATAATAAAAAAAAGACATAAATTAAAATAAAGTGAAGTTTTATACTTTGGGGAACATTATACATTTTAAGATGAAAGCCTAACATTTTTCGCTGGCATGGTAAATTGTACTCAAAGTGTAAAAGGAAAAGATCAGGTGATCATGAATGTAACAAAAAGAAATACCACTTACAGTACATGATTTAAATTGCTTTTTTTCTTATTAAACATGTTAAGATAAATATTTTAATTTACATACATGTAGATTTGTATAATGGCTGCAATTCCCATTCTAAACTTTATTTACATAGACCATATGTTCAGAAAACCAGTGACAGATAAGGATTTTTCTCAGATACATGTGTGTCATGTGTTATGCATGCTGAGAAGAGATAAGCCTTCAGTTTTAATGTTTACCAATTAATAAAGACTAATTAGTAAGGCTAAAGATGAAAGAAACACATACATGTATGTCAGATTGGATTAATTATCATAGATAAGTTCCAAAACAATTTCGCCAAGACTGTTGAATGGGTTTATTGTTGCATGTTATATTGTACAAAGTAATGAGCATCCTAGATCCATCTTTTCCATTTAAATCAATGTGACATACATGTACATTGTGCTAAACAGTTAAGCTCCTAGTCATTAAATGATTGCCAAACCTTATTCAAGTACATGTACTTTGACTACTTGTTACATATGTATATATCAGGATTTTGCCTAAGGTGGGATAATATTTGGCAACTGATAAAACATGCAAATGGATGAAAACATTTATACCGCTTTATATATGAATGCATTCTCAGTGTATGTGATGAAAACAGTCAATAGAAACCATCATTCAAATGAAATGAGATTGACAGACATATACAATGTACATATATGTCCCTGTAGTGTAAGAATGTTGGTGGCATTCTCCATTGGCATTGAAAAAGTACGTGTATCAGTGCACAACTATCATGCATACCCTCTTTTCTAAGACAAATAAATCTAAAAAAAAGTTCAAGTGATAAATGAGTGAAAACTCGGTCTTACGTATTACAGTGTCATTTCTATTAATTAATAGTCGAAATTCTTTTTTTACAGTCACATCAGTGTAAAAACCGAACCACTTGAACTACTGTACGTGCCCCCTTTTTCTATATTGACCAGTTGATGTTGATTTTGCGTAAAAAAAGTGTACCTACCTTAAGTGTAATCTTCTGATAACTGTACTAATGATGATTAACGATATCTTCTTTCTTTGAATTTTCTTTGTCTTAGTCGAGAATTAAAAGCGGAATTTGATCTGTTGTATCTGAACAATTTTTCAAAGATGCGGGATGCTGCGCATGGTATCAATACGCATGCGCTGATTTTTACTTAGAGTTTGCCGATAAAATCCAAAGTGTACGAATAGAGATTATATGGCGATAATTTCAAACTTTGCATGAGAATTAAAAAAAATAAGTTTTTTCCAAAAGTTTTTGTTACTTAAGATATTTTATAGTGTAAATTATTCAAAGATTCGGTTTCTTAACAAATTAGCCTTGTACTTTCAAGATAGTTTTTCTGTTACATAAATATACCATTTACCCCTATCCACAGTCTCAGTTTAGTATTATGTAAACATTGACTTAGACGCACGACCAAAAACGAAAAAAATAAGGACGTTTATAGTACGTCGCTACAACGTAATAAAATGTTACGTTGTATGGTGGTAATATTTTTACGTTGTGTAGACGTAATACAATGTTACGTTGTATGGTGGTAATATTTTTACGTTGTGTAGACGTAATTTTGTAACGTTGTATAAACGTCGTGATATAACGTTGTGAAATTACGTGAACACAACGTTGTGACAACATTTTTCCCCGATGTTACGTTCAGACGACGAATCCCCGACGTCGGCGTTACGTCGTGTGTTTGCTGGGGGGTCATTTCTAGCATTCCAGCTTAAGATGAAGAACAGCAATTGTTACTTATATTTGTAATTTCATGTGATCGTTGTCTCATGATGTTCATCCAGTGTAAGCTTAATTTGCATATTTATATACATTTTTGACTTTGACTAATCATGCATGTTTACTATTAATGACATCAACTTTTATACTTTTGTATTGCATGTATCTATGCCAATGTATATTAAAGAAGAAATAATTCTGAAATTTTTATTAAAGATCAATCAAACTTGTAGTTGTTGACTTGTTATTGTTAATTTTGAAGCCAGGTTTTAAATAAGCCACGGAAAGTCTCTTGTCCATTTGTCCTGACATTTTCTACTTTTCATTTCAGTTTGGGTTGCTTCCTCCCGATTCCCGACTTCCGAATCGTCTGGCAGTGTATTTACATTGAGTGTCCATTATCAGCTTCATTAACACCGGCTTCACCATCGTTGTTGTGCTGTTTGAAAAAGAAGTTAAGCAATGACTGCTTTCGTTTCTCTGCCATGTTTATCACTAAGGCCTAAAAAAAAATTCTGTGTTTCCGGTAACCCGACCGACCCTATTTTTACGGCACCGACCTAATTCTTTTTTAGCAACAAAAAAATAATAAAATTAAAAAATTAAAAAATAAAAAATCGCGGCAAATCCGGATTGCGGTGCATTCCGTTTCCGGACCGGACTCGAAATTTAGTTTATGCGGTAAAAACTTCGAAGTAGTGTCTGTGGAGTAATAATTAAGAAAAAACAATTTTGGAACAAAGTATATCAGCTTCTCTTCTCATGAAAAAGAGGTGTCTGCATTTGTGCAAATGCTAGATACAGCGACTGTAACTGGAACAAAGAAAGCAGTAAATGCTTTTGAAGTTTTAATGGATGGTGGAAGAAAATATGTTAAGAAAAAATCTCAAAGTAGGTTACAAAATATAAAATTATCATATTTGTGGCATGTTTCTGCTAGCATAAGGGAAACTGGCCAACCACAGCTGTAATTTTTTTTTAAATAATTCATATACCCAGTACCAAGTCTTCATAGTCATCCCCACAGAATCAAATGTCGAAATGGTTTCCACTAACTTGACTAAGTTACAATAATTCAAAATTTTAGTTTCAGATGGAATTTTAATTATATACCATGTTTAGAAAAGATTTCTCAGGCACGGTAATGTGGGTCACGGGTCACTATGAGTAGTTTAATATAAAAAAAAAAGACTGCCCCCTTCCCAGATAATAATGCACATTCTTTCTCTTGAATTCTTTATATTAAATTCCAACCTGATATTGTACATTTTTTTGTACTTAACCCAAACCATGAAAACCAGACAATTCATAAGCAAACAGTTGAATTGTTTTGTTTCAATGTGTCTTATATTATACATGTACATTGTATTTATACAACTATTCTCTATCTGTGTCTGTCCACCTTTATATCCCAAGAAATGTCTGCCCAGTATATATTTTTCAAAAGGATTATTTATATCAGTACTTGCTATGCACAGAACATGGAGGTTCTAAACATGTGGCAATACACAGCAGGACCATATCGACTACGGTACTCTATATTAAAAAAAAAGAAAAAAAGAAAAAAAAAGCTACCTACCTACCCTACCCCTTATCACCTGTCGAGACATAAGATGGCTCATCAAAACATAGATCTGGTGCTTGTTAGATAACACTACACTTTGAATGTTACTACTTCTGCAGATTTTAAGATAACTTATCGTGTCTCAAATGGTAAATGTTTAACTATGACAAATTGTCAGGAGAATCAAAATGCCGATATTTATATTGTTTCTCTTGCTTGTATTATTACGCTAGTTTTCATTCATAAAAATATTCCGACAAGTAACGTAAATTAACGACTTGTCCTACATTCAATTTTACGATAAATCTAGTTGTGTATGTTACGTTTTCATTTTTATTATTTTTTTTACATTGTATAATAATGCTTGATTTTTGTAAGCTTTGAGTATCAATTATTGTGTAAATAAAGTATCTATGTCATTTCCTTGTAAAGGAATTCCCCTTATAAGCTCATTAATTATTTCTCGCCATATACGACCGAAGTACGACAGTAAACGAAATAGTTCACAGTGATCGTGCGAAAATTTATGGAATCGGTTCTAATTAGTTTAATTTTGAGAACAGACTCAGCATAACAGAAATAATGAAAAATGTGGCATTGACGTAGGACGTTCTTTAAGCCTTTACAAAGATGCGAACAGTTACTGGCGTAGTGATTTATTCTATTATTTTCGCGTGGGTTTGTTGACAAACATTGAGAAGAAGAATAAAGGCCAGGAAAAACACATGTTGCATATAACCTTGACCTCATTGACATTATTTTTTTTTCAATAGTCAGGATTTTACATAACCCCTACACCACCACCTGACTAATGTGACTGGGGTTTTTTCCAAAAAATATATACTAATATATAGTACATGTACAATTTGTGACTATTTAGGTTTTTTTTTTTTATACAAATTTTTAAATTAAATTATAATACACATATAAATTAGTCGTGATTTGCTGACATTTTCATTCACTCAAGAACACACACACATTCTTTTCACTCCTCCACTCAATTTTCTAACTTTGTACACTTGCTCCTATTGATACAGATGATAACAAACAAATAATGACAATTAAAGTTATAAATCAGGAAAAACATATTTTAAAGGGCCCCAGAATTTTTCACAAGGTGCCAGTTTATTGTTTTTTCTAGCTATGTATAATTCAAATAATTCAAGAGAATAGTAATTTTTTATTTTAAATTTTAATTCCATAATATTTGGAATTTTGTCTTTAAATTTACATTTATAGATATAGTTTTTTGTAATTATTGTGAGTAAATTCAATAATAGGTTATCCTGAAGTGTTTGAAATCCCAGTAAAACATTTTTTTTTGTTTAATTCAATATTGTTAAAATATCTCTTCAGGCATTCAAAGAAAACTCTCCAAAACTGATAAGTACAAGGACAGTCAAAAAATAAATGTTCAATGGTTTCATCTTCTACATTGCAAAAGGAACAACATTTGCTATCTTTGACATGAATTTTGAACAAAAAGGTATTTGTAGGAATCACTCTATGCAAAAATTTATATTGAAAATTAATTAAATATACATTTTTACAGCACTTCCTAAGAATATTGAAATATATGAACCAATTTGGAATATCACATTGGAGTTTCTCTTCCCATTTCAAAAACTTTTGCGTTGGATTATGAACAATGTTGTTTACTAAACTAATGTAAACAAATTTTATATCTTTATTATTTTTTATTCTTTCTAGGAAGATATCTTCTGGGTTGAAAGTATTAAAACAATCAGTAAAATTTTCTCTTATATACTTCTTTATATGATTTGGAATACTTGATAGGAATGAGTAGTAATGCATGAAATATTTAGTTTTAACTTTTTGTCTAAACTGTTCAAAAGTATAAAAATCTTTTCTTTGATGGTCAATAAGATGAGATAAGTTCGACACACCAACATTTTCCCATTTGATATAAAAGGAGTAATTTTCAATGGGTGCACAATTTAATATATCAAGAGAAAGACATTCATTCATATTTATTAAGGTATATGGTTTTGCCAAGTGCAGACTATTGAAGATATCTTTCCAGAAAGGGTTACTAATTTTGCTTGAAACTTCAATAAGTTTTTCTTTCTGAAAAGAAAATGTTCTAACACCCCCATAATCTTTCAGATTAGTTAAAAGAATATTTTGCCAGTTTCCATTTAAGTAAAAAAAAAAGTAGTTTTACCCAACTTACTTTTAAATAAGTAATAAAGGATTGTAAATGGATCATTTTCAACCCTCCCTCTTGAATATCCCCAATTAGCGTATTACGTTTAATTTTTTCTGTTTTTCCATCCCAAATGAAATTGAAAAAAGTTTATTTAATTCATTTAGCATAGATTGTTTCAAATTTGGTAATGACGTAAATAAGTGTATCAGTTTTGGAAGAGCTAGTGTTTTAATCACAGTAACCTTTCCAAGTAATGTGAGTTTTCTATGTTGCCAACTTTTTAATATTTTTGAAATATCTATAATTGTTTTCCTAAAATTCAAATCTGGCATGGTATAGAGATTGACATAGTTAAGTTGACACCCTGAATAAACAGACTGGTTACCAATCACAAGTATGTCGGACATCAAACAAATTATTTATTAGTGCCCTAAATTTGGCTTCAGATATGAAAAAGAAAAATAAAGATTCATGGTTAAGTTGTATTCGATTGATTTTTAAATATTTAGAATTAGAAAATAAGTTGAGTAAAATATTTATTGATCGACTATATCGTCAGATTTCCCTGTAAGGGGAAATTTAATTTGACCATATTAAAGGATACCCGAATATCACATGGACAAGAAATTATTAAGAGAAAGAGTATTATCACTTTAGCGCCATGTATTTTTTATTTAATTTCAGTTTTGTAGAATTATAATGATCTATTGTTATGATGACGGAAAAATTTGAAATAACAATATGGGGATATTTAAAATAGATCTATATATTCAATTTCGATGTATATAGTCATATATACCGTTTATTTCGTTAAAAATTCGTTAAACGGAATAAACTGATATGATTATTAAATTTTAATAATATCTCCAATTTCGACGTAGGTATATAAGTGTTTTCAACCCATACGGGGAAATTTGAGGAACAGTATATAACTGTTTTTAACCAACACGGGGAAATTTGAGGAACAGTATATACATGTAAGTGTTTTCAACCCAGACGGGGAAATTTGAGGAACAGTTTATTTCGTAAAAATTTACCATAGACGGAATAAACTGATATGATTATTACATTTTAATAATACCTTCAATTTCGATGTGTATGATCATATACCGTTTATTTCGTTAAAATATAACCTAAACGTAATAAAGTGATATGATTATATACAGATTAATACATGGGCATTTCCCTATTGGCCTGGTTATCATCCCGAGACCCCCATAATGGCCCGAGACGCAGTCAATGGCCAATATGGGTTGAGGGATGATAACCAGGCCAATATGGAAATGCCCGTGTATTAAACTATTTATTACATACTTCCGACATCTAGAAAAAAAGACACCCATATTGACCTGAGACGAAGTCGAGGCCCATATTGGCCCGGGCCAATATGGGCCTCGATATGGAAATGATCTTGTAGTAATCCAATAACCGGTTATTTTCCCGGGGTGTGAAAATATGGACAGTTTAATTCCGGTCATATTGGTCATACAAAAATGCCTTTATTTTAACTAAGTATGTAATAATAAATTTTAATAATGCCTTCAATTTCGATGCATGTGTATACCGTTTATTTTGTTAAAATTTACAATAAATGGAATACACTTACTACCATTTTCAATAATACCTTCAATTTCGATATTTAGTCATATATACCGTTTATTTCGTTAAACATTCGTTAAACGGAATAAACTGATATATTTATTAAATTTTAATAATATCTTCAATTTCGACGTAGGTATATTTAAGTGTTTTCAACCCATACGGGGAAATTTGAGGAACTGTACATGTATATAACTGTTTTTAACCCGGACGGGGAAATTTGAGGAACAGTATATAACTGTTTTAAACCAACACGGGGAAATTTGAGGAACAGTATATAACTGTTTTTAACCCAGACGGGGAAATTTGAGGAACAGTATATAACTGTTTGAAACAAACAAGGGGAAATTTGAGGAACAGTATATAACTGTTTTAAACCAACACGGGGAAATTTGAGGAACAGTATATAACTGTTTTCTACCCAGACGGGGAAATTTGAGGAACAGTATATATATAGATTCTCCTTCAGTAAGTTTCCCGTGGGTTACGATATTTCTCCACTCAAGAGAGTTAAATTAAAAATTTTAACCACAAGCCGTCGAACTCTCGAGAGTGGAGAAATATCGTAACCCACATGGGCAACTGAAGGAGAATTTGTTTCTCCCATTATTTAACACGAACTTTACTTCAAAATGTGAAATTAGTGCGTTTGAAATAATAATGCAAAGAAAAGCACGAGACATTTAATCCTCTAGAGGATTTTTCCACCACTGGTTCAGCGGGGTTAAAACGCCGTCATAATGGGAGAAAACTGTTTTAAACCCAGACGGGGAAATTTGAGGAACAGTATATATAGCTGTTTTTAACAACACGGGGAAATTTGAGGAACAGTATATAACTGTTTTTAACTCAGATGGGGAAATTGGAGGAACAGTATAGAACTGTTTTTAACTCAGACGGGTAAATTTGAGGAACAGTATATTAGGAAAAGTGTTTTTAATATAGAATTGCATTCATAAATTACATGGAAAATATGTATAATTACATCTTTAGCCAACTGTCTGAAAGGATTTTCTTTGGGGATTATATCAGAAAATAGGGGCTTAGTAATTTTTGGGGGGAAAGAAAAGAAGAATTTTAAAAAATCTTTCCTTTATTCAAATTTTCTGAACACGATTTTCAAACTTCCCCGTATTAGGTTTGGACGGGGAAAATTGACGATATAGCCTATTGATCAATTGAAGGAAAGTCTAAACTCTGAAACTAATAAACAAGGTAATATGGGAAACATACTTAGAACATATAGAAAATTTAAAAACTTATTTAAATTTGAAGAATATTTACAATTTGGTTCTAAGACAGAACAACAAACATATACAAAATTTAGAATAAGTGCCCATGATTTAAGAATAGAAAGAGGCAGGTATGAATTAGTTTGAAGGTTGAAGATATAATTTGTAATACATGTAATTTAAATATAGAAGATGAGTTTCATTTCCTTATGATTTGCTCGCCATTAGATAACTGTAGAGCAAAATATTTTAATAATATAAAAAGGTTATTTACCAATTTTGAGAACTTACCAACAGAAGATAAATTTATATGGTTACTATCATGTGAAGATAAAGAAATTATTTCTTTAACATCTAAACTATTAATTGATTTATTTAAAGAAAGAAACAAAAAAACATTATAATAATATAATAAATACATTAGAATATTATGCTTTTATGGGTTGTCTCCCCCTTGACCTTCAGAGTCACAGTGTGTCTCCAAAACTTTTTCTTTTTTTTCTTTTTTGTATTGTCTTAATATGTCTTCAAATTACATTTAATTATTATAAATCATATGTGTATTTTATGTTCTTAAATTTGTAAATGATTATCCTGCCCAGTACTGGGCTCCATGATTGGAAAATAAAATAGCTTCTATTGTGTTATGTTCCTCATATATATATATGTATATATGAAATATATTATCATATGATATATGATTATATATAATATAATGATATATCATTATATGATATATTTATTATATTATTAA